>WOXC01008803.1:102500-477772 GCA_011680675.1 Gymnobelideus leadbeateri | reverse complement strand
AGAATTAGAGAGCATTATAAATGCAAAATGGATAATTTTGATTACATTAAATTGAAAAGCTTCTGTACAAACAAAGCCAATGTAACCAAGATCAAGAGGGAGGTGGGAAATTGGGAAAGAATTTTTACAACTTGTGTCTCTGATAAAGGACTCATTTCTAAAATTTATAGAGAATTGAGCCAAATCTATATGAATACAAGTCATTCCCCAATTGAGAAATGGTCAAAGGATATGAATAGGAAGTTTTCAGAGAAAGAAATTAAAGATATCTATAAGCATATGAAGAAATGCTCTAAATCACTATTAATTAGAGAAATGCAAATCAAAACAACTCTGAGATACTACATCTCTCCAGTCAGATTGGCTAAGATGACAAAACAAGAAAGTGACAAATGCTGAAGAGGATGTGGACCAATTGGAACGCTAATACATTGCTGGTGGAGTTGTGAACTTATCCAACCATTCTGGAGAGCAATCTGGAATTATGCCCAAAGGGTTATAAATTATTTCATACCCTTTGACCCAGCAATACCACTTCTAGGGTTATATCCCAAAGAGATCATAGTAGTGGGAGGAAGAACCATATGTACAAAAATATTTTAGCAGCCCTTTTTGTGGTTGCAAAGAATTGGAAACTAAAGGGGTGCCCATCAATTGGGGAATGGCTAAACAAGTTGTGGTATATGAATGTAATGGAATTTTATTGTGCTATAAGAAACAAGGAGGTGACGGATTTCATAATTACCTGGAGAGACTTATACAAACTGATGTTGAGCGAGAAGAGTAGAATCAGAAGAAATTTGTATACAATCACAGACATACCATATCTGTGACAACCAACTATGACAGACTGGACTCTTTTCAGCAATGCAGTGATATAAGTTAATCCCGAATGACTCAAGAAAGTGAGAAATGTGCCATCCAGAGATATAACTAGAAAGAACTGAGCCTGAATCCCGATGGAAGCAAACTAAATGATCTTGTTCTTCTCATTGTTTGGTTGTACTTCTTCCTTACCATCTTTCATCCCACCTAGTACAATATGCCTTTGTAATTGGAATAATGTTTAATATGAATGCATTTGCAGACCTTATACTGTACTATATGATGTCATGAGGGGAGGGGGGAGGGAAGTAAAGGAAATTTGAAAATCAAGGAACTATGGAATTGAATCTTGTCAACTGAAACTAAACTAATAAATTAATTAAAAAAAAAAAAAGAATGTATATGTACCCACCTAGTACAATACGCCTTTGTTATTGGAATAATGTCTAATATGAATGTATTTGCAGATCATATACTGGACTATATGCTGTCGTGGGGAGAGGGGGGAGGGAAGTAAAGGAAATTTGAAAATCAAGGAACTATGGAATTGAATCTTGTTAACTGAAACTAAACTAATAAATTAATTTTAAAAAAAAATGGGGAAAAGGGCCCACATGTACAAAAATATTTCTTGCAGCTCTTTTTGTGGTGGTCAGGAATTGGAAATTGAGAAAGAAGTTAATTGACTTGTGTAGGAATTCAAGTCTGACTTCACATTTGGCTCTCTATTCATTGACTTACCTGATGGGTAGTGGCTTTATTTTCAATGTTGATACTACAAAGCATTAACATATCTATATCTATATTGAATATATATATAATATATATGCATGTATGTATGTATGTATCTATCTATCTATCCATCCCCTTTCCCTCTTTCTTTTATCTTTTTGTAGTAGTGTTCCTATCCACAGTTTGGTGAATTTAGAGATACAACCCCCAACCATATCCTCATAATTTTTTTTCTCTTCTTTTCTATTTTTTCCTCTTGCCTTGAAGAAAATTAAGGAATCTGATCAGCATAAATAATCTAAAATTGGAGTTGTATCTTTCAACTCCTTTTCTTCCTTTTTCCAAGTCCGAATCCCAATCTATTTAATTTTGTTTAAATAGTATTTTATTTCTGTTTTATTTCCCACTATAGAGAAAATGAAGAATTCTGTTGTCTTTCTCAACCCTGATGATTTCAAAGGGAAGTCAAAAATCTTTTTGAAAAAATGCTGCCCATTTTTACACTTTTTTGGCATGAATGTGATTGTAGCCACAAAAGACTGTGAAGGACAAACTAAGAATGTGCTATCTCATGGAAAAAGACAGCACTGAAACACTTTAATTGAATCTGGTCACATAATAGAACATTATAAAAAAAAAAGATATTCTTGCAGTCCTCCATAGTTTGTTTTACTTTAGGCTATCACCTCCCTTACTCTATTCTATCCCTTTTATTCCCCCTCTCCTTTCCTTATCGAGACTGTTTCCCTCTTGAAGTTAATGCATATCTACATCAAACTCAGTCTCTGCATTCGTACATGCATGTGTGCCTGTGTATCTGTGTGTGTGTCTGTGTGTGTGTGTGTGTGTGTCCATTCAACTTTTCCTTACAAGTTTTAGATTAGAGTAAGGAAAGGAGATGTACTCATTACTGACTCCTTCCTCCATGTTTTCATTCTTTTCTTATAAACACCTTTTATCCGAAATAGTAAGGGTTTTTTTTTTTTTGTAGTATATTCCCTTTTTCCTCTACTTCCTTTCTTAAAAGGAACAACACAACAGAACAAATCAAATCTGGTTCTTGGGTTCCCTCTGAACAATGAATACATTAGTATTTTAAAGATTTACACGTCTTTTTTCTCCTTATTTGAATGTGAGTTCTTCATCATCATTAATCCTTTCCAATTGATCAAATGTATTTACCTTTCTAGGATTTCTTTGTCATATGTTAGAATTTCCAATTTTCTATTTATTCTTTACATATACATTCTTGAAAGTCATCAGTTTCATTAAAGATCCATTTATTCCCAATAGAGTTTCAGAGTAAGCTATTCTTGACTATAATTCTTTGTCTTTTGCATTTTGGAAGATAATTTTTCTAAGATTTTCTCTTCTTTACAGAAGTGCTACTAAGTCATATGTCATCCTGTCTGTCATTCTTTGCTACTTAAACTTTTATTTTCTGAGTGCTTACAATATTTTCTCTTTAACTTGGAAATTCAACATTTTTGTTATATTATTCCTAAGTGTTTTCAGTTTGAGAATTCTTTCAGGAAGGAGTTAATATTTTTACTTCATTTTAACTTGTTTTCTATATTTATCTTTTTCCTCTGGTTCTAATAAATCTGATTTCTTGAAATAGTGCTCAGATATTTTGTATGGTTGTATATTTCAGGGACCATAATGATTCTTCCTCTTAACTCCTACTATTTTTCAAGTTAGCCCTTTTTATGGTAGATAACTTAATGCATGCTTCTATTTTTCCATTCTTTTGATCATCATCATCATCATCATCATCTTCTTCTTCTTCTTCTTCTTCTTCTCCTTCTTCTTCTCCTTCTCCTCCTCCTCCTCCTCCTCCTCCTCCTCCTCCCCTCCTCCTCCCTTCCCTTCTCCCTCCTCCTCCTCCTCCTCCTCCTCTCCTTCTTCTTCTTCTCCTTCTTCTTCTTCCTTCTTCTTCTTCTTCTTCTTCTTCTTCTTCTTCTTCTTCTTCTTCTTCTTCTTCTTCTTCTTCTTCTTCTTCTTCTTCTCCCCTCCTCCTCCTTCTATCTCATGGATCCTTTAATTTCTAATTTCTCTATTTTATTGATCAGAGTGTACATTACTTCAGTTAGACTTTTCACCATCCATCCTAAGATATTTATTCAAGTATCAGTTCTCATTTTATATCTAATTTGATTTGTGAGCAAATTCTATTAAAATTTTTGAGACAGCTGAAGTTTTTGTGCAGTTATTTTCTCCTGGCTTTACTTGTTGGGCTTTTTTTTTAACTCTATAGTACTTTTTTTCATTTTAGTTGTCTTTTTTTTCCCTTAACTGATATTCTCAGTCTTATTTCTAAGACCGAGATTTTGTAGTAGGATAAATCTCTAATATTCTTAGATAAGTCTTGCATTTTCCTCTTGCCTATGTAGTATGAATGGCCCTGATGCTTCCAATGTGACTATGTTGTCTAGAATCAGACCCAGATTTTTGCCTTAATTCTTCATTTCTGTCAATTTTCTTATGGTTCCCTGATAGCTCAAGCATTGACTGGTCTCTCTCACCTTCTCTTTGCGTTGCTCTCAATCAAGAGTCACTTTTGTCACTTGCTGTAAGTTATCCTAGAGGGATGTTGTAGGTCCTGCTGGTGTAAGACATCCTACACATTGGTGCCTAGTGTCTAAGTTGACCTATTCTCTTGTGGCTCCCACTGCTCCAAGGAGTGTTCAGCAGGACCCCGTGTCTTTGCACAATCATCTACTGAGATTGGTTCTCTCCTCTGCTTCTATTCTGACATGCCATAGCTGGGATCAAGCCAGGTCATACCTGATCTCCTATTATAAAATATCACAGTGGCTTTTCCTGACCTCCAGCCTTCCAATGCTTCTGTGTTTATATAAGATTATGCAAAATTCCTTGGTTTGAGACCTCTACTAACCTCCATTAACTTCTGGATATCTTCTTGTGTGTTTCTGGACTGAATAAAGGAGATCCCATTTTATTGTTTTTTCTGTTTTCTTCACTATTCTTTTGGGGGTCATTTTCAGAAATTCATTGGACTTTGCCTGGGAAATTTGGACATCTCTGTCGCTTTTCCAGAAGTCACCATCACCCCTTCACTTTACAGAAGAGGAAAATGATCTTAGTGATTTGTCGAAGGTGATATGAATAATAGAAATAGGATTTAAACACATATTCTCTGCTTCTAAATGCACTTGTTTCTCCCACTATACCACACTTAACATTACATCTTGTATCAATTTCTTTCAATTTAGTTTTTAAAGAATGAAAGCTCTTTCCTCCCTTGTTATAGTAGAGTGAGTAGTTTCTGAAAATGTTTCTTAAGAATGTTTCTAGGTGGAAGATAATATTTCTAAACCTGACTGCTAGTTAAATGAGGAGGGTGGCTACAGGTCATTAGACATGTCCAGTCATTCTTATGGTGGCAGTAACAGTAGCAAAATGCCATTGTGTTAACAAAAGAAAGTTGTAATTATATGACCATTGTTGGCACAACCACTAGGTATTCAGCAGTGAAAGTGCAAACTGAAAAGATTCCTTTTTTCCTTTTCTTTTTGCTTGCAAATAATCTTCAAGCACATACTTTAATATTAACTATAGACATTTTATAGTTAAAGGAGCATATTTCTAAAGAATGATAATTTAGCATGAGCTTACACTTATGACAAATATGAATAATCCAACAAAATGAGGAAAAATTCTAAATAAATACATAAAATCTAACCTGTTTACAATTTGATAAAAGAAAAGTAATAGCAAAAACAACTGTCACCTTCTGTTCTAATTTTTCTATCTGTGTACTTATAAAATTTTACTGCTAATATTTTTCAAGTTGTACTCAATATGTCTGTTATTATAATTTTTCTTCACTTTGCTTTTTGAATTTTTTTTAAATAATTGTTTATTGAAAATTTAGTATTGGGGCAGCTAGGTGGCGCAGTGAGTAAAAGAGCCGGTCTCGGAGTTGGGATGACCCGAGATCAAATCCGGCCTCAGAAAATGAGCACCCACACATAAATAATGACTAGCCGTGTAACCTTGAGCAAGTTACTTAACCCCAATTGCTTAAAAATAAAAAAAATTAAAAAAATTTAAAAAAAAAAGAAAATTTAGTATTGCACAAGTACCATCTACTAATCTTCAGGAACCAAATTATTTAAGTTGAATTAAGTAAAAATGAGTAAAATTCAATAATTTTTCTGTTTTCTATGCTATTAGAACTCAGTAATTTCTCTCCCTACACCCCACACATATATGAGTAGAAGCACTCCCTTATAACAAATATGTGCAGTCAAACAAAACAAACCAACACATTGGTCCAGTTGGAGTATATCCAGACGATATATCTCGTCTATTACTTCTTTCTCAAAGGAAGGGAACAAGCATTTATTAAGCATCTACTCTGTGCCAAACACTCATAGTAATGAGTTTTTCAAATTATTTTTTTTCAATTCTCATGATAGTTATGGGAGGTAGGTGCTATTATACTCCCCTTTTTATAACTGGAGAAACTGAGGCAGAGGTTAAGTGACCTAATCAGCATCACACAGCTAGTGTCCAAGACCAATTTTGACCTCAGGTCTTTCCAGATTTCAGGCCCACTGCTCTATCCACTAAGCCACCTAGGAGAGGAAGATGTGTTTCATATTTAAAACTTTGAATTCTTATTGAGTTATTGCTTTGGTCAGAGTCCTGAGGTCTTTCAGTAATACAATCCTTCATATCTGGTGATTATCTCCTTACAAATCATGATATGTTTTAGCAGTAGAAATCAACAATGCAGACTGGGGGATGGAGTGGAACTGAGATCACCCAGTCTTTCTTTCTGCCATCATCACTATTGAAAGAATAAATAGTTTGCTTTGGGTCTTGGACAAAAAGTAAATTCCAGCAACACATTATAATTTCTAATGTAGATATTGTCAAAAAGTGGGATTTTAAAGAGAATTAAATATGTAGATAGAGATGAAGCAGGCTCTAAGATTGTTATTGGTGAAGATGACATACTTCTTAAAAGCAGAGATGTTGGCAAATCTCCAAGATTTTGAATGTAATCTCTGATTCACCTCCTGTGGACAATTCCTGTCAATGTTTTAATGAATAGCAGAGAAAGGGAAAGAGTAATTTTTTTTTTTTTTGTAGCTTTGGCGTTCCCACACACATGTTTTTATTCATTGCAAGGGATGGCTAATAATGATCGATTACTATGGAGATTTAGTCATTGTCATCGAGAGCAGCCGGTGCTTTCCTCTTTCTACCTCTCCCACTAAGGAATATTGCAGCTTATAGCTAAAGGTGCCAGTGTTCCATTTCCCTTCATCACTAAAGTGCTACCTATGTATTATAGGCTTTGTAGCACTTACCCATAACTCCTTAATCCCTTCAGGTTATGTGCTGTGGGACACGTTTTTTTTTTTTTTTTTTAACTTTGGCAGACATCGGTCCTCTTTCTCCTTTGCTTGAGATTCAGTATTCTATATTTATCTGCATTGATTTCTGGCATTTGCCATCTTTTAGCCCAGAGACTTAAGTGATCTAACTTCGTCTACATCTGGATGCATAGTTCTTTATTATTTACTATTCTTCTGACTTTATCATCACCACTCATGGTATCTTGCTATATATTCTTCCCTCTAAGTCAGGCTTGTACCACAAATCTTCGGACTCTCTCCTAGCAACTTTCTCAGTTCCAGTCCTTCATATCAGTGGACCCTGAGAGAGAAACGTCTAATTTATTGGTGTATATAGTTTTAAGAGACAAAACTTCTTCACTTTCAATTTTATCTAGAAGATGAACCTCTTAATGTATTGTTTAGTGACATAACTTCCCAATGTCTTCAGACTATCCTTTCAGAATATAAATTAGAGGTCCCGCAGTGCAGTCCTGTGCCCTCCTGCTCCTCCTCTGCTTCCTCCATGGTAACACTGGGGCTCGAGCAAACCAGCAAAAGCAGCTGCTGGGCCCCGAAGCCGCTGCCAAGCTACACATGATCATCAACCAGGACAAGAAGCACCCGAGCTTGATTCCCCTGTTCCTGTTCATGGGTGCAGGGGGCACCGGGGCCACTCTCTATGTCATGCATCTGGTGCTCTTCAACCCCAATGTCAGCTGAGACAGACAGAACAACCCCGAGACCTGGAACAAGATGAGCCCCGCTGACCAGTACAACTTCTACTCAGTGAATGTGGATTATAGCAAACTGAAGAAACAAGGCCCAGACTTCTAAGTGAAAGTGATGCTTTTTCAGCTGCTGAGAATGAAGGTCTTCCACTGTGGGAGAGTCAATGAGGATTTACCTCAGTGCCCTTGAGAGGTCCCTGGACCTGTGATGGCACTGCCTCCGGGCTTAGGCGATGATGGCAAGGCCTCTCGCCCCCATTAACCCTCTAGGCACTTGAGGGACTGCTAGGCCCCCAGCTGACCCCACCTTGTTCTAAGGAGCAAGGCACATCCGGGTCCACAAGGAATATCCTTGCTCCAGGTAGAAATCTCGAGATAAGAGTACCAGGGGATAAGGTGTGCTTGACCTTAAAAGGCAAAAGGTGTTGTAATTGGCCAAGAGCCAAAATGGAAAGTGCTTGCGTAGGATAGGCTATATATGTAGAAGAGCAGGAAATAAAGTGGGAGTTGCCCCCTGAGTTGCTGCGTAAGTGTGCTTTGTTCCCCTCCACGTGGCGTCCGGAAGGCCCTGAGAAAGGATCCGATGACATTCCACAAGCTATCCGCACAATCCTGCATACCATTAGGGAATGCTTGATTTTTGCCTCATGTTGCATGAAATCATGTTGACTTTAACAGATGAATAAAGATGTGAAACTTGAAAAAAAAGAATATAAATTAGATATGGAATGCATCAAAGGAGAAAGTTTGAGTTTTTCACCCTGATGGAATCACAAATTCAGACAAACAAATAGACATAGAATCTAGTCATCATCAGTATCTTGGGAAAACTTTCAAAATAGGAAATATTCATCTTTGATAACTACTAAGGAACAAAGAGAGATGAAACAACCCCCCCCAAATGAGTTTCTTAAATACTTCATTTGCATCTTTCATTAACTATATCATGTCTTTATAATTTACCTTAGTTATATAGCTTTTGAAATTCAAGTTCTGGTATTTCTGATTCCAGAAATAATTATTTATTATGATTTTTAACAAGTCTGAAAATTTTCAGCTCTTTTCCATGTAGGAACTCAGGGTTCAAAGCCCTAGGGGCTAATCCCCCAGAGAAAATGGTAGATCACCTAGAGACTTGATCTTTAAGGTTCAATGTACTCTGTGTCTATAGCTTCTCAAAAGGTTAGGGAGGGAGAAGGAACAAGCATTTATGTAGCTCCTACTATGTACAGGCAGGGGCTTGGGGCTTTTACAAATTTTATCTTATTTTTTCCCCACATAAGAATTCTGCAATGTAGGTGAGGCCCAGGTTATATGACTTGCCCAGGGGTACACAGCTAGTAAGTAACTGAGGTCAGATTCGAATTTGGGTCTTCTTAACTCCCTTAACTTCTAACTCTCAAAACTATGCCACCAGCTGCCTTTGAAAAACAATATATCATGAACCCTCCCCACCCAATGTGTTTTCCTTTACTCAGAGGACACAACTAATTCAAAGAAAAGGCTTTTAGAGAAGGAATATAGCAAGAAAAGCAACAATATAATTTTTCAATAAAACTGGTGCATGTTCAATCACACAGACCCACAATAAGTGTGAGAAAAGTTAACAAGGTGGGGAACACATGTGGAGGGGAACATATTCAAAACACTTGTATAATAGGAGATATAATGCTAGAGGGGCCACCCATGTATTCCAGTAATGTCATAGCACCGCTCCCCCTGCTAGTCTTGTGTACTTCTTGCTAGTCTTATCTCCACCTGATACTGTTTAGCTGAATGTCATTTCCCTGAGTGTTACATGGATAGTCAAGGTGTTCAGGTCTGAGTTCCAGCTTTCTGCTTGCAATATGTTAATACCTCGAATAATCTGACCTGAATCCCAAACAATTTGGGATGTTCAGAGATATTTTCTGGGTCTCCATATACCAGTGCCGTGATCTTCACTTTCTTGATGACACTAATTACTTCTGAGCAAATTAATGCATTCTTTGTAATGCATATATGTATGATCACTGTCACTCCATCAATAGAGTATTGGACTTCCATAGTCTGGAAAGAATTGTTTCTCATAAGTCCTTCATAGAGAACAACTATAATATAATGACCACTTGGTATCCATTGTTCAACATGGCTGCACACTTCAATCTTTATAGTAACTTCTTCAGGAAGGCCTATGAGTCTAGGTAGACTGGGACCACACAGCCTGATAAAGTCAATTAGTTCTATGCATCCTTATAAACTCATCTTAACTTCTCTCTTCTTTTGCTTCATCAGCAATAACCTCCTGACTTCCCCCTCTGAGATTTTTTTAAGGATTCAACAGCATGGTAACATAGACCACAAATATAAATTTGCTACATGAGTACTATAATCTTACACTTAAGTCTCTGTAGAAAATGTCAAACATTTTTCAAAACAATTTTTAAAACAGTCACGTTAAATGCTTAAAGAAACAAATTGTTCCCCAAATAAATATGATATGTGAGATACCTGTAATTGCTGTTTGGCCTTTTTAAATTTAGATCCCAATTCACCTCTGTGTTCTCAGGTTGAACATTTCTTGGGCACAGGACAATCTTTACCCTTCGTAACACCCTCATTTTCCAGTATTGGTTGTGTGGTCATTAACTTATGCTGAACCAAGTATAATGGCCATTTACATACATTTGTAATAGACAAAAACTCTATCCCTTTTCCTACTATCTGTTCATCAGTCTCTCATGACCTCTGCTCTTCTGAACTCTGGCTTCTCTTATTTAAATGCTTCTGTCCACTGCTCCACTTTTCAGCATCTTTTCTGTAGGCTTGAGTATAAGCATCTAGTGGCAATGATAGAAAATCCATCCTGGAGCTAGTCAACATTATGCTTTTCCAGGTTAAACCACTCTGAAACTGTGGGATTATGCCCATACTTGTTGCCAGTGATCAGAATTTGGTAACTTTTAAATGAAGACTTTCAGTTCTTGGTTTGATATTATAACTTCACACATTTGGTCCACTGTGACCTCATCTATTTCCTGAAGTTTTGTTATCCCCACTTTCTATCAGTTTCTGTAAATGGATTGTAAACAGAAGTTATTAAAAGAAACAACAAACTCTTCCACCCAAATAGAAAAAAAATGGTAGACTATGCTTTTGTGTTGTGTCCTACCCCCTAAAACTTGTTTATTTGGTGTTTGCCAGAATTCTACTCATATGATTCCAGGATTCAATGTTAGTTTGTGTTTTTTTTACTCTAAATTAAGTCCTCAAACTACCCATTTAGCCATTTCTATCACCTTGCACCCTCTTTTTGTAACTCAGTGACACACCAATGCTGTAATAATTGAAGTACACAAGTGGTCAAAACTTCCCATGGTTCTTCCTGAGGGCAACTTAGAATATTTACTGAAAATAATTTTTATAAGACCTATGGTTCAGGAGACACAGGTCCAGTCCCATGCTCTGAGAAATGTATAAACCTTTAATCATTTATAGCTGCTCTTATTCCTATAAAGGGCTATTACTCCTAGATCAGTAATAGTAACACATCTTCAGATAATTCTTTTGTGATTAGAGTTCTAATTTTATGCAGTATCTCTGGGCAAGTCACTTTACCTCTGCCTGGCTCCATGTCCTAAACAATCAAATGGCCATAACAATAGCACCCATCTCACAGGGTTGTTGGGAGGATCAAGTGAGATAATATTTCTAAAACAATAAAAAAGTGCTTAGCACAATGCCTAGAACATAGTAGGCACTATATACATGCTTATTCCCTTCCTTTTCCCTTTCCTCTGCCTTTTTTCCTTCCATTCCTGAGGCCTAGTAATAAATTTCTAAGTACCATTTACAATTCTTACTCTATTGGAAATTTTAAAATGGTTATTTATCAAGCATACTAAAATACTGAAACAAGATCTGTGATTTTATTGATTTAGGTGTTTCCTCTAGATATGCCAATGACAACCCATTTATGTCTCTCTTGTGGTCTAACTCTGGTTCTTGATCTCTCTAGTTAATTTGGCTAGCTGCTGTTCAGCTGGATACTTATTGTCTAGACACATCATTTCTAAGGGAGTCTGCTATTCTGGAAGCTGATCTGCTGAGTTTGTAGCTGGAAGCTTCTCTCTGGCTTCAGCCACTGGCTCACTCTCATCACAGATTATCTCTTACTCAAGAGAAGATCTTTTAATTTAAATATTATCATATCTTTTACTTTTTTGTGACAGTTTTTTTAAAAGGCAGAAACCCTAGCTTTGGACCTGTAAAAACTCTTCTTTTAGGTCCTCCCTTTCTTGTTCCTTTCAGAGACTTGAATAAGTCCCTCATCCTCAACCCAGGCACCAAGTTCTTTAAAACATAGTACAGGGCTCTCGCCACTAGCTAATATACAACTGCTTAATCTTTTCTTTGTACGGTTCTTTTTGTCTTGGTTTCCTGTCTCAGAAGTTTCACTTTTCCTTATTGTGATCATTCTACACACCTTCCTCTTTTAATTTACAAAGGCTAGAAAACAAAGCAGTCACTGATCATTTACCATCAGACTAGGAAAATTCTAGGAAAGGGAGTGGAGGCCCCTTTTAGAAAGCTAAGCTTCTTTTGTTCTCCTAAGTCAGTGAATGAGCTGGAGAAAGATCTCAAAACAAAGCTAAGCCCAGTGGTCAATGATACTTTCTTTCATCTCTTTAGCTATAATGCTTTTCTGCTCCTTTCTTTTTCACATTCAGCCATCCAGAACTCAAGAGATATTTTGAGGCACACCCATACATCCAAAAATAAAATCACATGCAATTATTTCTTGAGGAACCACTTTTTTATCTCTATTTTTAGGAATTCTTATATCAAAGCCCCTTTTCTCCCTTCTTCTCTCTCAAAACTGTCATGCTGACAAAAATGGCCTCTAAGTCTCACATTATTTCCAAGTTTATTGGTAAACATGGGTAAAAGCATGATTATTTTGAAGTTATAAAAATGTCTCTGATTTCAATCTTCTTATAGTTTCCATTTTGTTAGAGTAGAGTTAGTCTGTAAAATTCACATTTGGGTCACTTTAATATTATTTGAGCTTTATCTTTGCATAAGATTCAAGGAACTGTCAGAGCAAAGAAAAAAATCTATAGAACATTTGGCTGTGTTTCCCATACACTTAATTCCCAGTATATAAACACAAATCCAATGCTGCCTCTTCAAATATATGGCCACAGTTCATTTAAAAGAAAATAGAGGGGGAAATTTATCAGTCAGTCAGTCAACAAGTATTTATTGAGTGCCAAGTATGTATACACACACAAATACACATATCACTAAACACATATATCACTGAATTATATGTGTGTGTGTGTATTTATATATGCACATATATCACTGAAGTAGGTGCTTGTAAATAGAGGATTTGTATGTTGTTAAATATGCCATAATGGTACTTTGAAATCCTGGCAGATACCACCACAACAAGGAAGATATTGTTTTAAACAAAAACTGTTCTAATGGGATCAAGGTCTTTTTAGCACCTTATTGATTATATGTATCTAGAATACTTTTTGTGAAAGGGATTCAAGGACGAGTTATATTTTATTTGTCAAAAGTAATTCAAACTCTTCACTAGAAAGTCAGATATTGAAGCTGAAGCTTAAATACTTTGGCCTCACAAGAAGATGAGATTCATTGGGAAAGACCCTGACATTGGGCAAGATTGAAGGCAAAAGGAAAAGGGGATGACAGAGGATAAGATAAATAGCGTCATAGAAACAACAAATATCAACGTGGATAGACTTTGAGAGATAGTAAAAGATAGAAGGACCTGGAATGGAAAGAAGGATCCATGATGTCATGAAGAGTTGGACATGATTGAATGACTGAACAACAACCACCACCCTTGGATTACAATTTATTGTCACCGTCACCCTCACAGTGATGTGATATTTGCCTGTTCATGGGTAACTGTAGACATAATTTTATTCTAGAAGGTAGATCTCTGGAAGAATCTTATCTCTAAAAAGAGTTCTCCATTAGTATCTTAGCCCAAATTCTTTCTACTGTGGGAAAATCATTTAACATTTCTGGACTTCCATTTTCCCTTCCATAAGAATGGCATCAAATGATTATGGACTTCACCTCAAAGAGGCGATCTCAGCCTAGTGTTTTTTTTTAAACAAATGCTTTATTAACATCTGTTTTACATCATTCATTTCCACAAGATTTTGAGTTACAATTATTTTCCCTCCTGTTTTTCCCCTATCCACCCTTCCAGAATAGCAGTCCCACAAGATATCGCTTTCTGCAATCTGCTCTCTCCCATATCTTCTCCCATACCTCCTTCGACTTTTCCATTAGAGGGAGGTGAATCTTTGTGTCCCAATGCCTGCACATCTTATCTCCCAATTACAAGGAAAAGAATATTAATAATAGTATTTATATATATATTTGAAACATTTAATCTTAAGACCTCAAATTTCAGATCGATTTCCTTCCTCCCTTGTCACTCATTCCCTCTGGGAAGATAAGTAAATCAGTATATGTTGTACATTTCTAGCTATGCAAAACATTACCATAGTAGATATATTGTACAAGGCTGCTGATAATTCCCTCCCACTCATCCCAGCCCCGCCGCCCTTGTCCACTCCCTACTTGATCCTGTCCCTCTTCTATAGTGGGTACTTCCAACCTCCCCTCCCCCCAAGGATGCCCTCACATCCATCATCCCTCCTCTCACCCCCCTTCCCCCTATTCTGTTAAGGTTGAGATATCCCATTTAGTATGTATGTCAATTCTCTCCCTGAACCAAATTCAATGAGAATGTGGTTTTGCCTTTTTGCCTTCCTATTCTTCCCCTCCCTTGCAAACACTTTCCCTTGCTTCTTCTACATGAGATAGTTTACCCTACCATCTCTCTCCCCATCTCCTCTTGACACTTTCCTTTCTCACCTCATAATTTCACCCCTTAAGTATCCTCCCTTCCCAACAAATTCAACCTATGCCCTCTATCCATACATAACTGTAAACATATAAACACACATTCAAATATGTATTCATATGACCATACACCCTTCTTCCATTATTTTCATACTGAGAAAGATTTCATCAGACACAGTTATTGTTTTTCCATGTAGGAATGTAAATAGGTTAACTTTGATAAGTTCCTTTTGATTTCTTTTCCCTGATTACCTTCTCAGGTATCTCTTGCTTCTTGTGTATGGATGTCAAATTTTCTATTCAACTCTGTTTTTTTCTCAAGAATGCTTGAAAGTCCTCTATTCCAATGAATGACCATATTTTCCCCTGAAACAAAATACTCAGTTTTGCTGGGTAGGTGACCCTTGTGTTCATTCCCAGCTCCTTTGCCCTCTGGAATATCATATTCCATGCCCTTCCATCCCTCAGTGTAGAAGCTGCCAGGTCCTGGGCTATTCTGATTGTGTTTCCACAATATTGAAATTGTTTCTTCCTGGCTGCTTGTAGTATTTTCTCCTTGACCTGGGGATTCTGGAACCTGGCTATAATATTCCTGGGAGTTTTCTTTTGGGGATCTTTTTCAGGAGGTGATCTGTGGATTCTTTCAACCTCTATTTTTCCCTCTGGATCTACAACATCAGGACAATTTTCCTTGAGAATTTCTTGAAGGGTGATTTCTAGGTTCTTTCTTTGATCATGGCTTTCAGGTAGTCCAATAATTTTTAAATTGTCTCTCCTGGATCTATTTTCCAGGTCGGTGGTTTTTCCCATGAGATATTTCACATTGCCTTTTAATCTTTCATTTGTTTGGATTTGTTTAACAGCATCTTGATTTCTCATAAAGTCATTAGCTTCCATTTGCTCGAGTCTAACTCCGAAGGAATGAATCTCCTCAGTGAACTTTTGAGATTCTTTTTCCATCTGGCAAATTTGACTTTTTAAGGCATTCTTCTCCTCTTTGCCCTTTTGGGCCTCCTTTGCCATTTGAGTTACTCTAATTTTAAGGTGTTATTTTCCTCAGTCAGGCTGTTGACTCTCATTTCATACTTTTCCTGCATCCTTCTCATTTCTCTTCCCGATTTTTCCTCCACTTTTCTTAATTGATTTTTATAGTCCTTCTTAAGGTCCTCTATGGCCTGCAACCTGCTCATGTTTTCCCCTGGGGCTTTTGGAGCAGGACTTCTTACCTCACAGTCCTCCGCCCGCTCTATGCTTCGACCCTCTTTGCCCCAAAAGTAGGCGTCTAAGGTTGCATTTTTTTTTTGTTTAATTTGTTTCCTTTGCCTTGGCAAGTTGCCAATTAATTGCTTGACTTTTGGGCTTGTTGCCACGCTATGGCTCTGTCACCAGATGGGAACTTTCATGTGGAGGAAGCCAACTTCCGTTTCTGGCAAGCTGGAAACCCACTCACGACCTCCACCCCAGATCACAATCCACATCCAGGAAGGTCAAAGCAAGAGTGATTACCCCAAAAACTGATAGCAGGATCTCCCTACAGTTCACAGCCTGGGAGCTGGAGCTGCCTCTGAAAACTACAAAATGGCGTGTCTCCTCAGAGGCTTCTAGCCCCCAGGGGAGGAAGCCTACTTGTTCCCCAAATACTGGTCCCAAAGTCCACAGGGCACTAACCTCTCACTTTGTCCTAGTCATGTCTATGTTGATAATTCTGGAATCGCCACAGCTGCTGTTGTTCTGGGGTCCCTCTAGCTGGCTGCTGGCCCTGCTGCCCTGGGACTAAAACCGCAACTCAAGTGGACCTATGTTTGGATCCCCCAGTACTGCGTGCTGTACTGCCGGCTCCCAGAGTGCTGTGCTGGTCCTTCCTGCAGGGCTGCTGGGCTGTCCTCAGTGGGTGGTTAGCTTCTCTGTGTTGTTCTGTGGGTGCTGGGGCTCCAGAAGTGGTTCAGACTCCCCTTTTACATAGTTTGGAGGTAGTCTGCGTGGAGAGTGGCTTGGACATGCTGTTTCTACTCTGCCATCTTGGCTCCGCCCCCTCAGCCTAGTGTTTTGTTTGTTTTGTTTTGTTTTTAGTAGGAAAAATTGCCTCAATTGATAATATACTAAACATTTTTTAAAAAAATTGAAAAAAAAGAAAAAAATTAGAGAATTGATTATATTATATATCAAATTCTTCCTCTAGTCTCTTTCTGTAATCTTCTATTCATTACTACATCATCTTTTTTAGTCTAAATCTTTTGAGTTGCCCGTTTCCCCTCCATTTCCTAGGTAATCTAATGTAAAATAAAAGTTAGATTAGGGAAAAGGACACAATTATAATTAGCGGCTACTATGTGTTGAACACTATAAATACTATCTCCTCTGATCCTCACAATAAATCTGGATATAACCATCTTATCCCTATTTTATATTGATGAACAAAGATTAAATGACTTACTTAGCCACACAGCTAGTAAGTGTCTGAGACCAGATTTATCTCTTCTTGACTCCCAGTACTTTACAAAGTGCCTAAAACATAGTAGGCTTTTAATAAATGTTGATTGATTGATCACATGCCCAGAACCCTAACTACAGTGCCACCTAACCTCCTCTGACAGAAATATCCTTTTACCTCATTTCAAGCTATGTAGGCGTAGAAGGCTATTTTGGGGCAAAGATGGGCATGTGCACATATTCACATGATCACAGCATCATAAAATTACTGTGATTTTGGAATGTCTATTCCTACTTTTAAAATGTTCACATATTGTGCCAAGTAGTTTACTCTCCTACCCATTGGGGAAATTGAAATTGCTTTAAAATCATCAGCTCTAATAGCTGGGGGAATTTTGGTGGCCATATAAACGTTCCTCTATAATATACCTAATAAATAGTCACCTTGACCACTAAGCTCTCCAATGAGTTGGCAATCACAACTTTCTACGGCAATTCATTACACATTTTTATAGCTCTTTTTGTTTAGTAAATCAAGTCAAATCTGTTTCTGCAACTTCCACCTGTTGTTCTCAGTTCTGCCGTCTGTGATCAAGTAGAAATAGTCTAAGAATTTTTCCACATCATAGTCTTTCAAATCCTTTAAGATAACTCTTATTGTCCCTCTAAGTCTTCTCTTCTCTAATCTAAATATTCTATATTTCATTATAATTGAATAAAATATGAAATATTTTATTCCAATTTAATCTATTTATTTATTTTGTAAATGTCTTGAATAAAAACTATGGGTAGGAACTGAACACTGAGCATAGGAAAATTCTAATAGTGAAAAAATGGACAAGAAGTGGCCATGCTAGAGAAAAGTCATGAGATAATCATTGCGTTGTGTACCTTATTATCAGTTGAATCATCAGGATGAAGAACAAACCATATGCCATATTTTTTAGAATATCTTTCTCTTTAGCAAATCAAGTGATATTTGCATCTAAGGACATAAAAGTGGTTTCATAATATCAGTTGTGCTTTCAGGAATCTCCTTTCTTCATGCTTTCTACTCCTTTCTTAAGAGTATTAGGGAAGAGCTTATGTTCTGGTTTTCTTTTCTCTTTTTTTAATTATTTAAAAATTGTTGGGGGCGGCTAGGTGGAGCAGTGAGTAGAGCATTGGCCCTGGAGTCAGAAGGACCTGAGTTCAGATCCAGCCTCAGACACTTAACACACACAAACAAAAACTTAACCGTGTAACCTTGGGCAAGTTACTTAACCCCAATTGCCCTCCAAAAAGCAAAAAAAAAAAAAAAAAATTTGTTGATGACAGCTTTCTTTTTCTATAAGACAATAAATAAAGGAAATAGTTATCACTAGAATCTCCCCCATTTGTCTAAGAAAATAAGAGTGAATAATATTCATTTTATGGAAATATAATTACAAAAGTCCTCATTTATAATTCTGTCAATTTGTTAGCATAAATATTCATACAAAAGTGGGGTGGTTAGGTGGCTCAGTGAATAGAGCACTGGCCCTGGAGTCAGGAGGACCTGAGTTCAAATCCTTCCTCAGACACTTAACACTTACTAACCATGTGACCTTGGGCAAGTCACTTAAACCCAACTGCCTGGCCTTCCCCCCTCCAAAAAGAAAAAAAAAAATAATCCCTAGCTTCCCATACTATGGGGCAGCTAGCAGGGAATAGAGCACTGGCCCTGGAGTCAGGAAGACCTGAGTTCCAATCCTGCCTCAGGCACTCAATACTTTCTAGCCTTGTGATGTTACCCCCCTCCAAAAAGCAACATACACACACACACACACACACACACACACAAGAGTGAGATTGATAGATTTGCTAAATCAAAATATTCTACCACACTCAAAGAAGGGACATGACACCCTGCTAACAAGGTGAAAATAATCTCACATCAGATTTCTTTCCAATCAATCAATCAAGTCTAGGCTCTAGATGAAGATTGGAAAGTTCTTGGAACTGGAGTGACATTACATAGAAATGGTATTCCAACATACTAAGGGCATTTGCTTACACTCTACAGATAAGCTATAAATTTCCAAGTTAATTAATAAAGTGACTAAAGAGATAGGATCATGCATAGCATTCTAGGAAAAACAAAACAAAACAAAACTTCTAAGCAGAATTTTGAGGAATGGAGGATGGGTATAGAAAAGTTCTAGCCTGATTAAGCCTTGGCCTAGAATTCCTTCTTGTTCTAACCTTTGACTAAAGGAAAATCTTGAGAGCTTCCAAGAGTCTGTAGGACTGGGTGGGGGGCGGGGGCGGAGCCAAGATGGCTGAGTAGAAACAGCACTGCCAAGATGCTTTCCCCCCAGACCACTTCCAAACCATGTAAAAGGGTACCCTGAACAACTTCTGGAGCTCCAGCACACACAGAACACCACAGAGAACCTAACCTCCCACTGAGGACTGCCCAGACACCCTGCAGGGAGTGGCCAGCACAGTGCTCTGGGAGCTGGCAGCACAGTGTGGGGAGCCAAACCCAGGTCCCTATGAGCTGAGGTTTTATCCCCAGGGGGGCAGGCCAGCAGCTGGCCAGCGGGACCCCAGAACACCAGCAGCTGTGGCGATTCCAGAATTATCAACATAGACATGCATAGGACAAAGTGAGAGGTTAGTTCCCTATGGACTTTGGGACCAGTATTTGGGAAATGAGTAGGCTTCCTCCCCTGGGGGCCAGAAGCAACTGAGGAGACATGCCATTTTGCAGTTTTCAGTGGCAGCTCCAGCTCCTGGCCTGCAAAGTGTAGGGAGATACAGTGATCAGTCTTGGGAGGTAATAACTCTTGCTTTAACCTACTTGGATCTGGATTGTGATCTAGGGGGGAGGTCTGGGGAAGTTATCCAACTTGCTAGAACAGGAAGTTGTGAAGACCCCAATGTTCCGGATGGAAGCTCTCCTGTCTGGTGGCAGACTCCTACTGTGACAACAAGCCCAAAAGTCAAGTAATTAAGTGGCAACATGCTGAGGCAAAGGAAACAAAATAAATAGAAAAATGAAATAGTAGACTCCTAACTGGGGGGGCAAAGTGGATCGAAGCATGGAACAAGAGGAGGACTGTGAGGTCAGAAATCCTGCTCCAAATCTCCAAAGGAAAATATGAGTGGGTTACTGTCCATAGAAGACCTTAAGAAGTATTTTAAAAATCAAATAAAAGGAGTGGAAGAAAAATTGGGAAGAGAAATGAGAAGGATGAAGGAAAAGTATGAAATGAGAGGCAACAGCCTGACTGAGGAAAACAACACCTTAAAAAATAGACTAACTCAAATGGCAAAGGAGGCCCAAAAGGGTAATGAGGAGAAAGCCAAATTTGTCAGATGGTAAAAGAATCTCAAAAGCTCACTGAGGAGATTCATTCCTTCAGAGTTAGACTGGAGCAAATGGAAGCCAATGACTTTATCTTTTGTCAACGAAAGAATCTCAAAAGCTCACTGAGGAGATTCATTCCTTCAGAGTTAGACTGGAGCAAATGGAAGCCAATGACTTTATGAGAAATCAAGATGCTGTTTAATAGATCCAAACAAATGAAAGAATAGAAGGCATTGTGAAAAATCTCATGGGAAAAAACCACTGACCTGGAAAATAGATCCAGGAGAGATAATTTAAAAATTATTGGACTACCTGAAAGCCATGATAAAAGAAGGAACCTAGAAATCACTATTCAAGATATTCTCAAGGGAAATTGCCCTGATGTTTTAGACCCAGAGGGCAAAATAGAGGTTGAAAGAATCCACAGATCACCTCCTGAAAAAGATCCCAAAAAGAAAACTCCCAGGAATGTTATAGCCAGGTTCCAGAATTCCCAGATCAAGGAGAAAATACTACAAGCAGCCAGGAAGAAACAATTTCAATATTGTGGAAACACAATCAGAACAGCACAGGACCTGAGAGCTTCTACAATGAGGGATGGAAGGGCATGGAATATGATATTCCCAGAGGGCAAAAGAGCTGGGATTAAAACCAAGAGTCACCTACCCAGCAAAAGTGAGTATTTTGTTTCAGGGGAAAATATGGTCATTCGGTGGAATAGTGGATTTTCAAGCATTCTTGAGGATTAAAACAGAGTTGAATAGAAAATTTGACATTCAGACACAAGAAGCAAGAGATACTTGAGAAAGTAAACAGGGAAAAGAAATCAAAAGGAACTTATTAACATTGAACTATTTACATTCCTACATGGCAAAACAATAACTATGACTGATGAAATCTTTCTCAGTATGAAAATAATGGAAGAAGGGTTTATGGGCATATTAATACATATGTGAATGTGTGTATATATATATATATGTATATATATATATATATATATACACACACACATATATATATATACATATATATGTTTACAGGTATACCTGGATAGAGGGCATAAGTTGAATTTGTGGGAAGGGATGATACATAAAGCGTGAAGTGATGAGGTGAGAGAGGAAAGTGGCAAGAGGAGATGGGGAGAGACAAGGTAGGGTAAACTATTTCATGTAGAAGAAGCAAGGGGAAGTGGTTGCAGGGGAGGGGAAGAACAGGAAGGCAAAAAGGAAAAACCATTTTCTCGTTGAATTTGGCTCAGAGAGAGAATGACATAAATCCTCAATGGGATATCTCACCCTGCAGGAGAGTTGAGGGAAGGGGGATATGAAGGGGGATGGTGGAGGGGAGGACATTCTGGGGGATGGGGAGGTTTAAAATACCCACTTTGGAAGAGGCACAGGATCAAAGTAGGGAATGGACCAGGTGGGGGGTAGGATGGGTGGGAGGGAAATATAAGCAGCCTTGTACAATATATCTACAATGGTAATGTTCTGCATAGCTATACATGTAAAACACATACTAAATTGTTTATCTTCCCAGAGGGAATGGGTGACAATGGAGGAAGGAAATGGATCCGAATTTTGAAGTTTTAAATTTAAATGTTTCAAATATATATAAATACTATTATTAATACTATTTTGCATGTAATTGGGAGATAAGATGTTCAGGTATTGGGGCACAGAGATTCACCTCGCCCTAATGGTAAAGTCGAAGGGTGTATGGGAGAAAATATGGGAGAGAGCAGATTGAATGAGTGTAAAAAAATAAAGAGTCTTTAGGACTTCCCATCTTCCCATCAGTATCCTAGCAGCGTGCCTGGATCAGTTGTTAAGAATATCTTCACTGGAAGCCAATTGCCGGTTTAACGTCTCCACAAGGAACCCAACAAAGCCATGGCACTGTGCTCAAAGGGAACTTCTTGTGCACAATATGAATGGGAGGAAAGAACTTTCAACAACTAGGCTCTATGAGTTGTCTCTTTACTACATGTATCTTCTAAGTCATTTCCCCATAAATTCTCTGTGCATTTGTGGGAGAGTGTGTCATTCATTTTTGGAGATGTTTTATAACCACTAAATGCCTCCATTCTAAGAACAACTTAAGATTGACTAAAATAATCTTACAGGAAAGCATACCGGGGGCTTGAGCAAATGGCATTAAAAGATCAACCTCGTGATTCCTCATGGGTACCCCAAGACCTCTGCAGGGGAGTTATAGCAGTGGTCTAGAGTTGTAGATTTATTCTTCTGTGAGAGTGAGGATTAGAATAAAGAGCCTCAGAGCTGAACTGCGGTCCTCTGTTTCCAACTCCTTATTGGACAGTTTGATCTATATGTCCTTGGAATTTTAAGCTTGATATATCCCAAAGTGATACATTGCCTACTCCCCATTCCCTTTTCCTTTTTTTTCCTTTACAGTTGAGGGAATTTCCCTCCTACCAGTCAACTGGCCTTACAACCAAATTGGCTTCCAAGACAATCTTCATGTTTTCACTTCTCATTTTCCCAAGTCTTACTGATTCTACCTTCATAATATCACTTGCACATGCTGTTTTCTTTATTCTGCCACTGTCACCCACCCCATTGATCCAGGCCTAGATTATTTCAATTAGCTTCCTGATTAGTCTCCTTTCCACAAGTCTTTTGGTGGGATTCTATCTTTTGTTATTTATGCAAAAACTTTACGTGATATTAGAATTATTCTTTCATGTTTGATGGGATTTACATTACATACATTAGGTGCTGATGTTTTCCTTTGGAAGTTCATTTTAGGCTTATTCAAATTTTTTCTGAACTGAGTTATTTAAATTCTCTACTTCTTGATCTGTTAACCTGGGTTTTTTATATTTCTTTATTTTTTCTCTTTTTTTTAAACAAATGCTTTATTAACTTCTGTTTTACATCATTCATTTCCACCAGATTTTGAGTTACAATCATTTTCTCCCCGTTATTCCCCTACCCAACCTCCCAGAATAGCACTCCCACAAGATATCGCTTCCTCCAATCTGCTCTCTCCCATACCTTCTCCCTTAACCCCTTAGACTTTTCCATTAGAGAAAGGTGAATCTTTGTGTCCCAATGCCTGCACATCTTATCTCCCAATTATAAGCAAAAGAGTATTAATAATATTATATATATATATATATATATATATATATATATATATGAAACATTTAATGTTAAGACCTCGAATTTCAGATCCATTTCCTTCCTCCCTTGTCACCCATTCCCTCTGGGGAGATAAGTAATTCAGTATATGTTGTACATGTCTAGCTATAAAACATTATCATAGTAGATATATTGTACAAGGCTGCTTATAATTCCCTCCCACTCATCCCACCCCCCACCTGGTCCATTCCCTACATGATCCTGTCCCTCTTCTAGAGTGGGTACTTCCAACCTCCCCTCTCCCCAAGGATGCCCTCACATCCATCATCGCTCCTCTCATCCCCCTTCCCCCTATCCTGCTGCAGGTTGATATATCCCATTTAGTATGTATGTCATTCTCTCCCTAAACCAAATTCAATGAGAATGTTGATTTGCTTTTTTTTTCCTTTAATATTCTCACCCTCCCTTGCAACCACTTCCCCTTGCTTCTTCTACATGAGATAGTTTAGCCTACCCTGTCTTTCCCCATCTCCTCTTGCCACTTTCCTCTCTCACCTCATAATTTCATCCCTTGAGTATTCTCCCTTCCCAACAAATTCAACCTGTGCCCTCTATCCATATACACACACATTCACATATGTATTCATATGACCACACACACTTCTTCCATTATTTTCATAGTGAGACAGATATCATCACTCACAGTTATTGTTTTTCCATATAGGAATGCAAATAGTTCAACTTTGATAAGTTCCTTTTGATTTCTTTTCCCTGATTACCTTCTCAGGTATCTCTTGCTTCTTGTGTCTGGATGTCAAATTTTCTATTCAATTCTGTTTTTTTTTCCTCAAGAATGATTGAAAGTCCTTTTTCCACTGAATGACCATATTTTCCCCTGAAACAAAATACTCAGTTTTTCTGGGTAGGTGACCCTTGGGTTCATTCTCAGTTCTTTTGCCCTCTGGAATATCATATTCCATGCCCTTCGATCCCTCAGTGTAGAAGCTGCCAGGTCCTGTGCTGTTCTGATTGTGTTTCCACAATATTGAAACTGTTTCTTCCTGGCTGCTTGTAGTATTTTCTCCTGGATCTGGGGATTCTGGAACCTGGCTATAATATTCCTGGGAGTTTTCTTTTTGGGATCTTTTTGAAGAGGTGATCTGTGGATTCTTTCCACCTCTATTTTGTCCTCTGGATCTAAAACATCAGGGCAGTTTTCCTTGAGAATTTCTTGAAGGGTGATTTCTAGGTTCTTTTTTTGATCATGGCTTTCAGGTAGTCCAATAATTTTTAAATTTTCTCTCCTGGATCTATTTTCCAGGTCAGTGATTTTTCCCATGAGATATTTCACATTGCCTTCTAATCTTTCGTTTGTTCGGATCTGCTTAACAGCATCTTGATTTCTCATAGTCATTAGCTTCCATTTGCTCCAGTCTAACTCTGAAGTAATGAATCTCCTCAGTGAACTTTTGAGATTCATTTTCATCTGGCAAATTTGACTTTTTAAGGCATTCTTCTCCTTGTTGCCCTTTTGGGCCTCCTTTGCCATTTGAGTCAGTCTATTTTTTAAGGTGTTATTTTCCTCAGTCAGGCTGTTGACCCTCATTTCATACTTTTCCTGCATCCTTTTCATTTCTCTTCCAAATTTTTCCTCCACTTCTCTTATCTGATTTTTAAAGTCCTTCTTAAGGTCCTCTATGGCCTGCAACCCACTCATGTTTTCCCCTGGGGCTTTTGGAGTAGGACTTCTTTCCTCACAGTTCTTTTCCCACTCTATGCCCCCAAAATAGGAGTCTAGGGTTGCATTTTTCTGTTTCCTTTGCCTTGGCATGTTGCCACTTAATTACTTGACTTTTGGGCTTGTTGCCACACTATGGCTTTAAAGCCAGCTAGAGGAATTTTTGTCCCAAACGTGTGGGGGGCAACTTCCGTTTCTGGCAAGCTGTAAACCCACCCATGACTTCCACCCTAGATCACAATCCATATCCAGGGAGGTTCAAGCAAGAGTGATTACCCCCCCAAGACTGATCGCTGGATCTCCCTACAATTAATTGTAGGCTGGGAGCTGGAGCTGCCTCTGAAAACTACAAAATGGTTTGTCTCCTCAGCAGCTTCTAGCCCCCAGGGGAGGGAGCTGATGCATTCCCCCAAATACAGGTCCCAAAGTCCATAGGACACCAACCTCTTACTTTGTCCTAGGCATGTCTATGTTGATAATTCTGGAGTTGCCACGGCTGCTGGTGCTCTGGGGTTCCTCCAGCTGGCTGCTGGCCCTGCTGCCCTGGGGCTAAAACCTCGGCTCAAGGGGACCTGGGCTCTGCTTGGCTCCCCTTTCTGTGCTCTGCGAGTTGAGTGCTGCCGGCTCCCAGAGTGCTGTGCTGGTCCTTCCTGCAGGGCTGCTGGGCTGTCCTCAGCGGGAGGTTAGCTTCTCTGTGTCGTTCTGTGGGTGCTGGGGCTCCAGATGTTGTTCAGAGTCCCCTTTTACATAGTTTGGGGGGAATCTGGGGGCAGAGTGGCTTGGATGAGCTGTTTCTACTCTGCCATCTTGGCTCCGTCCCCCCCGGTTTTTTATATTTCTACAAATATTAATGGCATATAAATTGTCAATATTTTTCACATGTAGTTGTGCAAAATAATGTCAAATATTTTTGTTATTTCTAATTAATTTGTTGTGAATTATCTTTTCCTTTTTATTTTTTGATATAAGTAATTTGATTTTACTCTTTCTAAATTAGGTAATTGAGTTTTATTTTTAAAAACAACTTTTTTTTTTTTTAAAGCAATTGGGGTAAGTAACTTGCTCAAGGTTACACGGCTAGTCATTTGATTTATGCGTGGGTGCTCATTTTCTGAGGCCAGATCTGATCTCAGGTCATCCAAACTCCGAGGCCGGCGCTCTTACTCACTGTGCCACCTAGCTGCCCCTTTAGGGCAATTGGGGTTAAGTAACTTGCCCAAGGTTACACGGCTAGGTTTTTGTTTTGTGCGGATTAGGTGTCGGAGGCCGGCTCCGAACTCAGGTCCTTCTGATTCCAGGGCCGGCGCTCTATTCACTGCGCCACCTAGCCGCCCCACAACTTTTATTTTTTGATCCAAAATATTTTTTTCAAATTTTGACTGTCTCCTTTTTGCTCTCTAACATTTCAATTTTGTTTTTGTTTTTATTTTTTATCTCCTACTTTTCTATTAATACTAGAAATCCCCCCCTATTTTTCTAGTACTTTTCTAGACCAAAAAAATCACATACTCAACATCTTAGACTTTCCTTTTGCTCTTTTGCTAATGAAAGTGTTTACCTGTATTTTTTTTAAATAAGTACCTTTTGGGTTGCATCTGATGATATGTTCTATCAGTGTACTATTTTTTTTTTATTTTTGGAGGGGGTAAGGCAGTTGGGATTAAGTGACTTGCCCAAGGTCACATGGCTAGTATCTGAGGCCACATTTAAGCTCAGGTTCTCCTGACTCCAGGGCCAGTGCTCTATTCACTGTGCCACCTAGCCACCCCTGTTATAATTATTTTTAAGACAATTGTCTACTGTTTCTGTCACTTACTCTTTAACTCACCAGTTACTGCAGATTAAGTTATTTTCCATCTAATTTTAAGCCTTTTTTCAATGACCTATTATCTGAGTGAAAGATAAACTCCTTTCTATTTCCATTCATTTTTATCCAGAGTTATGTCATATCTAATTTTTTTTTCAAAACTCTATTCATCTTAACTTCTTTCTTGATTATTTTTTTAATTATTTATTTAGTTTTGGGAAGTGAAAGTTGAGGGCCCCCTACTATTATATATCTACTTTATATTTCCTCCCATAACTCATTTAAACTTTTCCTTTAGCAGCTATGCCATTTGGTACATTAGTGTAATATTCTTTTTACTTCACTGTCTATGGTACCTTTAAGCAAAATGTAGTTTCAATACTTATATTTTTTAATAAGGTCTATTTCTGCTTTTGTTTTGTGTGAGATCAAGATTGCTATCCCTGGTGGGTTTTTTTTTCTTTTTTAACCTCAGCTGAAGCATAATAGATTCTGCTCCAGGTCCTTATTTTTACTCTATGTCTGTATCTCTGTTGCAAGTCAGTTTCTTGTAAACAGCATATTGTTGAATTCTGGTTTTTAATCCTTTTGGATATATTCTTCTTTTTTATGACTGAGTTCATCTCATTCACATTCACAGTTATGATTATTAACTATGTACTTCCCCCTATCCTATTTTCCTTTTCATCTTTTTCTCTCTTTTTATGCTCTCCCTCCTCAAAAGTTTGTTTTGCTTCTGACCACTACGTCCCTTAGTCTACTCTTTATTCTATCTCTGCTCTCACCCCCACCCATTCTCTTATTTCCTTGTCCTCCTAATTTCCTGTAGGGTGAGATCAATTTCTATGCCCAACTGAGTGTTATGTTATTCTCTCTTTGAGCCAATTCCAATGAGAGTAAGTTTCAAGCATTGTCCACTCCACCATCTCCTCCTCCATTATAAAAGCTCTTCCTTCTGTATCTCTTTCATGTAACATAATTTTCCCCATTCTTCTCCCTCCCTCCTTCTCCTACTACATCCCTCTTCCTCACCCCTTAATTTTATTTTCTTTCAAATGATAGGTATCTCACATCTATTCCCCCTAGGTATACTTCTATCTCCCCTAATATTATTTGGAGGTACATTTATCTTCTTCTCATATAGGAACATAAATATTTTGACATCGATTCCCCAATGACTTCTCTTTCATGTTTACATTTTTGTGCTTTTTTGAGTCTTATATTTGAAAGAAAGATTTTTAACATAATTAAATTTTAATATTTAATTATTATTCAAAATCAACTTATTTATTTATTTAATAAATTTTATTTTGCCCCAATTACGTGTTAAGATAATTTTGGCATTTATTTTACAAGATTTTGAATCCAAATCTTTCTCTCTTTTCCATCCCCTCTTCTGAAAATGGTAGGCAATATAATATAGGTTATACACATACTGCCATATTGGTCACATACATGAAAGAAAAAATGGATCAAAAGAAAAAAAAACACACAAAAAGATTGAAGTAACAAATGAATGAATATGCTTTTATCTGCATTCAGAATTCATAAGATCTTTAACTGTATATGGATAGTATTCTCCTTCATCAGTCCTTTTTACTTGTTTGGGTTGCAGTATTGCTAAAAGAGCTGAGTCATTCATAGTTGATCATCACACAATGTTGCTGATACTGTATACAATGTTTTCATAGTTCTATTTGTTTCATTTTACATCAGTTCATACAAATCTTTCAAAGATCTCTTTCCCTGAAATCTGCCTGTTCATCATTACTCATTGCACAATAGTATTCCAATTCTTTGATATACCACAGCTTGTTTAGCCATTCCCCAATTGATGGGCACCTTCTCAATTTAGAATATTTTGCTTCCATGGAAAGGGATGCTCTAAATAGTTTTGCACATGTGGTCATTTTTCCTTTTTTGTTATCTCTTTGGGATACAGACATAATATTATACTATTATAGTGGTATTTCTGGATCAATGGGTATGCATGTATTTAAAGCTCTTTAAGCATAGTTAGTTCCAAATTCCTCTCCAGCATGGTTAGATAAGTTCCCAACTCCACCAACAGCAAATTAGTATCCCCATTTTCCCATATTCTCTTCAATAATTATAATTTTCCTTTTTTTTGTCATATCAACAAATCTGATATACATAAGGCTGTACCTCAGAGTTGTTTTAATTCACATTTCTCTAGTCAAAAGTGATTTAGACAACTTCTTCATATGTGTATAGATAACTTTGATTTCCTTGTCTGAAGACTAACTGCTGACATCATTTCACTATCAATTTGGGACTGGCTTGTATTCTTATAAATTTGGCTCATTTCACTATATATATATATATATATGAGATCTTTGTGAGACACTTGTAAAGATTATTTCCCACCTTTCTACTTTTCTTTTAATCTTGATTGCATTGGATTTGTTTGTATAAAAGTCTTTTAATTGAAAATAATCAAAATTATCTACTTCACATTTTTTTGGTCATGAATTCTCCCCTTCTCCATACATCTAAAAAGTAGATTATTCCTTGCTGTTCTATTTTGCTTATGGTATCATGCTTTATGTCTAAATCGTGCACCCATTTTGATCTTATCTTGTTATATGGTATGAGATGTTGGTCTATACATAGTTTGTGTCCTATGATTCCCTAGCAGTTTTTGTCAAATAGCAAGTTCTTTTCCCAAAGTCTGTGATCTTTGGGTTTATTAAACACTAGGTTATTATGATCAGGTCCACTAACACACCACTCTATTTCTTAGTCAGTACCAGATAGTTCTGATGACTACTGATTTATAATACAGTTTGAGATCTGGTATTGCTAGGCCACCTTCCTTTGTATTTTTTTCCCGTTAATTCCCTTGATGTTATTTTTGATCTTTTGATCTTCCAGATAAGTTTTGTTGTTATTTTTTCTCACTCTACAAAATAAGTTTTTGATGATTTGATTGGTATGGTACCAAATAAGTAGATTAGCTTAGGCATAATCATTGTTTTCATTATATTGGCTTGTCTTACCCATGAGCAATTGGCATTTTTCCTATTGTTCAGATCTGACTTTGTGTGAAAAGTGTTCTATAATTGTATTTGTATAGTTCCTGGGTTTGTCTTCACAGGTAGAAATTCAAGTATTTTATATTATTTACAATTATTTTAAACAGAATTTTTCTTTCTATCTCTTCCTGCTTGGCTTTGTTGATTATATAAAGAAATATTGATGATTTATATGGGTTCATCTTATATCCTGAAACTTTGCTGAAGTTTTCAATTATTTCAAGTAGTTTTTTAGTTGATTCTCTAGGGTTATCTAATTATACCATCATATACTCTACAAATAGTTATAGTTTTATTTCTTCATTGCCTATTCTAATTCCTTCAATTTATTTTTCTTCTCATAGAGTTATTGGCTTCCACTTGCCCAATTCAAACTTTTAAGGAGTTATTTTCCTCAATTAGCTTTTGTACTTTCTTTTCTATTTGGTCAATCTACCTTTTAAGGAGTTTGTTTTCTTCAGTGGATTTTTGTATCTCCTTTTCCATTCGTCCAACTTTACATTTTAAGCAGTTTTCTATGTTGTTGACTTTTTTTTTACAATCTCTTGCATCACTCTTTCTTTTCTTGTTTTTCTTCTACCTCTCTTATATGATTTTTAAGCTCCTTTTTGAGCTCTTCCATGAATTCTTTCAAGGCTTGAGACAACTTCCTATTTGACTTTGGGGTTTTTGCCCATTATTTTGACATTATTGTCCTCTTCTGAGTTTTTGTCTTGATTTTTCCTGTCACGATAATATCTTTCTATATTCAGGTTCTTTTTGTTGGTGTTGATTTTTGCTCGTGTTTTTGGCCTTTTTCCTTTCTTTTACATTTGAGCTCTGTTCCAGGCATGGAAGGGACACTGTCTCAGGCTTCTTGTGGCAGGGGCTATAGGCCCTGGCTCTTTACCTGGAATTGCACTGATGTTGCCCTGAGGCTCTGGGGGGATCCTCACGTCTGGTGTTGTTCTGAGTGTGTTGAGTGGGGTGAAAGGATGTCTGAAGCTTCTGGAGGCCTTAGGGGTCTGGGAGATCACCTTGGGCTAAGCCAGGGTTTTAATGATAGTGTCCCACATGGACTGAGGCTGGTGGAGTATTGTTGCTGACTTGTCAGATTCTGGCCTTTGCTGTATACTCTGTCCTGCCTTCCAGGACTGACCAACCACCAGATAAACCTTTTCTGCTGACCTCCTAAGATGTCTTGGAGTGAAAAGATGTTTCATCTAAACTTTTATTGATCCTGCCACTCTAGAATTAAATTTAAAGCATCATTTTAGAGTGGCTTTAAAGGTGAATTTGGGAAAACTCAGCTGAGTTCTTTTCTATTCTGCCATCTTGGTGCCAGTTTGCTATAAATTTTTTGATGTTACTTCATTATAGTACCTTTAGTAAAAGGCAATTTCTTTGATTATCAATTTTAGTTAGTTCCTTTTTGTTGCTTTGCCTGAAATCATGATTATTTTTCCTGTCCTTTTTACTTTTGTTGAAGCACAATAGATTTTGCTCTAGCCCTTTATTTTAACTCTGTGTGTGTCTTTCTGATTCAACTTGTCGCTTATAAATACCATATTGTTGGATTATGGCTTCTAATCCATTCTGCTATCTTCTTTCATTTGATGGGGTAGTGTATCAAGCTAAGATAACTATGTATTTCCTTCCATCTTATTTTCTCTGTTTATCCTTCTTTCTCTGTCTCTGTCTCTTTCTCTGCATCTCTGTCTCTCTCTCTTTCTGCTTTCCTCTCTACTATGAAACCTCTTCCTTGAGTGCCTCATTTATGTGAGAAACTTTTCCTCATTCTATTTCTCTCTTCCCCCTTCTCCCAGTGCATTCCTCTTCCTTTCTAAATATTTTTTTTTTGCTTTTTCAAGGGGGGAGGACAGGAAAATTGGTATTAAGTGACTTGACCAAGGTCACACAGCTAGTAAGTGTGAAGTGTCTGAGGTCGGTTTTGAACTCAGGTCCTCCTGACTCCAGGGCCAGTACTCTATTCACTTCACCACCTAGCTGCCCCTACCCTTCCTTTTATTAAAATCATCCCAACACATTCTATTCACATTCTCCCCATTATCTATGTAGAATCCTTCTGTCTGCCCTAACAATGTTAAAAGTCTTGGGAATTACATGTATCATTTTCCCATAAAGTAATGCAGACAGTTTAACTTTATTGAGTGGCTTTTTATGCTTCCCTGGAGTCTTTTGTCTGAGTATCAGTTCCTCTATTCAGCTTTAGAACTTTCAGCAGGAATGCTTGAAAGTACTCTACTTCATTTAATTTCTACTTTTTCAGGTTTGCTTTGTAAATTCTTCTTCGTTATAATTTTAGCTTCTTTGCCCTCCAGAATACCATGTTCCAAGGCCTCTGTTCCTTTAACATAAAAGCTACTAAATCTTGTGTGATTCTGACTGTGGCTTTATGTTATTTAAATTGTTTCTTTCTGGTTGCTTGAATTATTTTTGTCTTTGACCTTGGAACTCTGTAATTTGGCTATAATGTTCCTGGGAGCTGTCATTTTGGTATCTCAGGATATCAGAGAATCCTTTCAATTTCTATTTCACCCTCTAGTTACAGGATATCAGAGCAGTTTTACTTGATAATTTCTTGAAATATGAGGTTTAGGCTTTTCATTTTTGTGCATGACTTTTAGAAAGTGCAATAATCCTTAAATTATCCATTCTTGATCTGTTTTCCAGGTCAATTGTTTTTCAGATGAAATATTGCATATTTTATTCTATTTTTCATTATTTTAGCTTTGTTTTATTATTTCTTGATATCTAATGGAGTCATTGGCTTCCCTCTGCCCAATTCCAGTCTTTAAGGCATTATTTTATTATGCAAGCTTCTGTTGCTCTTTTTCCATTTGGCCAACTCTGCTTTTGAAAAAATTGTTTTCTTCAATGATTTTTTGTCCTTTCTTTTCCATTTAAATTTTTAAATATTTCTATATTTGTAATAGGCATCTATATTTATATAGATATATAATCTATTTATAATTTTTAAGGTATCTTCTTCAGTATTTTGTGCATCCTTTTTTGTTTGTTTAACCAAACAATTCTCCTTTCACAATTTTCTTGCCTTACCCTCATTTCTTTTCCCTATTTTCATCTAGCACTCATCTCTCCCTCCCTCCCCCCCACCTCTCTCTCTCTCTCTCTCTCTCTCTCTCTCTCTCTCTCTCTCCCCTCTCCTCTCCTCTCTTTTTATCTTTCCCCCCCTCTCTGTCTCTCATTCTTTTTTTTGGGGGGGGTCTTTTTGGAAGGGTCGAGGCAGGGAAATTGAGGTTAAGTAACTCTCCCAAGGTCACATAGCTAGTAAGTGTGTCAAGTGTCTGAGGTCGGATTTGAACTCAGGTCCTCCTGACTCCAGAGCCGGTGTTCCATTCACTGTACCACCTAACTGCCCTTCTCTTAAATTCTTTCTGGAATTTTTGTTATGTTTCAGTCCAGTTAGCATTTTTCTCTGCAGCAATGCTTATAGATATTTTCAAATTGTTGTCTTCTTTTGAGTTTACAGCTTGGTCTTACCTGCCACCATAGTAGCTTATCATAAAAAAGTTATTGGTTGTTATTATTCTTGTTGTTGTTTGCTCATTCTTCCAGCTTATTTCTTTACTTTGATTTTTATGGTAAAGTTGAGCTCCCCTCACGTGGAGCACAGAGAGGCATCTTCTTAAGATTCAGGGTTACTTTTCTGCGATTTTCAGTGCTAGTTCTGGAGGAGTTCAAGTTTTGAATTCATCCACAGTGGTGTGATCTGGTCACTGCTCTCCTAATATGTGCTTCTGCTTTTTGGTTTTGTTTTTTTTTTGCTTTTTGGAGGGGAGTTTGGGTTAAGTGACTTGCCCAATGTCACATGGCTAGTTTTTGTGTTAAGTGTCTGAGGTGTGCTCCTGGTTCTTGAACTTTGACCAGGGCCACTTCTCTCTTGTGACTGATCACAAGTATTCCTCTCCACCTTCCTGTGAACCAGAACTGGGTATGGGCAATAGAGATGCCAATGAGCACCTGGTGTACCCAGGAGCAGCAAATTGGGTCCTCTATAATCTCTTTCTGACCTTTTGTCCAACCTCCTTACCATCTTTGGGTGGAGAACTCTTGAAGCTGCTGCTGCTGCTTTACTTGTGCTGTCCCCATTACAGGCTCTTAGTCAGTAACCCACTTTGGTTTAATGTGTTATCTTAGGTTGGAAAAATGTCACATCTTGACCCTTTGTTGTCTCTACTGCACCAAAATTTTATATGAGGAGTTATTTTAAGGTTGATTGGAGCAAATTTCTGGGAGAGTTTAGCTGAGTTGCTGCCTCTACTCTGCAGTCTTGGTTTCACCCTACAAATGACCATCATTAACATAGCTTTATTAGGACATGTTTGCTGAACAGTGTAGAGTTGAAGAGTAGTTTTGTGTCTAGTCTTAGTGGAAAGAGGAAGCCACTGGAGGTTTTAAAGTGGGAGACTGATTTGTTCTTAATAGATGCCTAATGAATATTTGCTGCAATTAATTTGGAATTTGAAAGGACCTTGGAGATTTTATTTTTTTAACAACTATAACTTTTTTTATTTAAACAAATGCTTTATTAACTTCTGTTTTACATCATTCATTTCTCCAGGTTTTGAGTAACAATTATTTCCCCCCCTGTTTTTCCCCTACCCACCCTCACAGAATAGCAGTCCCACAAGATATCGCTTCCTCCATCCTATTCTCTCCCATACCTTCTCCCATAAACCCTTCGACTTTTCCATTAGAGGAAGGTGAATCTTTGTGTCCCAATGCCTGCACATCTAATCTCCCAATTACAAGGAAAAGAGTATTAATAATAGTATTTATATATATTTGAAACATTTAATGTTAAGACCTCGACTTTCAGATCCATTTCCTTCCTCCCTTGTCACCCATTCCCTCTGGGAAGATAAGTAATTCAGTATATGTTGTACATGTCTAGCTATGCAAAACATTACCATAATAGATATATTGTACAAGGCTGCTGATAATTCCCTCCCACTCTTCCCACCCCCCACCTGGTCCACTCCCTACTTGATCCTGTCCCTCTTCTATAGTGGGTACTTCCAACCTCCCCTCCCCGCAAGGATGCCCTCACATCCATCATCCCTCCTCGCATCCCCCTTCCCCCTATTCTGCTGCAAGTTGAGATATCCCATTTAGTATGTATGTCATACTCTCCCTGAACCAAATTCAATGAGAATGTGGTTTTGCCTTCCTATTCTTTCCCTCCCTTGCAACCACTTCCCCTTTGTTCTTCTACATGAAATAGTTTACCCTACCCTTTCTCTCCCCATCTCTTCTTGCCACTTTCCTCTCTCACTTCCTAGTTTCACCCCTTGAGTATCCTCCCTTCCCAACAAATTCAATCTATGCCCTCTATCCATATATAACTGTAAACATATATACACACATTCACATATGTATTCATATGACCATACACCCTTCTTCCATTATTTTCATAGTGAGAAAGATTTCATCAGTCACAGTTATTGTTTTTCCATATAGGAATGTAAATATTTCAACTTTGATAAGTTCCTTTTGATTTCTTTTCCCTTATTACCTTCTCAGGCATCTATTGTTTCTTGTGTCTGGATGTCAAATTTTCTATTCAACTCCGGTTTTTTCATCAAGAATGCTTGAAAGTGGGGGGCAGAGCCAAGATGGCGGAGTAGAAACAGCATTTTCAATGTGCTCTGCCCCACACAAATTTCAAACAATGTGAAAGGGAGCTCCTAACAACTTCTGGAGCCACAGCACCCACAGAATGGCACAGAGAAGCTATCCTCCTGCTGAGGACAGCCCAGCAGCCCTGCAGGGAGCAGCCAGCGCAGAGCTCTGACAGAAGGCAGCCAAGCGCGCTGGGAACCGACAGCTCAGCGCGCAGAGCAGAGCCCAGGTCCGTGGTTTTAGCCCCAGGGTGGCCAGGCCTTCAGCCGGCTGGTGGAACCCCAGAATACCAGCAATTGTAGCGATTCCAGAATTATCAGCACAGATATGCCTAGGACAAAGTGAGAGGTTACTGCCTTATGGACTTTGGGACCAGTATTTGGGGAACACGTGGCTTCCTCCCCTGGGGGCAAAAAGCTGCTGAAGAAACAGCTGCACAGAAGCCATTTTGCAGCAGCAGTAGTGGCTCTAGCTCCTGGTCTTCTAACTATAGGAAGATCCAGCAATCAGTCTGGGGGTTAATAGCTTTTGCTTTAAACTGCCTGGATCTGGATTGTGGTCTGGGGGGGAAGTTTGGGGTGGGTATCCAACTTGCCAGAGTGGGTGCAGGCTTTACAGAGGCCACCCAACTGGCAGAAGTTGTGAAGACCCCATGTTTCGGCGGAAGCTCCCCTGTCTGGTGGCAGAGTCCTACTGTGGCAACAAGCCCAAAAATCAAGTAATTAAGTGGCAATATGCCTAGGCAAACGAAATAAAATAAACAGCAAAGTTCAACATTGGACTCCTATTTTAAGGGCAAAGAGGCTCAAAGCATGGAGGAGGACTGTGAGGTCAGAACTCCTGCACCAAAAGCCCCAAATGAAAATACAGGCTGGCTACAGGCCATAGAGGACCTTAAGAAGCAGATAAGAGAAGTGGGGGAAAATTTGGGAAGAGAAATGAAAAAAGATGCAAGAAAAGTATGAAATGACAGTCAACAGCCTGACTGAGGAAAATAACACCTTAAAAAATAGACTAACTCAAATGGCAAAAGAGGCTCAGAAAGGCAATGAGGAGAAGTATGCCCTAAAAAGTCGAATTTGCCAGATGGAAAAAGAATCTCAAAAGCTCACTGAGGAGGTTCATTCCTTCAGAGTTAGACTGGAGCAAACAGAAGCTAGTTACTTTATGAGAAATCGAGATACTATTAAACAGATCCAAACAAATGAAAGAATAGAAGACAATGTGAAATATCTCATGGGAAAAACCACTGACCTGGAAAATAGATCCAGGAGAGATAATTTAAAAATTATTGGACTACCTGAAAGCCATGATCAAAGAAAGAACCTAGAAATCATCCTTCAAGAAATTCTCAAGGAAAATTGCCCTGATGTTGTAGACCCAGAGGGCAAAATAGAGGTTGAAAGAATCCACAGATCACCTCCTGAAAAAGATCCCAAAAAGAAAACTCCCAGGAATATTATAGCCAGGTTCCAGAATCCCCAGATCAAGGAAAAAATACTCCAAGCAGCCAGGAAGAAACAATTTCAATATTGTGGAAACACAATCAGAATAGCACAGGACCTGGCAGCTTCTACACTGAGGGATAGAAGGGCATGGAATACGATATTCCAAAGGGCAAAAGAGCTGGGAATGAACCCAAGGGTCACCTACCCAGCAAAACTGAGTATCTTGTTTCAGGGGAAAATATGGTCATTCAGTGGAATAGAGGACTTTCAAGCATTCTTGATGAAAAAACCAGAGTTGAATAGAAAATTTGACATTCAGACACAAGCAAGAGATGCTTGAGAAGGTAATCAAGGAAAAGAAATCAAAAGGAACTTATCAAAGTTGGACTATTTACAGTCCTACATGGAAAAACAATAACTGTGTTTGATGAAACCCTTCTCATTATGAAAATAATTGAAGAAGGGTACATGGCATATGTTCACAGGTATACATGGATAGAGGGCACAGGTTGAACTTGATGGGAAGTGATTATTGTTATTTTTTTTTTTTTGGAGGGCAATTGGGGTTGGGTGACTTGCCCAGGTTCACGTGGCTCGTGTTTTGTTTGTGTGATGGGTGTCTGGGGCTGGATCCGAGCTCGGGTCCTTCAGGCTCCGGGGCTGGCTCTCTGCTTGCTGCGCCACCTAGCCGCCCCAAGGAAGGGATCATTCTTAAGGGGTGAAGTCAAGAGGTGAGAGAGGAAAGTGGCAAGAGGAAATGGAGAGAGACATGGTAGGGCAAACTATCTCATGCAGAAGAGGCAAGGGGAAGTAGTTGCAGGGGAGGGGAAGAACAGGAAGGCAAAAAGGCAAAAGCATATTTTCACTGAAGTTGGCTCAAGGAGAGAATCACATATATACTAAATGGAATATCTTACCCTCACTCTCCTGAGTAGGGGAAAGGGGCATGAGAGGGGGGATGATGGAGGGGAGGGCATTCTGGGGAGAGGGGAGGTTAGAAGTACCCACTATCAAAGAGGGACAGGATCAAAGTAGGGAATGGACCAGGTGGGAGGTGAGACAGGTGGGAGGGAAATATAAGCAGTCTTTTACAATATATCTACTATGGTAATGTTTTGCATAGATATACATATACAACACATACTGAATTGCTTATCTTCTCAGAGGGAGTGGGTGACAAGGGAGAAGGGGAATGGATCTGAAAATCAAAGTTTTAAAATTAAATGTTTCGTAAGATGACCAGGCAGTGGGGCTCAGAGATTCACCTTGCCCTAATGGCAGTCGAAGGGGGTATGGGAGAAGATATGGGAGAGAACAGATTGGATGAGGGGATATCTAGTGGGACTGCTATTCTGGGGGGGTGGGTAGGGAAAAAATGGGGGAAAAATGTAACTCATAATCTCGTGGAAATGAATGACATAAACCAGAAGTTAATAAAGCATTTGTTTAATCAAAAATTAAGGCATGCAACCAGTAAGTATAGAGAGGTCAATTTGGTGGGGGGGAGTGCAAGGGAGTGTAACTAGCATCTGGCATTATATGCAACAGGTAAACACTAGAAGATTTTTAAAAAAAATATGAGGATAAAGTAAGAGTATTCCATTCTATACCATTTGATAAATCTAGAAGTGCTACTAAAATAAAAACCACACGAAAAAGAAATTAAAAAAACAAATAGAAACAAGAAGGAAACAAAATTATTCCATAGTACATGGGCATAACAATTTACTTAGAAATTTTAGGAAAATTGTCAGGAAAGCTTTTTGAAATAATCAATACCTTCAAAAGAGCAGAAGTATAAAAATAAAATACAAATAAAAATATAAGAGGAAATACCAAAAAGAACACAAAATAACTGTAGCTCAACCAATCAATACATTTTCTTTTGCTTTTTTTTTTGGAGGGCAATTGGGGTTAAGTGACTTGCCCAAGGTCACACAGCTAGGTTGTGTGTGTGTGTGTGTGTGTGTGTGTGTGTGTGTGTGTGTGTGTGTGTTAAGTATCTGAGATCTGGGGCCGGATCCAAACCCAGGTCTGCCTTATTCCAGGGCCAGTACTCTATTCCCTACACCACCTACCCCCACCCCCCAATCAGTACATTTTCAATACTCAGCAAAATAATATAAAATACTTAATTGACAAGTAACTGAAAAGATGTCCATGTTTGAGCTTTGTTTATATAATAATACTACCTAAATTATAAATTCAGCATTATCCTAAGTCATATTACACAGGGGATTTTTACAGAGCTAATTAAAATACTAAATTTCATTTGGAGAAATAAAAAAAAAGAATGCTTGAAAGTCCTCTATTCCACTGAATGACCATATTTTCCCCTTAAACAAAATACTCAGTTTTGCTGGGTGGGTGACCTTTGGGTTCATTCCCAGCTACTTTGCCCTCTGGAATATCATATTCCATGCCCTTAGATCCCTCAGTGTAGAAGCTGCCAGGTCCTGGGCTATTCTAATTGTGTTTCCACAATATTGAAATTGTTTCTTCCTGGCTGCTTGTAGTGTTTTCTCCTTGACCTGGCTATAATATTCCTGGGAGTTTTCTTTTTGGGATCTTTTTCAGGAGGTGATCAGTGGATTCTTTCAACCTCTATTTTGCCCTCTGGATCTAAAACATCAGGGCAGTTTTCCTTGAGAATTTCTTGAAGTGTGATTTCTAGGTTCTTTCTTTGATCATGGCTTTTAGGTAGTCCAATAATTTTCAAATTGTCTCTCCTGGATCTATTTTCCAGGTCGGTGGTTTTTCCCATGAGATATTTCACATTGCCTTCTATTCTTTCATTTGTTTGGATCTACTTAAGAGCATCTTGATTTCTCATAAAGTCACTAGCTTCCATTTGCTCCAGTCTAACTCTGAAGGAATGAATCTCCTCTGTGAGCTTTTGAGATTCTTTTTCCATCTGTCAAATTTTACTTTTTAAGGCATTCGTCTCCTCATTGCCGTTTTGGGCCTCCTTTGCCTTTGGAATTAGTCTATTTTTTAAGGTGTTGTTTTCCTCAGTCAGGCTATTGACTCTCATTTCATACTTTTCCTGCATCCTTCTCATTTCTCTTCCCAATTTTTCCTCCACTTCTCTTATTTGATTTTTAAAGTCCTTCTTAAGGTCCTTTATGGCCTGCAACCTGCTCATGTTTTCCCCTGGGGCTTTTGGAGCAGGACTTCTGACCTCACAGTCCTCTTCCCGCTCTATGCTTCAACCCTCTTTCCCCCAAAAGTAGGAGTCTAAGGTTGCATTTTTCTGTTTAATTTGTTTCCTTTGCCTTGGCATGTTGCCACTTAATTACTTGACTTTTGGGCTTGTTGCCACAGTAAGGCTGGGCAGCCAGACAGGTGAACTTTCGACCAGACCATTTGGGGGGGGTAAACTTCCATTTCTGGCAAGCTGGAACCCCACCCACGACCTCCACCCCAGATCACAATCCAGATCCAGGGAGGTTAAAGCAAGAGTGATTACCCCCCAAGACTGATTGCTGGATCTCCCTACAGTTCACAGGCCGGGAGCTGGAGCTGTCTCTGAAAACTACAGAATGGTGTGTCTCCTCAGAGGCTTCTAGCCCCCAGGGGAGGAAGCCTACTTGTTCCCCAAATACTGTTCCCAAAGTCCATAGAGCACTAACCTCTCACTTTGTCCTAGGCATGTCTATGTTGATAATTCTGGAATCGCCACAGCTGCTGGTGTTCTGGGGTCCCTCCAGCTGGCTGCTGGCCCTGCCACTCTGGGGCTAAAACCGATATTTAAGTGGACCTGTGCTCGCCTCCCCATGTACTCCGCACTGCCGGCTCCCAGAGTGCTGTGCTGGTCCTTCCTGCATGGCTCCTGGGCTGTACTCAGTGGGAGATTAGCTTCTCGTTGTTGTTCTGTGGGTGCTGGGGCTCCAGAAGTTATTCAGAGTCCCCTTTTACACAGTTTGCAGGTAATCTAGGGGGAAGAGTGGCTTGGAAGTGCTGTTTCTACTCGGACATCTTGTCCCTGCCCCCTTGGAGATTTTCTAATCCAGGGGTGGGAAACATTCAGCCTTGAGGCCATATATGGCCCCCTAGATCCTCAAGTATGGCCTTTTGAATGAATCCAAACTTCACAAAAGAAATCAATTTATTACAGGAATTTAGGGGATTCTAATCTAATTCTCTCACTTTTACACATAAGGAAACTCCAGACAAAAGAAGTTAAATGATTGACCAAAATTAATACAGATAGTAGAAGAGGCATGATTTGAACAAAATCTGTTGATTCTGAATCTTATACCTTTTTCATTGTACCATACAAGATGGGTAGCATCTCTGGGTGAAGCAATAAGTAGGGCAAAAACATTATACCTGCATCATTGGGCAAATGTTTCAATCCAAATATTTTTGTTGTTGTTGTCAGGTCACATGTATACTTATTTACTTTATTCACTAATTCCACAGATGGTACTCTTAAAATTTTTGGTAGTGTGACAAAGAATCCCTTTGAAGAAAGAGAATAATACTAATGTATATAGGTTTAACTGCAGGGTAGAGATACAATAAGTATGTTTTGTTTTGTTCAAGAATGGAAGAAGATATCCTATTCCATGAGATCCCATTCCTGAAAGGATAACTCATGCCCGAGGATGTCCTTTATCCATTTGGAAGTTAAATAATTAGCTGAGCTACTTCCTGAAAATATCCTGCTGAAGCCTAGGCTGACTGAGTACCACCAGCATCTTTGCAAAATGAATCCACCTTCTCCCAAAAGGAAAGCCTTAGGACCTGGCAGTAAAGAAAGAACAGGAGAAAAAAGAAATTAGTCTGGAACTAAGCCAAGGTAGTTTCTAAATCCCAGTGACCTTGCCGTCCATTAACTCTGACCCATCATTTTTTCAGCCAACAAGCATTTATTAAGTATTTACTATATGTCAAACACTGTGCTAAGCACTGGGAATAGAAATTCAAGTAAAAAGAAAAGTAATAGTCCTTACCCTCAAGGAACTTACATTCCAGTGGGGAAGACAACAAATTAAAGAAACATCAAGGTGGAGAATGGTCCAGCATTGGGGCACCAAGGAGATGTCCAGAGAAGTGAAGCCTAGTGGTGAATAATGAGATTGCTGGTATCAGCACTCCATTTAAATGGAAAATCTGGGAGTAACCCTCTACCCTCTAATCAGAAGGAAGGGCCCCAAAGGCAAAGGGTACTTCTTAGCATTATTAGGGTCATTCACTGAGGTGAAAGACTGATTGACATAATGAGTACACTAAATGATGATTTACTTTATTGAGGACTATTTTCCATATTTTGCTCCTGACAGCTTTTTCAGTCATAAGGATGTTCTATGCTCATTGACCACTCCCTGATTGAAAGATTTACTGGTTGATAGCTTCCCCTCCACCCACTTGTACATATAGGTCCATGGAGAACAACAAACCTAAATGATCCTTCCTCCCTGAAATCAATATGGAGGGATTGTAAAGTACAGGCATTTCCCCAGAGTCATAAATGGCCTTCAACAGACATGTCCTAATGAAGCAAAGTTAAAAATCTGTAATAAATTAATGAGAATGTGCCTCTTAGTAGCGATCATCCATCCATTCCCTCTTAGAGCACCTTTTAATTATTGTTACTAATGACAGAGTTTGGGGGTCAATGATTTCAGGAAAGGGGAAAAAGATTTTTGTACTGCTTTCAAGTAGGAAATGTACAGCCTCTGGGTTGTGCATGCATGGAATAGCCAATATTTATTACTTGCAAGTCTTACTATCTCCTTTTAAAATTCTGGATCATGGCATTGCTTCAGTGGGCTAAAATGAGCACTTCCTTAGATTGTTCTTCCTCCTTCAGAAAGAGGCTGTCATTTTGGGCTGTTATTTCTCATCTTTTATGGTCAGTAATAACAGGAGCAGTATTGTGTTCAATTCTCTTCCAGTTACATAGGTGGCATCAATGTCCTCTAAAGAGTTGTAGGAGGGAGAAAGAAATTCTCTCTCATCTCCCCTCCACACCAATTCTTTGCTCTAAATGAGTATATGCCCATTTTAAGGAGAGAATCATTCAGCTACTAGTTGGTAATTCCATACTTTTATAAACTCTGTGAGTAGGGACTGTTTCATTCTATTTGGGTCCTCAGTGTGTTGGATAGTACATAGTAGGCACTTGATAGTATTTGTTTATTTATTGATAGATGCAGGCTAATGCCAGTGTCTAAGTACCTCAAAATCTGAATGTCTTAAAATGATTAGCCATTTATTATCACAAGCTTACAGTTTCAAAGAATTTTGGAATTCTTCTGTTGTAGGATTTTTCCCATAGTAGCATATCTCCACTCTGTACTTCCTTCCCTAACTCCCAATCAGAGTAGAAGTCTGAGTCCTTAGATTATTATTTCTGGAACTATGAAGGTTTGGAGTTTCTATTACTATAAGCCATAAATGCCCACACAGTGGGTACCCCAAATATTAATTAAAAATGGAAAACAATGAGTCTTTACAAAGGAGTATTTACTGAAAGAGTTAGAGCAAAGATAGAAGGCACAAAAACAACTCGTCCCCCCTCCCCTAAGAAACTGGGGAAAATTGAAAAAAAAAAACTTAAACACCTGGCACCTACCTAGAATACAGAGAGAAGACAGGGGTTCAAACAAAACTGGAGATGACCTCTCTCTTCAGTAATAAACAAGGTCCTTTGGGAGAGTATGCTCTAATTTGAAGTATAAAACTGCTGAGGCTCTCATGTAGAGACTATTTAGAGTCCAAAGGTAGCCCTATACTTGATTACCTCTGGGAGTCCTTGTTTTCCTTTGAAACATTCCCACAGGGGGCAGAGCCAAGATGGCAGAGTAAAATCAGGACCTTGCTTGAGTTCCCACTCCAACCACGTCCGATACCCATAAAAAAATGACTCTAAATAAATTTTAAAGCTATAGAACCCACAAAGTGACAGAGAGAAACAAATCTTCCACTGGAGGCAGCCTGACAGGAAGGGTCTATTGCACTGTGATGGGAGCTGAACACAGTCCTTCATTAGCCACTCCAGCCCAGAGTCACAGCCCAGACTGGCTAGAGGAGACTCCAGGAAAGTGAATCACCAGCAGCTGTGATGGTTTCCAGACTTCTCAACCCATAAACACCAAAGAGAAAGTAAACGGTTAGCAGGGAACTCTGTTGGAACTGGGTGAGAGAAGAGCATGCTGCAGCCCATTCCCCCTGGGTGGCAGAGGTGGTGGTGGCCTGATGGCTGCAGCTGTTGCCATGTGACTCCCTCGAGACCTCCTGGCCTGCAGAGCTTAGGGGAACCAAGTGACCATTCAGAGGGTAATCAATCTTGCGTTGACCTGCTTGGATCTGGGTCACAGCCTTTGGTGATGGTCCTGGGGTGAGAAATGCCAGTGTGCCTATAAAGTGTGTTTGTGGTGCCTAAAAAGAGGAAGCCCTCCCCATAGCTCTAACAAGAACTCTCACAACAATTGCAAAAACCCCAGCAATTTGAGACACAACTCTCTCCACTCTGGAAGCAGAGATCTACCATGTCAAAGAATTCAAAAGTCAAGTAACTGGCTGGCAAGATAAGCAAAGAGAGAAAGCACAATCAGACCGTAGAATATTTTTGTCCCCCCAAAAAGGATCAACAAATGCAAACAGAAGAAGTAAAAATTCCTGAATCAAAAGCTTCCAAGAAAATATATGAACTGGTTACAGGCCATGGAAGGGCTCAAGAAGGATTTTGAAAATCAAGTAAGAGAAGCAGAGGGAAAATTGGAAAAAGAAATGAGAATGATACAAGAAAATCATGAAAAATGAGTCAACAGGCTGACTGAAGAAAATAACTTTAAAAATAGACTAACTCAAAAGAGAAAAGAGGCCCAAAAAGTCAATGAGGAGAAGAATGCCTTAAAAAGCCAAATTGGCAAGATGGAAAAGGAATTTCAAAAATTTACTGAAGAGAATAATTCCTTCAAAAAAAAAAAACAGTAGAGGGGGCATAGCCAAGATGGCAGAGTAGAAACAGCACGTCAAAGGCTCTCTCCCCCCAGCTCACCTCCAAACTATGTAAAAGGGGACTCTGAACAACTTCTGGAGCACCAGCACCCACGGAACGACACACAGAAGCTAACGTCCCGATGAGGACAACACAGCAGCCATGCAAGAAGGACAAGCACAGCACTCTGAGAGCCGGCAGCGCAACGTGTGCACCGAGAGCCGAGCCCAGATATGCTTGAGCTGAGGTTTTAGCCCCAGGGCTGCCCATGCCAGCAGCCAGCTGGAGGGATCCCAGAACACCAGCTGCTGTGGCGATTCCAGAATTGTCAACACAGACATGCCTAGGACAAAGTGAGAAGCTAGTGCCCTATGGATTTTGGGACTAGTTTTTGGAGAACACGTGGGCTTCCTCCCCAGGGAGCTAAAGCCGATGAGGAGACATGCCATTTTGCCGTTTTCAGTGGCACCTCCAGCTCCTGGCCTGTGAACTGTAGGAAGATCCAGCTATCAGTCTTGAGATAATCGATCTTGCTTTAACCTCCCTGGATCTGGATTGAGGTCTGGGGTGGAGATTGTGGGGTGGGTATCCAGCTTGCCAGAAACAGAAGTTGTGAAGACACCAACGTTTGGGACGGAAGCTCCCCTGTCTGGGGGCAGAGTCTTACGGTGGCAACAAGCTCAAAAGTCAAGTAATTAAGTGGCAACATGTCAAGGCAAAGGAAACAAAATAAACAGAAAAATAAAACATTAGAATCCTATTTTGGGGGCAAAGAGGATCGATTCATGGAACAGGAAGAAGACTGTGAGGTAAGAAATCCTGCTCCAAAAGCCCCAAAGAAAAATATGAGCAGGTTACAACCCATAGAGGACCTTAAGAAGGACATACAAAATCAAATAAGAGAAGTGGAGGAAAAATTTGGGAAGAGAAATGAGAAGGATGCAAGGAAAGTATGAAATGAGAGTCAACATCCTCACTGAGAAAAACAACACCTTAAAAAATAGATTAACTCAAATGGCAAAGGAGGCCCAAAAGGGAAATGAGGAGAAGATTGCCTTAAAAAGCCAAACTTGCCAGAGGGAAAAAGAATCTCAAAAGCTCACTGAGGAGATTCATTACTTCAGAGTTAGACTGGGGCAAATGGAAGCTAATGACTTTATGATAAATCAAGATGCTATTAAGCAGATCCAAAAATATGAAAGAATAGAAGGCAATGTGAAATATCTCATGGGAAAAACCACTGGCCTGGAAAATAGATCCAGGAGAGATAATTTAAAAATTATTGGACTATGAGAAAGCCATGATCAAAGAAAGAACCTAGAAATCACCCTTCAAGAGATTCTCAAGGAAAATCTCCCTGATGTTTTAGACCCAGAGGGCAAAATAGAGGTTGAAAGAATCCACTGATCACCTCCTGAAAACGATCCCCAAAAGAAAACTCCCAGGAATATTATAGCCAGGTTCCAGAATCCCCAGATCAAGGAGAAAATACTACAAGCAACCAGGAAAAAACAATTTCAATATTGTGGAAACACAATCAGAATAGCCCAGGACCTGGCAGCTTCTACACTGAGGGATGGAAGGGCATGGAATATGATATTCCAGAGGGCAAAAGAGCTGGGAATGAACCCAAGGATCACCACCCAGCAAAACTGAGTATTTTGTTTCAGGGGAAAATATGGTCATTCATTGGTGGAATATAGGACTTTTAAGCATTCTTGAGGAAAAAACCAGAGTTGAATAGAAAATTTGACATCAAGACACAAGAAGTAAGAGATGCCTGAGAAGGTAACCAGGGGAAAGAAATCAAAAGGAACTTATCAAAGTTGAACTATTTATGTTCCTACATGGAAAAACAATAGCTGTGACTGATGAAACCTCTCTCAGTATGAAAATAATGGAAGATGGGTGTATGGTCATTTGAATATATATGTGAATGTGTGTATATATGTTTACAGTTATACATGGATAGAGGGTATAGGTTGAATTTGTTGGGAAGGGATGATACTTAAGGTGTGAAATTATGAGGTGAGAGAGGAAAGTGGCAAGAGGAGATGGGGAGAGACAGAGTAGGGTAAACTATCTCATGTAGAAGAAGCAAGGGGAAGTGGCTGCAGGGGAGGGGAAGAATAGGAAGGCAAAAAGGCAAAACCACATTCTCATTGAATTTGGTTCAGGGAGAGAATGACATACATACTAAATGAGATATCTCAACCTGCAGCAGAATAGGGGGAAGGGGGATGAGAGGAGGGATGATGGATGGGAGGGCATCCTTGGGGGGAGGGGAGGTTGGAAGTACCCACTATAGAAGAGGGACAGGATCATGTAGGGAATGGACCAGGTGGGGGGTGGGATGAGTGGGAGGGAATTATAAGCAGCCTTGTACAATATATCTACTATGATAATGTTTTGCATAGCTAGACATGTACAACATATACTGAATTACTTATCTCCCAAGAGGGAATGGGTGACAAGGGAGGAAGGGAATGGATCTGAAATTCGAGGTCTTAAATTTAAATGTTTCAAATATATATTAATACTATTATTAATACTCTTTTGCATGCAGTTGGGAGATAAGCTGTGCAGGCATTGTGGCACAGAGATTCACCTTGCTCTAATGGAAAAGTCTAAGGGGGTATGGGAGAAGATATGGGAGAGAGCAGGATGGAGGCAGCGATATCTTGTGGTACTTCTATTCTGGGATGGTGGGTAGGGGAAAAACGGGAAAAAATTGTAACTCGAAATCTGGTGGAAATGAATGATGGGAAACAGAAGTTAATAAAACATTTAAAAAAAAAGAAATAAAAAAAGATTAAGTCACTAAAAGAACAATAGAGTGTGGGAGGCTATGTGGTGCAGTGAATAGAGCACTAGCTAGCCCTGGAGCCAGGACGACCTTAGTTCAAATCTGGCCTCAGGCACTTAACACTTACTAGCCAAGTGGCCTTGGGCACATCACTCAATGCCATTTCCCCTGCCTATCCCCCTTCCAAAAGAAAAAAAAAAAGATTGAAGTAATTGGGTAAACAAACAAAACAAAAAAGATTCAAGAAAATGGAAGGTAATGACGTTATTATAAACAGACCGAAACAAATTAAAAAATGGAAGGGAATGTGAAATATATCATTAAAAATGATACTGACCTATAAAATGGATTCAAGAGAGATAATTTAAAAGTTATTGGACTACCTGAAAGCCAGGATCAAAAAAATAGTCTAGAAATTATTCTTCAAGAAATTCTCAAGGAAAATTTTCCTGATATTCTAGAACCAGAAGGCAAAATAGAAATTGAAAGAATTCATCAATCTCCTCTTGAAAAAGATCCCAACGAAGGGGCGGCTAGGTGGCGCAGTGAATAGAGTGCTGGCCCTGGAGTCAGAAGGACCTGAGTTCGGAGCCGGCCTCCGACACTTAATCCACACAAACAAAAACCTAGCCGTGTAACTTTGGGCAAGTTACTTAACCCCAATTGCCCTAAAGGGGCGGCTAGGTGGCACAGTGAGTTAGAGCGCCAGCCTCGGAGTTGGGATGACCTGAGATCAGATCCGGCCTCAGAAAATGAGCACCCACACATAAATAATGACTAGCTGTGTAACCTTGAGCAAGTTACTTAACCCCAATTGCTTTAAAAAGAAAAGAAAAGAGAAGAAAAGAAAAGAAAAGAAAAGAAAAGAAAAGAAAAGAAAAGAAAAGAAAAGAAAAGAAAAGAAAAAGATCCCAAAGAAGAAAATTCCTAAGAATATTATAGCCAAATTCCAGAGTTTCCAGGTCAAGGAGAAAACATTACACGTAGCCAGGAATAAACAATTTGAGTATTGTGGAAACACAAATCAGGAAAACACAATATCTAGCAGCTTCTACATTAAGGGATTGAAGGGCTTGGGATATGATATTCTGTAGGTCAAAGGAACTATGATTAAAACCAAAAATCACCTACCCACCAAAACTTGTATAATGCTTCAGAGGAAAATTGGATCATTCAATGAAATAGAGGACTTTCAAGCATTCTTGATGAAAAAACCTGAGCTAATCAGAAAATCTGACTTTCAAAAACAAGAAGCAAGAGAAGCATGAGAAGGTAAAAAGGAAAAAGAAATTATAAGGGACTTATTAAAGTTGATGTATTTACATTTCTACATGGAAAATGATAATTGTAACTCAAGGGACTTTTCTCAGTATGAGGATATTTGAAGGGAATACATATGTATATGTGTATACATAAATACATATATATGTATATATGTATACATAAAACATATATGTATACATAAAACATGTATATGTATATATGTATAGGGGGTGTATGTGTGTATAAATGTATATATGAGTGTGTGTATATGTGTGTACATGTTTACATAGGTAGAAGGTTTAGGATGATTTGCATATGAAGGGATGATATCTAAAAGATAATATTAAGAAGTGAGAGAGGAATATATTGGGAAGAAAAAGGTAAAGATAGAGTAGGGTAAATTATCTCATAGAAAAGAGGTAAGAGGGGGCGGCTAGGTGGCGCAGTGAATAGAGCGCCGGCCCTGGAATCAGAAGGACCTGAGTTCGGAGCCGGCCTCCGACACCTAATCCGCACAAACAAAAACCTAGCCGTGTAACCTTGGGCAAGTTACTTAACCCCAATTGCCCTAAAGGGGCTGCTAGGTGGCGCAGTGAGTAAGAGCGCCGGCCTCGGAGTTTGGATGACCCGAGATCAGATCAGGCCTCAGAAAATGAGCACCCACGCGTAAATAATGACTAGCCGTGTAGCCTTGAGCAAGTTACTTAACCCCAATTGCTTTAAAAAAAAAAAAAAGAGGTAAGAAAAAACTGTTATAATGGACAGGAAGAGCAAGAAGGTGAAAGGGAAAGGGTCAACATTACTGTCATCGAATATGGCTTAAGGAGGGAATGACATACACACTCAGTTGGGTATCTTACCCTATATGAAAGTAGGGGCAAGGGGATAAGAGGGGGGATGATAGAAGGGAAGGTGGTTTGACTGAGAGGGTAGTTTGAAGCAAACACTTTTTAAAAGGGACAGTGTCAAAGTAGAAAATAGAATAAGTGGGGGGCAGGATAGGATGGAGGGAAATATAGTTAGTCTTTCACATTATAATTACTATGGAAATGTTTTGTATAGCTACACATGTACAACCCATATTGAAATTCTTTTATTCCTAGTGGGGGTGGGTGAGGAGGGAAGCAGGGAAAGAATCTGGAAACCAAAGTTTTAAAAACAAATGTTAAAAATATTGTCTTATACATGCGACTGGGAAATAAGATATACAGGCACTGTGGTATGGAAATCCATCTTGCCCTACTAGAAAATTTTGGGGGGTGGGGGAGGATATAAGAGAGAATAAATTGGGGGAAGGGATATTCAATAGACTCACTATCTTGGGGTGAGGGGTAGGGATAGGATGGAGGAAAATTTGTAATTCAAAATCATGTGGAAATGAATGTGAAAATTAAAAATAAGAAAAATAAATTGGAAAAAAATTCCCACTGTTGACTTTCCCACTTGTCATCTGTGATAGAATATCACCAGAGATTCAGTTACTGACTCCTGAGGAGACCTCAGATAACTTTTCCAAACTTTCAAATTTATTAGTTTTCAGTATCATTCATTTACTCTCAGGAGTACATTCATCTATGATATGGAAATAAATATAATAAAAATAAGCACCCTGAGTTCAAGGAATCATGATGGCTGGTTAGGGAGATAAGACAACTAAAGTAACTGCCCTTCCTTCCACCTGGAATCCCCTAGGAGTTCTTCCTCACTTTAAAGCCAACAAGAAAGCAACTAGTACAAAAAGGGCAGAGGAAGGTGAGAACCACTCTTCTTGTATTCAAATTCAGTTCTGTCATTAGGCTTGCTAGCTCTGAACAGTACTGGACAGCTCCTTTCATCATGCAGCACTAGATCCTCATTTATTCATGGATAGGAAAAAAAAAAGCTCCCCAAAGTTCCATATGTTAGATTGAATTCAAGTTGGAAATAAACATACTCTAAATAATCGAATCTCATTAGACAGTGCAATATTGTGTATATTTAAGGTTATGTTATTTGGTTACTTCTTTTATGATGCATCATGCCTTATGATCATAATATATCCTTTGAAAACATGTATCTAGAGATAATCTCAAAATGTGTCCCCAGGTCCCCATCCTCACAAAAAAGTTACAAAAATTTGGAACTTTTATTCTCACTTTGCAAATGAAAAATCTAAGAATGGTCATCACAGTAAGAGATCATACTGCTGAAATTTTTTTCCAAGTGCGTCACTGCCTCCCTGATTTGGTCTTTAAAACCTTTCTTAAGCTCCTCCAAGAATGCTATTTGGGCTTGAGACCAGTTCATATTTCCTTCTGTGGTCTCAGGTGTGGGTAAAGAGTCCAAGTTGTCCTCTGTATTTGGTTGTTCTTAACCTACATAATAAGCTCGGATCGATTTTCTTGCCTTCCTCTTCTCCTTCTCAGCTTCCTTCCTTCCCATTGTGATTTCCTATTTCTTAATTTCTCAGGCTGTGAGCTAAGGGCCTGGTCTTTGACTTTGAATGCTGTAGCCTCTGGGTGTCTAGTTTGTGGCTAAGGCAGGAATCTCAGAGAGGTATGGTGATGTGCACAGAGTAGTCTGTGGGAGAGGGATGGTTTGGCCATTTCAGATTTCTGCCTCTCTACCCCTGGGCTATAGCTCAGACAGGCTTTTGCAGGTCAGGGGAGGTGGGGCTTGTTGGGACCCCTCCCTCTCTTCTCTTCAGACTCCTGGCTGTCTCAGTTACACCCCTTCTTGAAGACTCCCAAGCCTGAGGCTTTTTCTACTAACTTGGGATTTCAATCTGGGTGGGAGGCTAATCTTTGGGTTTTCTACTTCATGAAGAAGGGATGGGAGGATACGAGCAACTAGAATTTACTTTGCCATTCTATCCCCTGTATTATACAGGCATGCAATTTCTAAACTTCCAGGCTGGGGGCTGATAGCTGCAGGAGAAGCTGCTGTCTCTGCTGGGGTCACAAGCACTATCCTACCTACCTCCAATGATCCCTCTATTCCCTCCTTCGCTGATGGCGAGATAACTGAGATTCGTCCTTGGTAAGTCTGCAGGCTGGGCCTTCTTCTCTCTCTGGTGTAGTCTGCTTGTCTTCTCTTAAGTCTGAGCTGTGCAGACTCCAAGTGCTCTGTGCTGGCCCTGTCCAGATGCACTGGGCACTTTCCTGGGCTGGATTCTACCATGTTCTGTCTCCAAGTGGATTTTGTCACTCCAGAATCTGTTCAGATTCACTTTTTAAGGTTTAGTGAAAGGATTCAAGGAGGAGCTTAGAGAAGTTAATGCTTCCTTTCCACCATCTTGGCTCCACCCCTGAGATCATTCTGCTAAACCCTAGGCAGACCACCACTAAAATCATTAGTCATGGCAGTCTGCTAATTTGCCCATCCCAAACTCATTTTTTAGGTCTCTTTCTTCTGTCCCCATTTGCCTAGTAAACTTAACTCTGTGACACTCCTAAACACATATATAGAAATTGTTTAGTAGCATGAACACAAATTCTGATGGTAGATTGAGACAAAACAATTCACTCCTTTCACTTTTCTGCTAACCTTCCTACTTGATGGAAAAGAGAAAAAGATAAGGCATAAATCCAAAATAAATCACATCATGGGATAAGCAGAATAAATTTTTAAAATATTAAGATTTTTATCTAGCTATTTTCCACAATGACTAAGTAGTTGTCCCTCTCTGTCCAAGACTGCCTAATGTAGGCTCCAGAGTTCATAAGAAATTCATATTGTGGGGTTTTCTTTTTTAGGAGGAGACTGATAGAGTATTTTCTTTAAAAAAGGAATTAGGTGCTTGTATACATTGTTTTTCTCACTGAAAATTCTTGCCTTAATAAAATATTGACTCAATTCTAACATGAAAATTCCCAAGCAAAACAGGATCCTTTCAATTTCCAGGATGCAGAGAGGTCTTGACTGAATAATCGGTTAGTTTAGAGATTTACATATTGAAGATACATCACTTTTCAGCAAAATGAATACACCATTTCCAATATTTATGTGAAAATTTGAATGAGATGTCCTCACTATCTCCTCGTGTTATTTTAATTCTTAGCATTCATTAACTATTGAAACTCCAGAAATATTCCAAATGCCCCAAAGACCCTTCAAAGAAATGGACCATATTTTTTTATATCTCTCATAAATTGCAGGTTTTCCAGTGAAAGAAGTCAGATCTCTCTAAATAAGAAATGTATGCATAATTAAAAGTGAAGATACAAACACTTTGACATTTTCAATTACTATTTTCTTTATTATGACTAATAAAATCTAATGATGATATAGCACTTTAAAGTTTATAAAGCAGTTTAACTACATTAACTCATTTCATTCACACAGAATAGGAGGTCCGATAGTACAGTTGAAAGAGTATAATCCACAGAATAATAGAGAGATAGATATAGATAGGTGATAGATAGATATAGATGATAGAGATAGATAGATGTATAAATAGAGATAGATAAATGATAGATGGATAGATAGATAGATAGATAGATAGATAGATAGATAGATAGACAGACAGATAGATGATAGAATAGACAGAGGGAAGGATGGAGAGGGAGAGCATTGCATTCAAGCATTTACTCTGGACCAGGCACTATACTAAACACTAGGGATACAAATACAAGCAAGGAAGACAATTCTTACTCTCACAGAACTTACATTCTAATGAGGGAAGACTACAGAAAGTGATTAGCAAAAGGGTGGAGTTAGGGTGTCAGGGCATGGTGAAGAGAAAGGAAGGAAGTGACAAATAGGCCTGGGCCAAGACAAGATAAAGTGAAAGCTCACTTATCAAATCTATTGAATAAAGGGTGGAGTCTAAGTTTTGTTAGAAGGGAGATCAGAAATATAACCAAAGAACAAATATCAAGGAAGTCAAGGGGATTGGACTTAAAATCCCTACAACTTATGCTAACTACTTTTGTGATTTGGACAAGTCATTCACTCAAAGTGGGCCTCAATGTTTCAATTTATTTCCTCATCTGCATAATGAGAGAGTGGAGCTAGATGATTTCTGTGGTCCCTTCTTGCTCTACTTCTATGGTCCTATGATTTCCTGAAATAGATTAGTGCTATAGATGAGATAGCAACAAACAATAAATAATGAGAAACATTTATTAAATACCCACTAAGTTCAGACTTGTGTGTAGTTATGTGCTTTGTCCTTCATTCTCAAAGATGTGTCATCAGAAAAATGATGACATTACTTGCAGTTGACATTGATTTGAGCAAGAGAGGGTTGTGTAAAGTCACCAGCCTTGCTTTCTCTTCCAGGGCCATCTGAGTCCAGTGGCCAGATATAGATCAGGATGACTGGGGATGGTATAGAATACAGTGGGGGACTTTTGCCCTTTTAAGCTAAGACCTTTTCATGTACTCATTTTGAGTGAGGCAATGACCCTTCAGTGAATTGGCCTGTTTAAGAAGTCAGTCAGTGGATGCTCCCTTAGATAAAATCATCATCATCATCATCATCATCATCATCATCATCATCATCATTTTTAACTAGTAGGGGAAGACCTTCAGGGTTTCAGGCCAAGAGAGAAACATTTACTATTTACATTCACTCTGAGCCAGGAGGGCTGCAAAATAATTCATTAAGTTGTGCTTGGGCAGGGACCTATTGTTATCCAGTCCATGAGATCCAGAGAGAATTTAGTTTTAATGCTCAATCTTAGAGAAAGAAATCTAGCCAGTAAACCCCAAGTTAACAAAGTGACTTTCAGCCATCAAAATTTAAGGAAGGTAAATTTTGAGGTTACAGGTAGATAGAAAATGAAAGAAGATGCCCTCAAGAAGTTTATAATCTAATACAAGGAAGAAATAAGATAATGATGCAACTATTTATAATGCATATCAGATTTGTATATCTCTAAATGCATACCTGAATTAAAGAAGGAAAAAGCAGATCAATGAATTGGGGATAAACCTAAAAAATAGAAAAAAGAGTAAATTAAAAGTTCTCAAGTAAACACCAAATTGTAAGTCCTCAAAATTAAAAGAGAAATGAATAAAATTGAAAGTAAAAAAAATTAAACCAATAAATAAAAGTGAGAGCTGGTTTTCATAAGGTTAAGTAATAAACCATTGGTTAATTTTATTTGAAAGAAAGAAAATAAGAAGGAAGGAAGGAAGGAAGGAAGAAAAGAAGGAATGAAAGAAGGAAGGAAGGAAGGAAGGTCCTCTAGAGAGCTTTTCTGACTAGGGCTAGACCAAAGAATACTGTGGCAGCCTGCTATGCAACAGTCTGTTCTTTGTTTCTCCTAGCTGGTGAAACAGAAAGAGGTTCAAGATGACCATTGGTAGCAACCTCAGCTCCCCAATATTAAGCTGAATGATATACCTGTGTACACATATTGTGGTGGGCCAGCCTCACCCTTGGATGCTGAGTCCTGCCACATGGAGTAGTTGGCTGAGCAGACAGCATGACACAACATGCCTGGGACCTTAAATAGAATCCCAGGGAACTTGGAGGAGTAATACCCTTCCATGAGTGGGACCTTGACATACCTGAGTTGAGTATGAGTAGCAGGGAGATTGATGTGCTCAGCCATAAGAAGCTGACAAGTTTATTCAGCATGTATCAGAATGAGAAGCTAGCCAAGTGCATTTCAGACACGGTGTTTCTGGAGAAGACTAACAAGATGTCTGAATTCATCCAGCCCCAAGAAGCCAAGTGCCGCCCATTCTGAGGCTTTACCTACATTAGTACCTACAAGAGTCACACCTGCCTAGCCATGACCTCAGAGAGCCTTCTGAGCTGGGGCCACCCCCATAGAGGCACGGACACCATGATGGACTCAGTCTTCAGCCAGGATGAGCTGACTTCGTGGATCTCCCAGGAAAAGACATTCAGATGCCATCACAAGGAGACTAAGGTCCTGATCATGGCCCCTCTTTCAATGGAAATAAGACAGATTTTCAGGTATGCCCCTCTTCCAAGTGGATTTGTAGCCTTTACCCCAGCCCCTGGGGACCTCACAGGCCCAATGAACAGTTCTTCTTCCACCTTCCAGGGGCCACCTTCTAAAGAGTACTCAGGGTGGGGGCTCAGACCCTAACATGAGGCTAGAGGATATAGATGGAAATGCCTGTGAGAGTGTGAGGGCCTTCACCACCCCTCCATTGGTGTAGCCACTGTATACTCCTTTTCCTATACCTAAGATTAATTTCCTAATAACAAAAAGCACCTTGTTTGGGGACTTTTCTCTTAATCACTGAAGGCTAATTCTTACTTGCTCTTCAGGTGAGGAGGGTACAGGCTCCCCTCCCCAATACCTAGGGCCCTTCAGGCTTTGTGGGTTTTATGTCTTACTTATGGATAGATAGATGTGATTTTTTCATTTCATCATTAAAGGTCTCTTGTTATCATAACACATTAGGACTGACATCATTGTTTTAAAAATATTCATTAATATTCATTGGGATGGAATACTATTGTGCTATAAGAAATGATGAGCAGTACTTACCAGAATCCAAGACCCCAGATCAGGGGCAGGCAGCCAGCTAAATTCTTCCAAAAATTACCTTCAAAACAACTGTAAAATAACACCTTGAATCAAATTTTGGAAGAGCAAAGTCAACCAAAAGTTGGCGTGAGGTATGTTTTCAGACTAAGAAAACTTAAGAAACAGGCAGAAATCTGTAAGACTGAGTAAAGGTCTGTTTGGAGCCCATACAGGCAGTGGTAGCAATAGTGACAGCAGCAGCAGAAGCTGTGAGAGCTCTAAGCCCAGAAACCATAAGGGGATCAGACAACTGCTCAGAAAGCCATGATAGGGGACCCTTTGTTGGCAGTGGGTACAACTGGTGCTGATTGACTCTTTAGACCATATAGATTTCTGGGTAACAGATCCAAGGTAGAAAGGAGAGCTGGAGGTCAGTCACAAGGGATTCAGGGTCCTAATCATACTTCCTAAGCAGAGAAAAGTACTATCACATGCCACTACAAAGGAATAGAGAACATTCCTGGGTAAAGAGCAGATCACAGAGAAGGGCAATGACCATACTGCTCTTAGTGTCACATGCCTTTGAAATCACCAAAAATGTGCAGAAATCTAAAAGTAGTTATGTAAAATGACAGCACCAAAAAACTTGGGGTATTGCCTCCCCCCATACCCAGTAAGCAAATCTTAACTTTAGTATAAAGTTCTCAGTCAAGAAATAGTCTGGGAGAGGGGGCGAAGCCAAGATGGTGGAGTAGAAACAGCAGTTCCACAGCACTACAGCCAACACGAATTCAAAATCATATAAAAGGGGGACTCTAAACAACCTCTGGAGCTCCAGCACCGATAGAATGACACAGAGAAGGTAACCCTAACCTAGCCCTGTAGGGAGCAGCCAGCACAGTGCTCTGGGAGCCGATAGTGCAGCACTCTGGGAGCCGAGCCCAGGACCTCATGAGTCAGAGGTTTTAGCCCCAGGGAAGCTGGTCCAGCAGCCAGCTGGAAGGACCCCAGAACACCAGCAGCTGTCGCTATTCCAGTATTTCCAACACAAAGTAAGATGTTAGTGCCCTATGGACTTTGGGACCAGTATTTGGGAACGAGTCAGCTTCCTCCCCTTGTGGCTAGAAGTGGCTAAGGAGTCACAGCACACTCGCCATTTTGCAGCTTCGGTTGCAGCTTCAGCTCCTGGCCTGTGAACTGTAGGGGGATCTGGCAATCAGTCTGGGGGTAAACACTCTTGCTTTAAGCTCCCTGGATCTGGATTGTGGTCTTGGGTGGAGGTATTGAGGTGTGTGTTCAGCTTGCCAGAGTGTGTGGGGGCTTCAGGGAGGCACCCAACTAATATCTCTGGAAATTGAGAAGACCCCAAAGTTTGGGATGGAAGCTCCCCTGTCTGGTCGAGAGTCCTACTGCGGAAACAAGCCCAAAAGTCAAGTAATTAAGTGGCAATATGCCTAGGCAAAGGAAACAAAATAAACAGAAAAATGAAACATTAGACTCCTATTTTGGGGGCAAAGAGGATTGAAGCATGGTACAGGAGGAGGACTGTGAGGTCAGAAATCCTGCACCCAAAGCCCCAAACGAAAATATAAGGAGGTTACAGGCCATAGAGTACTTTAAGAAGGATTTTAAAAACCAAATGAGAAAAGTGGAGGAAAAATTGGGAAGAAAAAATGAGAAGGATGCAGGAAAACTATGAAATGAGAATCAACAGCCTGACTGAGGAAAATAACATCTTAAAAAATAGCCTAACTCAAGTGGCAAAAGAGGCTCAAAAAGGAAATGAGGAGAAGAATGCCTTAAAAAGCCTATTTTGCCAGATGGAAAAAGAATCTCAAAAGCTCACTGAGGAGATTCATTCCTTCAGAGTTAGACTGGAGCAAACGGAAGCTAGTGACTTTATGAGAAATCAAGATGCTATTAAAGAGATCCAAGCAATTGAAAGACTAGAAGGCAATGTGAAATATCTCATGGGAAAAACCACTGACCTGGAAAGTAGATCCGGGAGAGATAATTTAAAAATTATTGGACTACCTGAAAACCATGATCAAAGAAAGAACCTAGAAATCACTATGCAAGAAATTCTCAAGGAAAATTGCCCTGATGTTTTAGACCCAGAGGGCAAAATAGAGATTGAAAGAATCCACAGATCACCTCCTGAAAAAGATCCCCAAAAGAAAGCTCCCAGGAATATTATAGCCAGGTTCCAGAATTCCCAGATCAAGGAGAAAATACTATAAGCAGCCAGGAAGAAACAATTTCAATATTGTGGAAACACAATCAGAATAGCACAGGACCAGGTTGCTTCTACATTGAGGGAATGAAGGGCATGGAATATGATATTCCACGGGGCAAAGGACCTGGGATTAAATCCAAAAATTACCTACCCAGCAGCAGCTGTGGATGGGGGATGTGGTGGACACCATGGTGAAAGGACTAGAGGGGGAGAATACCCACAAAATGCAGGGTAGCATGCCCTAGTGCAGTGCCAGCTGCTATGAAGCTACCCAGGCCTCCATGCCCAGGTTCATCACTGCATTGAATGTTGCCATGCTCCCTTGGCGCAGGCATAGGCCCTTGCAACCAGTAACCCGGAGAAATTCCAGGATCTCCTGACTAGATGCATCATGCACTTCAATGACTAAGCCAAGGACTTGATGGATGCTGGGAACAAGGAACAGCAGGTAAAGTTGCAGCTAGAGTCCTTCCCGACCAAACGTGTGGATGACCACATGCATTTCATCCCTCCCATGACCAAGAAGATGAAGGATTCTCTGCCATCTATTGCAAAATAGAGTCATTGTTAGTAGTCATCTGGGGTGGAAGAATGGGTCTACCTTTAAAAATGTATGGAAATTTTTACCTTTCAGTGAAAATTTAAGAATTAAGGCTTATTTCAAGTTTAAGAACACCTTTATGGGAATTTCACATCTGCCTCCGGATTCTTTTTGTTCCATTATATGTTTTAGCCCATGGGTGAAGAAATGGAAGAGATTGGTACTCAGATTTGGAATGGAGGCAGCATGGAGGCCTAATAGTACCCAGGTCCATCTCTTCAGTGAAGATGACCTCTGTTCTATCTGTTGCAGCATTTAATGGCTTTCTGCTGCTTCAGAAGCATTCCATCCCTAGAAGCTGCAATAACTGTTTGGGTTTATGGGTATTAGCAGTTCTCCTCAACCTAAATCACATTTAGCATGAATTCCTGAGGTAGCTGTCCACCTTTGTTTGGTGCCAACTTCACACCCACCTGATTGAACCATTTCCTATTGACCAGAAATCAGCAGCCATGAGTTCAATACTGATTGGAAAAGATAAGCACAGTTGTGCTTTTCTCCCCAGTAAAAGAACCTGGTGTTCAGAGAGGAGTGTGAGGAAAGAGGGTTACTTGGATTAGAACTCTGATCAGTTTCCAGGTGATATTTCCTTTGATGAGAAGAATACTCACTTGAGCTTTCAGCGGGGACACCAAGGGAGACAGAAATGGGAAATCTCTTACCAGGCATGTGAAGCTCAGATTCCTTAAGTCTTGCTTTTCCAAGACTGCTGTTCAGATTATTCTTTCTTGCCCTTCTGGAAGGTACTACAGACACAACACTTTATTTAAATTGGTTTATGAGATTAACATGGAACAGTTTTTAGTGAAGGCCAAAGAAAGCATCTCTTTGCTTGCAGAACAATCTTAAGTCTCTTAATGGAATGGTAGATGACTGGTTTGGGGGAAAGTTAGTTTTCCCCAAAAGGGAAAAGATGTGATACCTAGCTCTGGCACTACTCATTGGCCCCCATCAACATAAACAACTTGTTGAGAGGACTCTCTTTTAGGACAGGGAAGGGTAGGAAGACAACTTAAATTTCTAAGCAGGTTGCAAATCAGAGCTTTTATCTACCCCAGAGTACAGGAGGCAGTGTGCACCAATTATCCACTGTTGGTTTAAACTTTGAGCAACATGTTAGTATGTTGCTCATGTTGCCTTATGTTGGAAAATATTTTGTTCTCTTTATACCAACTTCTTACTGAATGCAATTAACATAGGCTTCCTGTTCAGTGTTTCAAGGCTATGTCATGTTTTCCTAGTGGTTTGATGAAAAAATAAGTTTGATATATATATTTTTTTTTACTTAAAAAAAGAACTCATGACAAAAAGGACTATTGATGTCTAGAAAGAAAAGTGATGAACTCTGAGTGATTACTGAAACATGCTTTTAAAACTTTCTTTAATTTTCTTGCTTTTCCCCCTTTTTTACAACATGGTTAATGTGGAAATGTTTTGCACAACTTCACATGTATACTTGATATCATATTGCTTGCCTTCTCAATAGGTGGGCTAAGGAGTGAAGGACAGAGAAAATTTAGAACTCAGAATTTAAAAAAATAAATGTTAAAATGAGTAAATAGGGGACTCTCTTTGAAAAGTGTTGTGTGGTTTCACCAGAAGAGACTCTGAGCAGCCGTTGAGAGCCCCCTGTCTTTGAAAAACTCAGATGTTGATGCTTCCCTCTCTGGTGACTGAGTAGGTATGGATGTAATGGTTGGACTGTTGGGGGCCCGTCTGCTTGAAACGTTTCTCTGTCTTGTAATTTCTGCTTATAACCTCTGTATACTCTGAAGTTCAGGTGATGGGGTGCTTGGGACATATATATTTGTAATATCAGTCTATATTTGTAACATCAGTCTGTAATAGCAGTTTGTAACATCAGTTTGTAACAGACATGCTTTGGGATCTATGTCTGTAAAATCAATTTGTAAAAGCACTCTGTAAAATCACACTTCCCCCTCCCCAGTCTCAAAGCATCTGCCCCTTCCCCCTGCCAGTACTCTGCCCAGCAACAACTTATGAACTGTTTATCTTTGCTTGGAACAATAACAAGCTACCTATGAAACCTTCACTAAACTATCTATAAACATTTTAGCTTGAGCAAATGTTATCTCCCCTAGTAGAGTGGCCAGCTGCACCCTGAATCCTTCAGTAGCCTATCTATAGGTTAACTCCTTAGCCAATTATACCCATACTGTGTCTCCATTATCCTTGGTTCCCATCATCCATCTTGTCAAACATGACACTGATGGTTGGCAGACTGTGCACTCCTCAGTCAGCCTTGACTGCTGGCTGACTTAGGGACATGTCAGGCCTAAACCCACACCTCCAGGTAGCTCCCCCTAGGGCCATTTCCCAGTTAATTATGGGCAATATGCCTGCACAGTTGATATTAAAATTGCATGTTCCTTTAAGCACTGACCACTACTTAACTCTTCCCTAATCCCACCCTTACTTACCTAATTAACATAATTGACATCTTATTTACTGTCTTGACTCCTTAAAACTATACCTGTGATTTCTGTAAGGTTGCAGATTACCTAAGAATCCTGGCCCACTGTGATATACAGTGTAACAATAAACTTTTAGGCTTGGGCGGGGCCAAGATGGCAGAGTAGAAACAGCATTTCCAATGTGCTCTGCCCCACACAAATTTCAAACAATGTGAAAGGGGACTCCAAACAACTTCTGGAGCCACAGCACCCACAGAATGGCACAGAGAAGCTAACCTCCTGCTGGGGACAGACCAGTAGCCCTCCAGGGAGCAGCCAGTGCAGTGCTCTGAGGGCAGGCAGCACAGCGTGCTGGGAACAGACAGCTCAGCGCGCAGAGCAGAGCCCAGGTCCGCGGTTTTAACCCCAGAGTGGCTGGGCCAGCATCTGGCTGGAGGGTCCCCAGAACACCAGCAATTGTGGAGATTCCAGTATTATCAGCACAGATATGCCTAGGACAAAGGGAGAGGATAGTGCCCTATGGACTTTGGGACCAGTATTTGGGAAACACGTGGCTTCGTCCCCAGGGGGCAAAAAGCTGCTGAAGAAACAGCTGCACAGAAGCCATTTTGCAGAGTCAGTAGTGGCTCTAGCTCCTGGTCTGCAAACTGTAGGGAGATCCAGCAATCAGTCTAGGGGTTAATCGCTCTTGCTTTAAACTTCCTGGATCTGGACTGTGGTCTGGGGGGGAAGTTTGGGGTGGGTATCCAATTTGCCAGAGTGGGTGCAGGCTTTACAGAGGCCACCCAACTGGCAGAAGTTGTGAAGACCCCATGTTTGGGTGGAAGCTCCCCTGTCTGGTGCAGAGTCCTACTGTGGCAACAAGCCCCCAAATCAAGCAATTAAGTGGCAACATGCCTAGGCAAACAAAACAAAATAAACAGAAGAGTCCAACATTGGACTCCTCTTTTAGGGGCAAAGAGGCTCAAAGCATGGAGGAGGACTGTGAGGTCAGAACTCCTGCACCAAAAGCCCCAAATGAAAATACAAGCTGGCTACAGGCCATAAAGGACTTTAAGAAGCAGATAAGAAAAGTGGGGGAAAATTTGGGAAGAGAAATGAAAAAGATGCAAGAAAAGTATGAAATGACAGTCAACACCCTGACTGAGGAAAATAACACTTTAAAAAATAGACTAACTCAAATGGCAAAAGAGTCTCAGAAAGGCAATGAGGAGAAGAATGCCTTAAAAAGTCGAATTTGCCAGATGGAAAAAGAATGTCAAAAGCTCACTGAGGACATTCATTCCTTCAGAGTTAGACTGGAGCAAATGGAAGCTAGTGACTTTATGAGAAATCAAGATATTATTAAACAGATCCAAACAAATGAAAGAATAGAAGACAATGTGAAATATCTCATGGGAAAAACCATTGACCTGGAAAATAGATCCAGGAGAGATAATTTAAAAATTATTGTTCTACCTGAAAGCCATGATCAAAGAAAGAACGTAGAAATCATCCTTAAAAAAATTCTCAAGGAAAATTGTCCTGATGTTTTAGACCCAGTGGGGGAAAAATAGAGGTTGAAAGAATCCACAGATCACCTCCTGAAAAAGATCCCAAAAAGAAAACTCTTAGTAATATTATAGCCTGGCTCCAGAACTCCCAGATCAAGGAGAAAATACTACAAGCAGCCAGGAAGGAACAATTTCAATATTGTGGAAACACAATCAGAATAGCCCAGGACCTGGCAGCTTCTACACTGAGGGATCGAAGGGCATGGAATATGATATTCCAGAGGGCAAAAGAACTGGGAATGAACCCAAGGGTCACCTACCCAGCAAAACTGAGCATTTGGTTTCAGGGGAAAATATCGTCATTCAGTGGAATAGAGGACTTTCAAGCATTCTTGAGGAAAAAACCAGAACTGAATAGAAAATTTGACATCCAGACACAGGAAGGAAGAGATGCCTGAGAAGGTAATCGGGAAAGAGAAATCAAGGGGAACTTATCAAAGTTGAACTATCTACATTCCTATATGGAAAAGCAATAACTGTGACTGATATCTTTCTCACTATGAAAATAATGGAAGAAGGGGGTGTGGTCATATGAATACATATGTGAATGTGTGTGTATATGGTCACAGTTATATATGGATAGAGGGTATAGGTTGAATTTATTGGGAAGGGAGAATACTCAAGGAATGAAATTATGAGGTGAGAGAGGAAAGTGGCAAGAGGAGATGGGGAGAGACAGGGTAGTGTAAACTATCCCATGTAGAAGAAGCAAGGGGAAGTGGTTGCAAAGGAGGGGGAGAATAAGGAAGGCTAAAAAGGCAAAACCACATTCACATTGAATTTGGTTCAGGGAGAAAATGGCATACATACTAAATGGGATATCTCAACCTGCAGCAGGATAGGGGGAAGGGGAATGAGAGGAGGGATGATGGATGGGAGGGCATCCTTGGGGGGAGGGGAGGTTGGAAGTACCCACTATAGAAGAGGGACAGGATCATGTAGGGAATGGACCAGGTGGGGGGTGGGATGAGTGGGAGGGAATTATAAGCAGCCTTGTACAATATATCTACTATGATAATGTTTTGCATAGCTAGACATGTACAACATATACTGAATTACTTATCTCCCCAGACGGAATGGGTGACAAGGGAGGAAGGAAATGGATCTGAAATTCGAGGTCTTAACATTAAATGTTTCAAATATATATATATACTATTATTAATACTCTTTTGCTTGTAATAGGGAGATAAGATGTGCAGGCATTGGGACACAAAGATTCACCTTCCTCTAATGGAAAAGTCGATGGGGGTATGGGAGAAGGTATGGGAGAGAGCAGATTGGAGGAAGCGATATCTTGTGGGACTACTTTTCTGGGAGGTTGGGTAGGGGAATAATGGGGGGAAAATGATTGTAACTCAAAATCTGGTGGCAATGAATGATGTAAAACAGAAGTTAATAAAGCATTTGTTTAAAAAAAATATTATAGCCAGATTCCAGAATCCCCAGATCAAGGAGAAAATACTACAAGCAGCCAGGAAGAAACAATTTCAAATCAAAAGGAACTTATCAAAGTTGGACTATTTACATTCCTACATGGAAAAACAATAACTGTGTTTGATGAAACCTTTCTCATTATGAAAATAATTGAATAAAGGTACATGGCATATGTTCACAGGTATACATGGATAGAGGGCACAGGTTGAATTTGATGGGAAGAAATGATTCTTTTTTTTTTTTTGGAGGGCAATTGGGGTTGGGTGACTTGCCTGGGGTCACATGGCTGGGTTCTTGTTTGTGTGTTGTGTGTCTGGGGCCGGAACCGAGCTCGGGTCCTTCTGGCTCCAGGGCCGGTGATCTGCTTGCTGCACCACCTAGCCACCCCAAGGAAGGGATGATTCTTAAGGGGTGAAGTCAAGAGGTGAGAGACGAATGTGGTAAGAGGAGATGGAGAGAGACAATGTAGGGTAAACTATCTCATGTAGAAGAGGCAAGGGGAAGTAGTTGCACAGGAGGGGAAGAACAGGAAGGCAAAAAAGCAAAAGCATATTCTCATTGAAGTTGGCTCAAGGAGAGAATCACATACATACTAAATGGAATATCTTACCCTCACTCACTCTCCTGAGTAGGGGAAAGGGAGATGAGAGGGGGGATGATGGAGGGGAGGGCATTCTGGGGAGAGGGGTGGTTGGAAGTACCCACTATCAAAGAGGGACAGGATCAAAGTAGGGAATGAACCAGGTGGGAGGTGAGATGGGTGGGGGGGAAATATAAGTAGTCTTTTACAATATATCTACTATGGTAATGTTCTGCATAGCTATACATGTACAACACATACTGAATTACTTATCTTCTCAGAGGGAGTGGGTGACAAGGGAGGAAGGGAATGGATCTGAAATTCGAGGTCTTAAAATTAAATGTTTCATAATATGTCCAGGCATTGGGGCTCAGAGATTCACCTTGCCCTAATGGCAAAGTCAAAGGGGACATGGGAGAAGATATGGGAGAGAGCAGATTGGATGAGGGGATATCTAGTGGGACTGCTATTCTGGGGTGGTGGGTAGGGAAAAATGGGGGAAAATGTAACTCATAATCTGGTGGAAATGAATGATGTAAACCAGAAGTTAATAAATCATGTGTTTAATTAAAAAAAAAAAACAATAAACTTTTACAACTTCAGCTTCCAAGTTTGCTTGAGCCTTGTGAATTCTTTCCAGATTGAACTGCAGGGTTTCTGGTCACTGATAGTGATCGGGGTCCCTGGTAGAACCTATTACCCTTCCCTCATCACAGGGTGCTGACTTTTCCCCCTGAACTAGGTAAATGGTATGTTTGATTGATTAAAGCAAGATTGTTAACGCATTTTAAGTTGCTTTCCTTTATAAAAGCAGGTCTAAGAACCTGTGATAGCAGCCACCCTTGGGATTATGGGGTGCTTACTACTACAAATGGAGTCAGGAACAGGATCTGCAGAGTAAAAGGAAAGTATGGGGGCTGGGATCATTGTTTGTTTCCCATTTGTATTAGCTGTGACTCTGTTGAACCACGGAATAGGAGAGAAGAATGGCCTGCATGCTGACTGTGCTGAGCTGAGAGCAGGAATGGTGAGTTGCCTGCATCTGGAATGGGGCAGAACCAGGAGCAGCTGCCTTCTGATGGAGGAGGAGGAACCCAGGAGTTTATATTTCAGCCACAGGACAAGATAAGGACTGTGTGGGAAGGCAAGAGAACTGGTTGTGTTTTCTTGCTGCATCCCAAAGTTTGGAACCCAGGGGGAGGATGGACTTGTGTCTATGGTGGGTGGGGTGATGTACCATGCACCCCCAAGGACCCCATCCTGTTGGTTTTGTTGCCCAGCAGTCTCTCTGGACTTGGAGCAGGGACTGGAGCAGTGTGAGGAGGACACCCCCTCCCCCCAAGAGAACTATATTTGGACCCTTGTTTTGATTTGGGGTGATAATGCAATGGTTCTGTTTAAGGCCCTGTGGCCATTTTGGTAATTTTAGTTTTGTATCTTGCAAATGTGACAGAAGAGTTGTTAATGCTAATTCAAATGTAAATTGCCTAGGCTTTGGGCCTGAAAGATCTTGAGGCCCAATGTAATGGGAATGTAAATTTAAGATCTTCCCTGCCCCTATGCCCTTTGGTAGGCTTAAGTACACCTGGATCCTGTGGCTGGAGGCTTGTTTTTCAGGAGATACTTTGTGATTGAGCAGTGGGTCAAGAGGGTTGTTACATTCTCTGAGCCAGGAGAAGACTATATAATCCTTGACTTGAGGCTTTGTTTTGGGGATCACTTTGAGAAGTGTTGTATCATTTGACCAGACAAGACTCTGGGCAGCTGTTGATCCCCCTGGCTTTGAAAAACCCCGATGTTGATGCTTCCCTCTCTGATAACTGACTAGGTATGGATGTAATGGTTGGCCAGTTGGAGGCCTGTCTTGTAACTTCTGCTTGTAACCTGTCTGTATACTCTGAAGCTCTGGGTGTTGACTTTTTCCCCTGAACTAGGTAAATGATATGTTTGATTGATTAAAGCAAGATTGTTACCCTCCCCCCCCAAAAAAAAGAATAAATAAAATGATTGTTTCTAAACTATAAACCTCAAGCATGACTGAAAAGAAAGTTATGAGATAGTTGTCCCAATTCACCTATAACTGGATTTCTGAGGTCCAGAGTCATCCATTCCTCATGTTTTGGACTTTTCAATATATTAATCAGTGGTTCTGAATTTGTTCTTTTTTGTCTAAAAATGCTATGTTTCATGGGATGACTTTTGGGGAGAGAGCATACTTGGAAAGAGACATCACTTAAACTTTAAAAGAAAAAAAAAAGAATTGGAAGATGCCATGGATAAGCAGTTTCCTGTGATCCTGCAAAGATCACAAAGAATGATTGAGGTGCCCCAGGTTGAGAGAAAGATATATGTATTTCTCAACTTTAAAAAGTGGGAAAACAATTCTATAAATCAAAGATAAAACAGTGTGGCAAATTCTGAAATGTTATTTTGGTGGTGAACTTAGAAAGAACAGCAGTCATCACTAAAAGCTAGTATTGCTTTCTAAAAGGCCATTCCAGGTCAATATAATTGCTTCCCCCTCCCTCCCCCAAAAGTGTTTCTATGCTAGTAAATGAGGAAATGTTTTGGTTATAGTTGATTTTGACTTCAGCAAAGTAATGATGGAATCATGCCATACTTGTGAGCATTTATGACAAATATATTTCCATGAGTGAGCATCATCATTTCAGTACCATCGACAATGAAACAAAGAGAGGACAATTCAACACTCTTCCATTTCACTTTGAAAGACCATCATTGTAGACTTATAGAAAATGATACAAGATAGGTTATGAAATGGTAATACCTCATATGAAATAAATAGCTAAAATTTTACTACATATGTGTTGAGCCATATGGTAACTATGATCCCCCAGAGAGGAATATTGACTGGACTGAGGAAAAATGGCTCATTGATGAACTTTTGTTGTACCTGTGATAGGCTGCAATCATTCTGAAAGTAATATGCAAGTATAACACAAAGTTATTAAATAGTGCATGCACTTTCACCCAGCTATACCACTGCTAGGTCTGTACTCAGAAGAGATCAAGGAGAAAGACATTTATGTTAATACACACACACACACAGATGTATACATACATATAGATGATACAGAGATAGATATAAAGATAGATACAGATGTAGATATATGTGGTAAAAATAGAAATGGAGTGGATATTCAAAACTAAGGAATGAGTGAATATATAATTTGGCATATGAATGTGGTAGAAAATTATTGTGCTTTAAAAATGGGGTAATAAGTGATTTCAAGAAGACATGAAAGACAAAAAAAAATTGGAAGTTACAGGGATGCCCATCAATTGGAGAATGGTTGAACAAGTTGTAGTACATGATTTTGATGGAATACTACAGTGCTATAAGAAATGATGAGCTCAATGATCTTAGAAAAAATATGGAAAGACATGAAATAATGGAGTGTAATGAATAGAACTAAGAGAACATTGTATACAGCAAAAGTAATGCTGTTTTAAGAATGATCTAATAATAAATTATTTTGTCTAGTATAAATACCCAAATTATCCATAAAGGACATATAAAGAAAGATGCCATCTGCCTCCAGAGGAACAACTGACAAACAGAAGTATGTATAGAATATTTTTACATACATACACAGACACACATATACATACTCCTATTTTTTTCTAATAGTAGCCCTCTAGATATGTGGGGGAGGGAAGAAAGAAAGGGAAAAAAAAGAAATTTACATAATTTTGTGAAATTTAGTTTCATGCGTAATCATCTGTTTTTGTACTATGTTATGGTAATGCTTGTTTTATGACATAAAAAAATAAAGAGACAGCAAAAAAAACATGTAAAGACTTACACAAACTAATGTGGAGAAAATGAGCAGAACATTGAGATTATTGAAAAAAAATAATTAAGATTTTTATGGATTGATGAAGAATTAAATGAGCAGAATTAAGAAACGAATTTATACAATAATGACAACAGTTAAAGAAACAACTTTTGAAGGCTGTTAGAACTATAATTAATAAAATGACTGTTCTTTATTGTAGAGGACCAATGGTGAAACACATTATCTGCTATGTATTATAAAGTTGATGGATTTAGGATACAGGATTATATCTATATCCAACATAAATCATCTGTATCTATATATCTACACCTGCATTTATATCTCTATTTACACCTACATTGCTGTATATTTCTATATGTATACAATCTCTCTCTCTCTCTCTCTCTCTCTCTCTCTCTCTCTCTCTCTCTCTCTCCCCCTCCCTCCACCCTTTGGGGGAATTTGTTTTGCTTGAGTATGCATATTTGTTTCAAGAAATATCCTTTATTTTTAAGAATTTAAAAATCGAAGGGGCAGAGCTAAGATGGCGGAATAGAAACAGCATTTCCAATATGCTCTGCCCCACACAAATTTCAAACAATGTGAAAGGGGACACCAAACAACTTCTGGAGCCACAGCACCCACAGAACGGCACAGAGAAGCTAACCTCCTGCTGGGGACAGCCCAGTAGCCCTCCAGGGAGCAGCCAGTGCAGTGCTCTGAGGGCAGGCAGCACAGTGCTCTGGGAACAGACTGCACAGAGTGCAGAGCAGAGCCCAGGTCTGCGGTTTTAGCCCCAGGGTGGCCGGGCCTTCAGCGGGCTGGAGGAACCCCAGAACACCAGCAATTGTGGAGATTCCAGAATTATCAGCACAGATATGCCTAGGAAAAAGTGAGAGGTTAGTGCCCTATGGACTTTGGGACCAGTTTTTGGGGAACACGTAGCTTCGTCCCCTGGGGGCAAAAAGCTGCTGAAGAAACAGCTGCACAGAAGCCATTTTGCAGAGTAAGTAGTGGCTCTAGCTCCTGGTCTGCAAACTGTAGGGAGATCCAGCAATCAGTCTGGGGGTTAATCGCTCTTGCTTTAAACTGCCTGGATCTGGACTGTGGTCTGGGGGGGAAGTTTGGGGTGGGTATCCAATTTGCCAGAGTGGGTGCAGGCTTTACAGAGGCCACCCAACTGGCAGAAGTTGTGAAGACCCCATGTTTGGGTGGAAGCTCCCCTGTCTGGTGCAGAGTCCTACTGTGGCAACAAGCCCCCAAATCAAGCAATTAAGTGGCAACATGCCTAGGCAAACAAAACAAAATAAACAGAAAAGTTCAACATTGGACTCCTATTTTAGGGGCAAAGAGGCTCAAAGCATGGAGGAGGACTGTGAGGTCAGAACTCCTGCACCAAAAGCCCCAAATGAAAATACAAGCTGGCTACAGGCCATAGAGGACCTTAAGAAGCAGATAAGAGAAGTGGGGGAAATTTGGGAAGAGAAATGAAAAAGATGCAAGAAAAGTATGAAATGACAGTCAACACCCTGACTGAGGAAAATAACACTTTAAAAAATAGACTAACTCAAATGGCAAAAGAGTCTCAGAAAGGCAATGAGGAGAAGAATGCCTTAAAAAGTCGAATTTGCCAGATGGAAAAATAATGTCAAAAGCTTACTGAGGACATTCATTCCTTCAGAGTTAGACTGGAGCAAATGGAAGCTAGTGACTTTATGAGAAATCAAGATATTATTAAACAGATCCAGACAAATGAAAGAATAGAAGGCAATGAGAAATAACTCATGGGAAAAACCATTGACCTGGAAAATAGATCCAGGAGAGATAATTTAAAAATTATTGGACTACCTGAAAGCCATGATCAAAGAAAGAACCTAGAAATCACCCTTCAAGAAATTCTCAAGGAAAATTGCCCTGATGTTTTAGATCCAGAGGGCAAAATAGAGGTTGAAAGAATCCACAGATCACCTCCTGAAAAAGATCCCAAAAAGAAAACTCCCAGGAATATTATAGCCAGGTTCCAGAATCCCCAGATCAAGGAGAAAATACTACAAGCATCCAGGAAGAAACAATTTCAATATTGTGGAAACACAATCAGAATAGCCCAGGACCTGGCAGCTTCTACACTGAGGGATCGAAGGGCATGGAATATGATATTCCAGAGGGCAAAAGAGCTGGGAATGAACCCAAGGGTCACCTACCCAGCAAAACTGAGTATTTTGTTTCAGGGAAAATATGGTCATTCAGTGGAATAGAGGACTTTCAAGCATTCTTGATGAAAAACCAGAGTTGAATAGAAAATTTGACATTCAGACACAAGAAGCAAGAGATGCCTGAGAAGGTAATCAAGGAAAAGAAATCAAAAGGAACTTATCAAAGTTGGACTATTTACATTCCTACATGGAAAAACAATAACTGTGTTTGATGAAACCTTTCTCATTATGAAAATAATTGAATAAGGGTACATGGCATATGTTCACAGGTTCACATGTATAGAGGACACAGGTTGAATTTGATGGGAAGGGATGATACCTAAGGGGTGAAATTATGAGTGAGAGAGGAAAGTGGCAAGAGGAGATGGGGAAAGACAGGGTAGGGCAAACTATCTCATGTAGAAGAAGCAAGGGGAAGTGGTTGCAAGGGAGGGGAAGTATAGGAAGGCAAAAAGGTAAAACCATATTCACATTGAATTTGGTTCAGGGAGAGAATGACATACATACTAAATGGGATATCTCAACCTTAACAGAATAGCGGGAAGGGGAATGAGAGTAGGGATGATGGATGTGAGGGCATCCTTGGGGGGAGGGGAGGTTGGAAGTACCCACTATAGAAGAGGGACAGGATCAAGTAGGGAATGGACCAGGTGGGGGGTGGGATGAGTGGGAGGGAATTATAAGCAGCCTTCTACAATATATCTACCATGGTAATGTTTTGTATAGCTAGACATGTACAACATATACTGAATTACTTACCTCCCAAGAGGGAATGGGTGACAAGGGAGGAAGGAAATGGTTCTGCAATCCAAGGTCTTAAGATTAAATATTTCAAATATATATATATATATATACTATTATTTATACTCTTTTGCTTGTAATTGGGAGATAAGATGAGCAGGCATTGGGACACAAAGATTCACCTTCCTCTAATGGAAAAGTCGAAGGGGGTATGGGAGAAGATATGGGAGAGAGCAGATTGGAGGAAGTGATATCTTGTGGGACCACTATTCTGGGAGGGTGGGCAGGGGGAAAACAGTGGGGACAATAATTGTAACTCAAATTCTGGCGGTAATGAATGATGTAAAACAGAAGCTAATAAAGCATCTGTAAAAAAAAAATAACTGCTGGTACCTGGAAAAATTCAGCACATTCTCTTCACTGGAAAACTTTGCACCAAAGAAAGTTATGACTATCTTAAGACTCTACCTGAAGATGTTCACATTGTTAGAGGAGACCTCGATCAGAATCTGAATTATCCAGAGCAGAAGGTGGTGACTGTTGGGCAGTTCAAAATTGGTTTGATCAATGGACATCAAGTAATTCCATGGGGCAATATGGCTAGCTTAGCATTGCTACAAAGGCATTTTGATGTGTACATTCTCATTTCAGGACACACACACACAAATTTGAGGCCTTTGAAGATGAAAATAAATTCTACATTAATCCAGGATTTGCCACCGCAGCATATAATGCTCTGGAAACAAACTTCATTCCTTTATTTGTATTGATGTATATCCAGGCATTTGCAGTTGTTACTTATGTGTATCAACTAATTGGAGATTATGTGAAAGTAGAAAAAATTGAATATAAAAAATCCTAAAACAGGAAAAAAAGAAATTTATCCTGTTCTATAATAATAATGGTAGTTTTTTTCATAGAAAAAAATTCTATAATGTTGGAACAGGAGTAAATCAGAGAGTCACCTGCCATGGTAAACTGAATCCTCTTGACCAAAATTACCCTATGGTGGAGCCTCCTGAGGACAAAATAAAGAACATCTGGTTTCATTCTAGGTGAAAGTAAAAAAAAAAAAGATTAAAATCTCTCAGAGAAATAACTAGACACATTTAGTTTTTCTAGTAAAAAAAAAGTTGTTTTTTTAAATGAATTAATGGAAGAACAAATTGAGAAAACTCTGAGGAAGATGTTATTCTCCTGGGCTCGGACTCATGTCTGCTTGCTATCAGTGAGCTTATCCTCAGAGAATACAAATTACTTTTAGCATGATTTTAAGACCAACATTTTTAGAGAAGTAAATCTTCTAAAGCTGTTTTCTAAAGTGTATTATTTTAAATGTTATTTTCTTTTTAAATTTTTAGTTGCAAATTCTCTCCCTCCTTTCCAGCCCTACCCCACCCACTAAGAAGGAAATTATTATAATATTAATTATGCATGTGAAATCACATAAAACACTTCCATAGTAGCCATATCTTCCTAAAAAGTAAGAAAATTAAGAGAGAAAATTATATTTCAATTTTCACTTAAAGTTATCAGTTTTGTCTCTGGACATGAATAGCATTTTTTTCCCTCATGAGTCCTTTGGAATTACATTGATTAGGGAAATCATTGCACCTGTGACAATTATCTATCTCCCAGTTCTTCTTACTTCACTTTGCATCAGTTCATATTGGTCTTACCATGTTTGTTTGTTTTTAATGAATCTTTCCCCTTATTATTTTCCATAGTACAATAGTATTTTATCACAATCAAATACCCAGCTTCTTCATCCATACCCCCCTTTATATGCACCCCATTTACTTCCAATTCTTTGGCATCACAAAAGAACTGCCATTAATATTTTTGTACATATATGTCTTTTTAAAATTCCTTTAGGATACAGTCCAAAAGTGATAATGCTAGGTCAAAAGATATGCATAATTTTATAGCTCTTTGGGCCTGGTTCTAAATTGTCTTCAGAATGCTTAGACCAATTCACTATTCTACCAACATTTCATTAATGTGCCTATTTTCCCCTAACTGTCTTGAATATTTGTCTTTTCTGCTAAGTGTGAGGTGGTGTCTCAAAGTTATTTTCTAATTTTCCTTTCTCTAATCATTAAGTATTTCACTAAGTATATGTTTATGAAATGGAGAAACTTGCTGTAATTTTTCCTAATATTACTTCATTGTTTATGGTATATTTTAGCAAATGCAGTTTATCTGATTATCTCTTTTGGATAGGTCTATTTTTGCTTTTGCTTTGTCTGAGATCATGATTGCTACCCCTACCTTTTGTTAAGCTGAAACATATTAGATTCAGCTCCAGCCCTTTATTTTGATTCTGTGTGTGTCTCTTTGTTTGAAGTGTCTTTTGCAAACAACATATTTTTTGAATTATGGTTTCTAATGCATTTTGCTATCCACTTCTGTTTTATAGATGAACTCATTCCATTCAAATTTACAGTTATGGTCACTGTTTTTTTTGTCTCTGTCCTATTTTCTTCTATTTCTTTTTTGTTTGTTTTTTACTTAGCCTTCCAAAAAGTTAATTTTTTTAACCACTGCTTCCCTTAATCTATCCTCCATTTTTATCACTTCCTTCTCCTTTGTTTTAGCTCCTTCCCCTCTGGTTTCTCTACTGGGTAAGATATGTTTCGATAAGCAACTGATTATATATATTCTTCTCTCTTTGAATCAGTTTCAATGTGTAATATTCAACCATTACCTGCCATAACACCATTTTTTTCTTCCATTGTAAAAGCTCTTTTTTGCATGACTCTTTTATGTGAGAAAAAATTTCCCTATTCTATCTCTTCCTTCTCCGCTTTCCAAGTATATCCTTTTCTCAACAATTCATCCTTTTTTAAAAATATTATTCCAACATAGGTGACTTGCTCTTATCCCCTCTATCTAAATGGCTTTTAACTATCCTAAAATGACATAATTCTTAGGATTTATATGTATCATCTTCCAATAAATACATGCAAGCTGTTTAGCTTTAATGAGATCCTTATGATTATTTTCAAGTTTGCCTTTTTATGCTTCTCTTGAGCATTTAATTTGAATGTCATATTTTCTTTTCAGTTCTGATGTTTTCATCAGAAATGTTTAAAAGTCCTCTATTTCATTAAATATCCATGTTTTCCCCTGAAACATTATACTCAGATATTTTTTCCTGGATTTTTGGCTACTCCTTTGCCTTCTGGAACATCATGTTCCAAGCCCTCAATCCTTTAGTATAGGAGCTGCTAAATTTTGTGTGATCCTGACTGTGGCTCCACAATATTTGAATTATTTCCTTCTGGATGCATGAAATCTTTTCTCTTTGACATTTAGAACTGGCCCCACTGCACTCCAGAGATCGTTTCTTTCCTGGAACTGAAATCCATAACAACGTATAGGCAGTAGAGTTGCCAATCTATGCCTAGTGCACCCAGTACCAGAAAAAAAGGGTCTCCTGTAATTTCTTTCTTATCAGTCATCTGACCCCCAAACAGTCCCTAGGCTAAGAATTCCAAAAGCTGTTGCTATGAATGCTTTTGTTGCCACCACATTGTGGAATCCTATCACCTCACTGACATAAAATTCTCTTGCCAGCCTCCAAAGTTTTCTTGGGACAGAAACATGTCTCACCTTGGCCTTGTGTTGGGTCTGCCATCCTACAATTTGTTTTGAAGTATTATTTTAAAGTTTTAATTTTTTTCAGAAGGGAATGTTTAGAGAGTTCAGCTGGGTCATCTCTAATCTATCATTTTATCCTATCAGACAAGTAAATCTCATGAGCAGGGATTGTTTCACTTTTGTCTTTGTTCTCTCAATGTCTAGAATAGTGTTCAGGATATAGTACATTCTAAGTATTTATTAGTAAAATTGGAATTGAAAATAACTCATATGATCCAATCTAAAAGAAAATATGGCTATTTCAGGGTTATATATCATTTGGGCACACTTCTACCTAGTAATGTACATCAGCAATCAGGACTTTGTGAGGTTTTGCTTCAGTTGGGGTTTATGGGGTGGGAATAGAGAAGATAACATCAGAATCTGAGTTTTTAACATTCAAACAAGTGCAAAGAGTATTCTAGCTAAACCCATGAGAAGGAATATATTGAGGTAGAGGAGGAGAGTCCTAGGCCTCAGTCTAAATCTTTTCATCCTGCCCCTTTCCTGAAGAACCTTTGAGGTCCAGTGGACTTACTACTCCTCACTGCTATCTTAGCAGTGGAGAGCTATCTCTGTACTTGGGGGCCAAGGACAGGCTGGACACATATTCTCAGATCTCTAAAATCTCAGTGGAAAACTCTGTCTTTCTAAAGTGGACTATTTTGAGGATCAAAGCAAGAGGAATACCAGGATCTGTAAATTGCCCCATTGCCACATGCACTCTCTTGCCCCATACTCACTTTCTCTGGGATTTCTATGGATCTGGTAGAAGACAGTGTCACAGATTACTGGAAAGAATGTTAGTACCAATTATAACAACTGTACCACCTTTATTAAAAAAGTGAATTGACCTGACTAATTGATAATCTACCCACAATCATGGCATGGGGCTTATGACTAATATAGCATTAGAAAAAACAACTGACCCCTCAGGATTACACGTAAAGACCTCATGGTTGTAGTTAGCCATGATTTAGACACTTGATTTGTTTGTACAAGTGGGAGCTGAGATGGTAGTTCTAGAGAATAGTATAAATATATAATTTTCAACATCAAGATAAATTTGAAATCTTCTAATTAGTATTTCTAATGTTTTGAATCATTTGTAGCTTAGAAAGTTTATATTTATCCAGAAATAAGCTTCTGTTCTCTGCCTAAAACTAAAAACCTGAAAAAGATTTTAAAAAAGGAATTTATATTGTGTCATAACATATGTGTTATTTTAATTAGAATGCCATACATTGGAAATATGTTATAGAAAAGTGTGAGGCAGTGAAATTCTAATTAGGCTGAAATTTGATTTCTGTCATTTTTAGTGAGAGATTTCCTGTCATTGTGTATATGATAGCAGTTAATACTGAAAGCATTTTCAGAAGGATTTTAAAAGGATAAAATGTGGCAATACTTTAACCCTTTTTCTGCACCTAACTCATTATTTGTGTTTCAAAGCTGCTTTGCACCCTTTACAATTCAAGTTAAATGATTATGAAATAAAATTATTCTGATTGAACACAGAAATATACATTTTTGAAACATGACAGTGAGTAGAAACATAAAACTTGATTTTAAGTTTATTCTAAATATGTATAGATCTTCACCAGACTGCTTTGTTTTCCTTTGACTCTGATGTTAGACTAATACTTTCTCCTTAATCTTCTCTGCATAATCTTTTTTTTTTTTAATAAGCAATTGGGGTCAAGTAACTTACCCAAGGTTACATGGCCAGTTGTTTTTGTGTGGGTGTTAAGTATCTGAGGCCAGAACCAATCCTGTGTCCTCCCAACTCTGGGGCCTGCGCTCTTATTCACTACACCACCTAGCCTCCCCTCTCCATAATCTTTTTAATTTATAGAGTAATTTTTTTAAATTTTATTTTCAATTTCATTATTGGTTTAAATTGTTTTGCTTAAATAATGAAAATGTGACTTATTCAGTGTTGGGAATGCCCCAAGTGAGTCAAACACAGGAAGGTTTTGCACTGATCTAGCTGGTTGCTTTCCTGTCTAACCCATTTTTTATATGTATAAGAATAATACTTTTTAATATACAGTCTGGGGAATGCCACTTTTCTGTTCATTAAGCTCCAAGGGTAAAATACATTCTATAATACATGCATTTTGAGCCTTTCATGTCCTTTCCCATCCTTCTTTGTAGCCTTATTTCTCATTTCTCTGTTTCCTTTTCTACACATTATAGCTAAAATGAGCTATCAGCCATTCTCCAACCTCATCCTTTATGTTCTCACTTTCATGAATTCTTTTAGGCCATCCCTAATTTCCAGAGCATATTCACTTTCCATCAAAACTAACTGAAATTACTTTAATCTTATAATTGTCAGATCAGGTAGTACTTGTCACAATCGACTTTCCTGATATTCCCAAGTGAAACTCATTTCCTTCTTCTAAAATATTCTTAGAGTATGGAGACCAGATTTCTGTTTTGTCTCTATCACATTCTACTTTGTATTATGTTCATTCATAAATTATGTTGTGCCCTCTCTCCTATTACATGGCAATCTTTTTCAAGGAACAGTTCTGTACCATTGTTTATACTTGTGTTTCCAGAGTGGAACATGGGTTTACTCATAGACAGTTTATATAAACCTTTGTTGACTTAGCTTGAGGTCAGTTTTTGAAATAATTCTTTTGCCAGCACTTTATGATGGTTATGCAGCATAAAGGAGGGATTCTGAAATAAATTACACTTTTGCTGCATTTTAAGGAAAAAAAAATCGCTCAAAAATGAAAAAAAAAGGAAAATAAAGAAAAGATCAATCTCCATCATTTAAAAATGAAATCTATTAAATTAGTTACAGAAATATTTGTGGCTAAATCGTATTTAGACTTCTTTGCATCTTCCCAATTAAACAAGCTCACTGAATACAATTCCGTAGATAGTAGATGCTAAGAAAACAACAACAACAACAATAACAACAACATATGTTTTGAATGAATCTATAAATGATCCCAAACAAGCTAGAAGACCAGATGTGATGATGGCTGTGGTGGAATGGTGTGGAAGGCATACATGTTGGGCACTTGGGTGAATGTGCCTCCCAGTGTGGAAAGCTAAGAGGATAGCAAAGTGTATTTTATTGCCAGTATCTAAGACAAATTTTATTGGAAACTTTTATGTTTGTAGGTTTGAGTAGTTTTTATAGTGAGGAGTTCTGAAAACTGCCATAAAATTTTGCCTTGGGGGTTATGATTACATTTGTATCTTTCCCAAACTTATATAAATAAAGAAGACAGTTTTTACTGTAGAAGCTTAAGAGGTTAGAGCAGTATTTGGTCTGTGATGAACCTTTTATAGGTCTGATGGTATAAGAATTTATTTTTAAAATAAAATAAAAAATACAACTTTAGAGGTCTTGACAAAAAATTTCACCTTCTGTGAATGGAAACTCAAAGCTAAAGTCTCAGTGTAAATGGATTTCTTCCTCCCTAAGAAGGATTTAATGACTTTATTATGTTGTACAAAGTGCCTTTACTGTTAGATGATTCTACAAGCTTACATAGTTGAAATATGCTCATTAAAAATATTTTCTAAGCTTTAGAGAAAAATCGAGTATAGTTTATTTAATTCTCTTCTCTCTACAACTTGTGTCTAAGACCCTTATTTTGATAAAATGGGCTTCGTACTCAAGAGAGCCTGAGTGATTGAACTATGAATTTCCTTATTTTCATGCCTACAGTATGGTGAAAAAATAAATATAAGAATACATTATGAGGTAGATTCCAAGTGGAAAGGAACTAATAGAATCAGAAAAGGGGGCCAAGGAGAAGATATTAAATTAATTGTAAAAATGTGGTAATACAAGGTGATCCTTTTTTTTTTTGAGATACAAACAAAATTTTTCCCTTAAGGGAAGTTGCTTATAGTAATTTCCATTTCATGGTTGGATTTAATGGACTGAGTCCTGAGTGTTATCTATACAAGGCTTAGAGTATATTTATAAAGGGCTGTTGAATAAAGGATTACAAATTAATTGGGCATCCAATAATTAAATTCTAAAGAATATAAATGGATCAAAGTACCAGAGAAATAATACATAATTTCATCAAAGTAGTAAAAATAATGGGACAACACACTGGAATTTTTGATATGGTATTGATTCGTTAGTCATATTTCTATGTGATAGTATTACAATCAGCCAGATGTGATCTACTTCTTTTTTAAGGATGGAAACCAGGGATATAATAACTTCATTAGTTTCAGAGACTGAAACCAGGGAGGTAATATATATGCTTGGAGGATTGCCCCATCATTGTCTCATCTATCACCTGAAATAATATTACTACTGTTCAGAAAGAGTGAATAGTCTATTTTGTATTTTCTTTGTTTTTACTTATTCCATGCCTTTAAAAAAACTTTTATAGAATATTTTTAGTACTTATACAAATAATTGTGGAAAGAGTGGGCATATTTAATTCAATAGTCTTATTGAAAATATTTCCATTATATTTCCATTAAAATAATATTATTTCTTGATTTAAAATAATAATATAAGGTTTGTTCATTCTTCTTATTCTTTTAATGTTTTACAAACAAATGAATAGTAGATATTCCTAATAATTTGTTATTATTTTACTTATATTTTTCAATTAAGCAAATCTCTCTATCCTATCCCCAGAAAAAGAAAATAGCAAAAACAAAAACCCTGAAACAAATACACAGTCAAATAAAAGTCATTCCCACATTTGCCAGGTTCCAAAATTTTTGTACAATTGTCAAGAGGTAAGCAGTTTTACAAATCATTGGGCTTCATAATTATGTTTGACCTGATCAGAGATTTGAAATCTTTCAAAATTATTTATTTTTAAATTGTTATTTTATTATTCATTGTTCTCTTGGTTCTGCTCACTTTACTCTGTATCATTACAAAGTCAGTTTCAAGAGGGATCAACTTCCCCTAACTTTTCGTATTTGTATGGATGTCTAATTATAATCCCTAATCCTCTTAGATAATGTCTCACTATCATTTTATTTTTCCTCTCTAGTTTATCCTTTTCCCCTCCCTGCTCTTTTCCCTTTCAAAATCACCAGAATAAGCAAATAACTTCTAGAACCTCCATCTTATTTGATTCCTTCTATGACCCCTGTAGATATCAGAGTGCTTAGGTGATCCTTTTCACTCTCCCCAACAGAAAGGAAGCACTTCATGTTTACAAAAATCTTTATTATTTTTCTTGATTTCTTTATTAATTTGTTTGTTTACTTTTAGTTTACAAGATTAAATTCCATAATTCCTTGAGTTTCAAATTTTCCTTCCCTCCCTCCTCCCATTCCCCATGAAGGCATACAATCCAGTATAGGATCTGCAAATACTTTCACATTAGACATCAGTCAGGTTACAAAGGCTGATTGTACTAGGTGGAATGTAAAGGGGAAATAAACCAAACAATAAAAAGAAAAAGTAGTTTGCTTCAATCAGGACTCAAACTGAGTTCTTTCTAGTTCTTTCTCGGGATATAGATGTCTCTCTCCATCATGAGTCTTTTGGGATTGACTTATATCACTGAATTGCTAAGAAGAGTCCAGTCTATCATACTTGGTTATCACACATATGTTGTCTGTGATTGAATACAAATTTCTCCTGGTTCTACTCTTCTCACTCAGCATCAATTTGTATAAGCCTCTCCAGGTAAATATGAAGTCTATCTGTTCCTCATTTCTTAGAGCACAATAGCATTCCATTACATACATATGCCCCAACATCTTCAGGCATTTCCCAATTGATGGGCACCCCCCTAATTTCCGATTCTTTGCAACAATGAAAAGAGCTGCTATAAATATTTTTGTACATATGGGTCTTCCTCCCTCTTCTATGATCTCTTTCCGAAATAACCATAGAAGTGGTATTGCTGGATCAAAGGGTATGAAATTATTTATAGCCCTTTGGGCATAATTCCAGATTGCTCTCCAGAATGGTTGGATCAGTTCAAAACTCTACTAGCAATGCATTAGTGTTCCAATTTGCCCAAATCCTCTCCAGCTTTTGTCATTTTCTTGTTTTGTCATCTTAGTCAATCTGACTGGTGAGATGTGGTACCTCAGAGTTGTTTTGATTTGCATTTCTCTAATCAGTAGTCATGCAGAACATTTCTTCATTTGCTTATAGATATTTTTAATTTCTTTCTCTCAAAACTGTCTATTCATAGCCTTTGACCATTTATAAATTGGGGAATAACTTGTATTCATACAGATTTGACCCAATTCTCTGTATATTTCAGAAATGAGTCCTTTATCAGAGACATATGTTGTAAAAATTCTTTCCCAGTTTTCCACCTCCCTCTTCATCTTGATTACATTGGTTTTGATTGTACAGAAGTTTTTCAATTTAATGTAATAAAAATTATCCATGTTGCATTTTATACTTTTCTCTAATTCTTCTTGGGTGATAAAGTCTTTACCTCTCCACAAATCTGACAGGTAAATTATTCCTTTTCTCCCAAATTGCTTACAGTATCATCCTTTATGCCTAGATCATGCATCCATTTAGATTTTATTTTGGTATATGATGTTAGATAATGGTCTATGCCCAGTTTCTGCCATAATATATTCCAGTTTTCCCAGCAGTTTTTGTCAAATGGTGTGTTCTTCTCCAAAAACTGGGGGTCTTTGTGTTTATCAAACAATATATTACTATACTCATTGATTGCTGAATGTCGTGTATGCAATCTATTGCATTGATCCACTACTCTATTCCTCAGTCACTACCAAATAGTTTTGATGACTGCTGTTGTATAATACAGATTAAAAACTGGTATAGCTAGTCCACCTTCTGTAGCATTTGTTTTCGTTAATCCCCTTGACATTCTGGACCGTTTGTTCTTCCAAATAAATTTTGTTACTATTTTATCTAGCTCTATAAAGTAGTTTTTCTTTTTTTAGTAAATTGATTGATATGGCACTAAATATATAATTTAGATTGGGTAAAATTGTCATTTTCATTATATTAGCTCCACCCAGCTATGAGCAGTTGATACTTTTCCAATTAGTTAGATCTGATTTTATTTGTGTGAGAAGTGTTTTGTAGTTGTGATCATATAGGTCCTGGGTTTATTTTGGCAGGTAGGCTCCCAAATATTTTATAATGTCTACAGTAACTTTAAATAGGATTTCCCTTTCCATCTCTTGCTCTTCAATTTCATTAGAGATATACAGGAATGCCGAGGATACGTGTCGGTTTATTTTATATCCTGCAACTTTGCCAAATTTATTTATTGTCTCAAATAGTTTTTTACTTGATTCTCTAGGATTCTTTAAGTATATCATCATATCATCTGCAAAGAGTGATATCTTGGTCTCTTCTTTGCCTAATTTGATCCATTTGATTTCTTTTTCTTCTCTAATTGCTACTGCTAATGTTTCTAGTACCAGATTGAATAAGAGGGGTGAGATGGACACCCTTGTTTCACTCCTATCTTATTGGAAATGCTTCTAGTTTGTCCCCATTGCATATAATACTTGCTGATGGTTTTAAAGAGATGTTATCTACTATTTTAAGGAAGCCTCCATTTCTTCCTATACTTTCTACTGTTTTTAATAGGAATGGATGTTGTACTTTGTCAAAAGCCTTTTCTGCATCTGTTGAGATAGTCATGTCATTTCTGCTAGGTTTATTGTTTATATAATCTGATGGTTTTCCTAATATTAAACCATCCTTGCATTCCTGGAATAAATCCTACCTGAACAAAATGTTTTATTCTTGTGATAAGTTGTTGTAGTCTTTTAGCTAATATTTTATTTAAAATTTTTGAATCTATATGCATGAGGCAAATTGGTCTATAATTTTCTTTCTCTGTTTTATCTCTTCCTGATTTAGGTATCAGTACCATATTTGTGTCATAGAAAGAATTTGGTAGAACTCCTTCTTGAGTAATTTTCCCAAATACTTTGTAGAGTATTGGAATAAGTTATTCTTTAAATGTTTGGTAGAATTGAATAATACATCCATCTTGCCCTGGGGATTTTTTCCTAGGTACTTCACTGATGGCTTGTTTGATTTCTTTTTCTGAGATGTGGTTATTTAAACAATTTACTTCCTATTCAGTTAATCTGGGCAAATTATATTTTTGTGAATGTTCCTCCATTTCACTAAGATTCTCAAAGTTATGTGCATACAATTGAGAAAAATAATTCCTAATTATTGTATTGATTTCCTCTTCATTGGAGGTAGATTCACCATTTTCATTTTTGATACTCATAATTTAGATTTCTTCTTTATTTTTTTAATCATATTGGCTAAGGTCTATCAATTTTATTGGTTTTTTTTTTTTGTTCACAAAAGCAGCTCTAAGTTTTATTTACTAATTCAAGAGTTTCCTTAAATTCAATTTTATTAATCTCTCCTTTGGTTTTCAATATTTCTAATTTCATACTTAATTGGGGATTTTCAATTTGTTCTTTTTTCTAACATTTTCAATTACATGCCCAATTCATTGATCTCCTTTTTATCTAATTTATTCAGGTATGCACTCAGGGATATAAAACATCCACTGAGAACTGCCTTTAATGCATCCCACAAATTTTGGAATGTTGTCTCATTATTATCATTATCTTGAATGAAATTACTGATTGTTTCTATAATTTCTTGTTTGACCAACTCACTCTTTAGGATTAAATTGTTTCATTTCCAATTAGTTTTTAGTCTATCTTTCCATGGTGCTTTATTGCATATACTTTTATTGCATAATGATCTGAGAGTGATGCATTTAAAAGTTTTGCCTCTCTGCACCAAATTGTGATGTTTTTATGCCCTAGTACATGGTCTATATTTGAGTATGTACCATACACCTCTGAGAAGAAAGTATATTCCTTTTTATCCCCCATTCAGTTTTCTCCAGAGATCCATCATATCTAGTCTCTCTAGTATTCTATTCACATCCTTAACTTCTTTCTTGTTTATTTTGAGGTTAGATTTATCAAATTCAGAAAGGGGGAAGATTAAGGTCCCCCACTAGTATAGTTTTGCTATCTATTTCTTCCTCTATTTCCTTTAACTTCTCCTCTAGGAATTTGGATGCTATACCACTTGGTGCATATATATTAAATAATGATATTGCTTCATTCTCTATGGTGTCTTTAGCAAGATATATTCTCCTTCCTATGTCTTTTAATTAGATTTTTTTGCTTTTGCTTTATCTGAGATAAGTATTGCTACTCCTGCTTTTTTTTTTACTTTAGCATAATAAATTCTACTCAGACCTTTTACCTTTACCCTGTGGGTATACCTTTGTTTCAATTGTGTTTCTTGTAGACAGCATATTGTAGGATTATGGTTTTTAATCTATTCTGCTATCCACCTCTGTTTTATGGGAGAGTTCACCCCATTCACATTCACAGTAATGATGACTATCTGTCTCTTCCCCTCCATCCTATTCCCTCCCCTGTTTATGTTTTTGTTTCTTCCTTCTCCCTTCCCCTCCTTGAAGTTTTCCCTTTTGACTGCCCCCTCCATCAGTGTTCCCTCAAAGTGAGCCCCTTCTTAACCTACCCTCTTCCTTTACTATTTCCATCTCCTCTAGTCCTCCCCTTTAGTCTCCTCCTTTTCAAGCCCCCCTTACCCTTCCACTACTTATAGGACACAATAAATTTTTATACTTATCAGAGTAAGTTACTCCCCATTTGTCTCCAAACCAATGAGAGTAAATTTCAAACAGTGCTCCTCTCCCTCCCTCCTTTTCCTCTATTTAGTGAATTTATGTGTCTATTCACATTAGAATCTTAAACTTCACTGATTAAGTTGATCCCTCTTTGAACCAGAACCAGTGAGAATAGTGTTTAAATGATGTTCCTCTCTCTCTTTCTTTCCCCTCTTCTATAGTGTGTTTCCTTGCCTCTTCAAATGGCATATTTTACCTTTTCCTATCTCATCCTTTCCTTTTTCCCATACAGTCCCTTTGATCCCCTTAATAGGTTCTTGTTTCCTTAAAGTCTTCAGGTTAGTGCAGTCATAGCCACACCCTCTATCTAAGTATAACCCTTTTGAAGGTCATGAAAATCATAAAAATTTCGATATTGACAGTTATCAGCTCCTCATATAGGGATGTGAACATTTTGGTTTTGTTGCATCCCAAGTAATGAGCATGTGTGTGGGATTGTGGGTGTGTTCACTTTTGTATGTGAGTGTCTGTGTTTCCCTTGTTTACCTTTTTATGTCTTTCTTGTGTCTTGTAATTGGAGATCAAATTTTCCATTGAGTTCTGGCTTTTTAATCAGGAAAGACTGGAAGTCCCTTATTTCATTAGATGACCATCTCCTTGCCTGAAAGATTATGCTCAGTTTTGCCAGGTAGGTAATCTTTGGTTGTAGTCCTAGCTATCTTGCTCTACAAAATATCAAATTCCAGTCCCTCTGCTCATTTAATGTAGAAGCTGTTAGGTCCTGTGTGATCCTAACTGTAGTTCCTCGATATCTGAATTGTTTCTTTTGGGGTGCTTGTAGAATTTTTTATTTAGTCTTGTATTTCTGGAATGTGGCTACTATATTTCTTGGAGTTTTCAATTTGGGATCTCTTTCAGGAGGAGTACTGTGAATTTTATAGATAACTATTTTATCTTCTGATTCAAGGACCTCAGGACAGTTTTCTTTGACAATCTCTTGGAGGATGTTGTCTAGGCTGCTTTTTTCATCATGGATTTCTGGTAGACCAATAATTCTTAAGTTGTATCTCATAGATCTGTTCTCTAGGTCACTTGTTTTTCCTTTGAGCTATTTTACATTTTCTTCCAATTTTTGATTGTCTTGTTTTGTTTGACTCACTGCATTATAGAGTTCTGAATTTGATTGAATTGAATTTGAGTGAATCTAATTTTTAGCGCATTATAGTCTTCAGTTAGTTTTTGAAGGTCTTTTTTAGGGAGGTATTTTCTCCAATTACTTCAGTAATTTTACTTTTGAGACTTTTTTCCAAGTTGGTCACTGCCTCCCTGATTTGGTCTTTAAAATCCTTCTTAAGCTCCTCTAAGAATGCTATTTGAGGGGGCGGAGCCTAGATTTCAGAGTAGAAACAGCACATCCAAGGTAATCTCCCCCCAGATCACCTCAAAACCTTGTAAAAGGGAACTCTGAACAACTTCTGGAGCCCCAGCACCCACAGAATAACACAGAGACACTAACCTCCTACTGAGGACAGCCAAGCAGCCCTGCAGGGAGCTGCCAGCTCAGCACTCTGGGAGCCTAGCCCAGGCCTGCGTGAGCCATGGATTTAGCCCCAGGGCAGCTGGGCCAGCAGCCAGCTTGAGGGACCCCAGAGCACCAGCAGCTGTGGTGATTCCAGAATTATCAACACAGACATGCCTAGGACAAAGTGAGAGGGGAAAATATGGTCATTCAGGGGAATAGAGGACTTTCAAGCATCTTTGAGGGAAAAAAAAAACAGTTGAATAGAAAATTTGACATCCAGACACAGGAAGCAAGAGATGCCTGAGAAGGTAATCAGGGATAAGAAATAAAAAGGAACTTATCAAATTTGACCTATTTACATTCCTACATGGAAAAACAATAACTCTGAGAGATAAAACCTTTCTCAGTATGAAAATAATGATGGAGGTGTATATGTGCATATGAATACATATGTGAATGTGTGTATATATGTTTACAGTTATACTTGGATAGAGGGCATAGGTTGAATTTTTTGGGAAGGGGTGATACTTAAGGGGTGAAATTATGAGGTTAGAGAGGAAAGTGGCAAGAAGAGATGGGGAGAGACAGGGTAGGGTAAGCTATCTCATGTGGAAGAAGCAAGAGGAAGTAGCTGCAGGGGAGGGGTAGAACAGGAAGGCAAAAAGGCAGAACCATAATCTCATAGAATTTAGCTCGGGGAGAGAATGACATACATACTAAATGGGATATCTCACCCTGCTGGAGAGTAGGGGGAAGGGGGATGAGAGGGGGATGATGGAGGGAAGGGCATTCTGGGGGGAGGGGAGTTTGGAATTACCCACTATCAAAGAGGGACAGGATAAAAGTAGGGAATGGACTAGATGGTGGGTGGGATGGGTGGGAGGGAATTATAAACAGCCTCTTATAATATATCTACTATGGTAATGTTTTACATTGCTATACATGTACAACACATACTGAATTACTTATTTTCCCAGAGGAAATGGGTGACAAGGGAGAAAGGGAATCTGAAATTCAAGGTTTTAAAATTAAATTTTTCAAATATATATAAATACTATTATTAACACTATTTTGCATGTAATTGGGAAATAAGATGTCAAGGCATTGGGGCACAGAGACTCACCTTGCTCTAATGGAAAAGTGGAAGGGGGTATGAGGAAAGATAAGGGAGAGAGCAGATTGGGTGAGGGGATATCTTGTGGGACTGGTATTCTAGGGTGGATGGTAGGGGAAAAATGGGGAAAAAATTGTAACTCAAAATCTGGCAGAAATGAATGATATAAACCAAAAGTTAATAAAGCATTTGTTTAAAAAACAAAGAATGCTATTTGAGCTTGAGACCAGTTCATATTTTCTTCTGTGGTCTCAGGTGAGGGTAGAAAGTCTATATTATCCTGTGTATTTGGTTGTTCTTGCCCTACATAGTAGGCTCAAATAGACTTTCTTGCCTTCCCCTTCTCCTTCTCAGCTTCCTACCTTCCCATTGTGATTTTCTGTTTCTTAATTTTTCAGGCTATGAGCTAAAGGCCTGGTCATTGATTTTGAGTGCTGTAGCCTCCTGGATAAGGCAGGAATGTCATAAAGGAGGGTAGATGCACACTGAGAAGACTATGGAGATGAATTGATTTCTGTCTCTATACCCCTGGGCTATAAGCAGGCTTTTGTTGGTGAGGTGAGGTGGGGTTTGTTGGGACCCCTCCCTCTCTTTTCTTCATACTCCTGGTTTTCTCAGTTATACCCCTTCTTGGTGGCTCCCAAGCCTGAGGCTATTACCATTAACTTGGGATTTCAATCTGGGTGGGAGACTTATCTTTGGGTTTTATACTTCATGAGGGAGGGATGGGAGGATCGAGGTGACTAGAATTTACTTTGCCATTCTAGCCCCTGTATTATACAGGCAGGCAGTTTCTAAACTTCCAGGCTGGGGGCTGATAGCTGCAGGAGAAGCTGCTCTCTCTGCTGGGTGCCCAACTCTCCTACCTGGCTCCAATGATTCTTCCTGTCCCCTCATGAGATGAAGGGGAGATGACTGTGATTCATCCTTGGTAAGTCCGCAGGCTGGGACTTCTTCTCTCTCTGGTGTAGTCTGCTTGTCTGCTCTTAAGTCTGAGCTGTGCAGACCCCATGTACTTTGTGCTTGTCCTGTCTGGACTCACTGGGCAATTTCCCAGGCTGGATTCATCCACAATCCATCTTCAAATGGATTTTTTCACTCCAGAATCCATTCAGATTCACTTTTTAAGGTTTAGTGACTGAAGAGCTTAGCGAGGTTACTGCTTCCTTTCCTCCATCTTGGCTCCTCCCTTCCAAAGATTTTTCAAAAATCAAAAACTATTTGCTAATATGACTTTTAAATGTGAGAAGAAAACCAAATCACTAATATCAAACATGAAAGTGTAGAATTTTTAGCAGATGACTAAGAATTAAAGGAAATTACCAGAAACTATATTGTTCAACTACTTGACAATAAAATCAATAATTTATGTGGAATAGATGCATACCTACAAAGAAATAGAAAATGCCCAGATAGACAACAAGAAACAAAGAACTTTAATAACATAACCTCTGGAAAAGTTTTTGGCAAAGAATAGATTAAGAAAATTGAAATGGAAATAAAAGCATATCTGAAATTCAACCTCAAACATTGGCAATGATGACAAAAAAAATGAAAAACATATTTTATATCCTCCCTAAACCCTGCTTAGCCTATTACTTACATAACACTTTAAATGATCTTGTATGTTACCTTTGCCATGGATGTTATGGGTTGCCCACTTCTTTTTTCCATTCTACTTTCTAGGTGAAAGCCCACTATTGAAATTCAATCTACTCATGCAAGTTCTGAGAAATATTTAGATTTCCTTCATTATGCTTTCTTAGGATGACTCTTTATTTATTTTCACTAAGACACTCCTCAGACACTCAAATTCTAAACTAACTTTCACAAACTAATGCTAAATTACTTAGGGGCAAGTACTTTTGTTTTTGGATCAACCAGGCCCTCTGATTTATCTCATTTCCCTCCTGTTTCCTGTCTACTGGTGCCATCACCATTCATTAGCATCTTCAGCAGTGGGGAAAGAGGTAGAAATAAAATCTATCAAATTGGTTTCTTGTTGGCATCCTTGGTTAAAGAATTGGTGGAAAAGCTTGAAACTGGTGTTTAAAATGAGAATTTTAATTTATATGTGCATTTAATTTACCCATGTTAATCCTGGAAACTCAGGAATTAATTGATTTTTCATTTGTATTCACATTTGTGTTTAGAAATCTCATTAAATCAATGGGGGGAGCTATGTTTTACTTTCTAAAATGTATATAAAGATTTGGCAGTAATATATATGTGCTTTAAATAAGAACTCTCCCTTCTTAAAGATATAAAAATTCCAAGTATTTTAGATGGTTTTTTTTGAGAAATATATTATCAGACTAAAATATTTCTAAAATGCTACATATAGCTAATTTAGATGTGTCTCCATAGAAACTAATTTGAGTTTATCTCCACAGAAAGTAAGTTTTTCACAGCATTAGTAAATACATCCCTTTAAGCTTGTGAATTACACACAAGTGAATTAATTTATCATTTATAAAATTAAGAAATTGTTTGACAGTTAGCCTTAAATGTCTGTGAAATATCTATGCTGATGATTAATGAAAGAAAATGGACTTTTTAGTTACAAATGTATTATGGGATATATCTGAGAAGGAAGAGGTGATTTAACTTTCCAGTCTACCTCATTTACTTATGCATTCCTATTATGTTGTTGTATTCCATTGTTCCAGAACATAATGACAGCAAGTCAAAAAGCAGTCTTGATAAGCCCAAGACTATTTTTAAAAATTATAACCTACTTCCAAGTATGGCCTACTGACAAATATCATAAAAAAGACAAAGAAGATAATCTTGATTAAATGATATTGGAGAACATTTGTACAAACAAATTCATGAGGGTAGGATAAAAAGGAAATGATCAATTGGGGAAAAAAATCTCATTGGAAAAAAATGTGATGAGAATCTGATATACAAGCTGTATAGGGGAGTAAGATAAGTTTTTAAAACCAAAAGCTTTTCTCCAGTTTCTTAGTGGTCCAAGGATATGAAAAATCAACTTTAATAAAATACTTGTGAAGTATTAACAAGCATGCTAAAATGCCTAAAACTATTAATAACTGGAGAAATAAAAATTTAAACCAAGCTGAGGGTTCTCATTATGCCCCCAAAATGGATAATTATGATGAAAGGTGAAACTAGACACTATTGGATTGGGGGAGGGAGTGGCTATAAGAAAACAGGCACATTAATACACCATTAGCAGAGCTGTGAATTTTAATTGATATTCTTATTCTGGAAATCATTAGAATTATGGTATTTATAAAAAGTGACTAAAACATTTGTGATTGTGATCCAGAGATCCCACTGCTAGACATATATTAAAAGGAGATAAAAGACAGAAAGAAAAATTGCACATATAACAAAATACACTTTTTCTTTTTTGGTAGTAAAAAATAACTAGTAACAAACTGGGCGTCAATGGGTGACTGGTTTAAAAATTTCTGTCCCTGAATGTAATGGAACTAATATTACACAGCTTTGAGAAAAAAAAAATTATGAAGAATTCAGAGAAGTTTGGAAAATTCACATAAACTGATGCAAAATTAAGTAACTAGAATTAGGAAATTAATGTTCATTATTACTACAAAAATTTAAATAATAAATTAAAATTAAAGTAAACATTTTATAATCATCAATACCTGGCTCTGGAGAAGCCAAATCAGATAATACATCTCCTTTCAATTGAGAGTTGGAGGGCTGCAAGTATGGAATGTCGCATGCTATCAGATCTGGTCAGTGTATAGATTGGTTTTACTAACTATACTTTTTTTTATAATAAATGCTGGTTGACTGATTCTCTGACTCTACTTCCAGCCTTGGTTCTATAACCCCCATTCAGGGAAGAAGTTACTCAGGGAAGAAGTTACTCAGGGATGAAGGGACTCATTTTTCAATACTAGTAAGTCAATCAGTCAACAAGCATTTTTAAGACCCTGCTATATGCCAGGGATTGTACTGAGCAGTATGAATACAAAGAAGTGCAAAACAAACAAACAAAACAAAGAACAAAACCCAAAATCAACAGCAACAACCAAAACCCAAAGAACAAAACAGAATAAAAACCAGTCCATGATCTCAAGTAGTTTATGGTTTAATTAGAGAGACAACATTCAAACAGCTATATACGATCAAGATAGGGGATGAATTGAAGATAATATCAGAGGGAAGGCATTAAGGTGAAGGAGGTCTGGGAAAGGCATCTAGCAGAAAACAGGACTTTAGGTAAGGAAGCCAGGAAAGCAAAGAGGCAGAGATGAGGAAGCAGAGAGTCTGAGGCATGGAGAACAGCCAGGGAAAGAAAATTCCTTGAGTCCAAAATAGAGAGATGTATTCAATGAATTGTAATTCATCTAATGCATCTAGATCATAGAATGCATGAAGGAGAGTAAAGGGTAAGAAGACTGAACAAGTTAGAAAGATATGGGTTCTGAAGAACTTCAGTCCTAAATAGGTAATTAATATTGAACCTAGAGGTAATAGGGGGCCACTGGAATTTATTTAGTGTCTGACAGGGGGCAGGAGGAGAGAGAGAGGGGGGAGGTAAGTGGGTATCAGTCTACAATTGGGAAAGTTATTCAGACAACTGAGTAGAGGATTATTAGAGTGGGGAGCGGCTTGAATCAGGGAATCCAATTAGAAGACTACTGAAATAGTCCATATCATGAAGGCTTTAACTAGAGTGAGGGATCAGTGAATGAAGAGGAGGGGATGCCCATGATGCAAAGGTAAAAAAAGAGTAGGCAATGGATTATGTATGGTGGGTAAGAGTGAGGAGTAAACTGACAGTAAAGTTGTGAGCCTGGGTGACTGAGAGCCTGGTGGTGCCCACTTCAGCAACAAAGAAGTTGAGAAGAGAGGAAGTTTGTTTTTCAGAGAAGATGATAATTTTTTAATTCCATTTTGGAAATGTTAAATTTGAGTTGTAGATGGTACATCACCTTCAAGATGTCCAAAATGCCATTGGTGGTGTGGAACTGGAGGTCAATGGAAAGAATATAAAGATTCGGAAATTGTCTGTGAAGTAATGACAAGTGAACTCATGAGAGGTAATATCACCAGGTGAGAAACTAAATCCTGAAAAGAGAAGGAAACCCAGCACAGAAATTTGGGGGAGCACCCATGCTCAGCAGACATGAGTTGCATGAAGATCTAGCAAAGCATATTAAAAAGGAGCTTTCATTCATATGGGAGGAAAAGCAGGAGAAAGAAGTGCCATAAAAACCTGCAGAAAGAAGATGGAGGAAGGTAATCAACTGTATCAAAGATACCAGATATCAGATATCAAAAATAAATAAGGAAGAAGATGGAAAAAGGGGTATTAGCTTTTTCAATTAAGAGATCATTGGTAACTTTGGAGGTGGCAGTTTCAGCTAAATAATGTGACTGTAAGCCTTATAACAGGTGAAAGAGTGGCACCTAGTAAAGAAAGCTCACTTAAAAAGTTTACCTGATACAGGATGTTTAGGAGTAGAGATGACTGGATCAAGCAGAGCTTTTGATTTGTTTTGGTTGTTTTTTTGTTTTCTTGTTTAAAGGATAGGAGGCAAAAAAAGGAAATAGTAGATAGGGAGAGATTGCAGATAAAGAGAAAAAGTATAGATGATAGTGGAGGTAACTTATAAAAGATGGGAGAGGGTGTGTAGCTGAGGTGTCATGGAGGACTAGGTCATGAATATATTAAGAAACTGTGAAGTTAAGGTATTTGAGAGACCAACAATATGTATGCTTTAATTCTCTAGAAGGAGAGCAGGAGTTAGTGTGGGGAGAAATACTTTAAGACAGGCACTAAACTCATTGAAAAGGGAAGGATACTGTCTTGGGGGGTCAACAGATAATGACTTGTACTACCAAAGGGGAAAGAGAACTCACTAAGTTTATCCCTAATCAAGCTTTATAATTTACAACCTGTACAAACTGTGAAAAGCATAGCAGTTGTGCTGAGCATTTCTGGGAAGTTACCATCATCCCAGCACCAATTATTAAAAACCACTTGCACACATTAAAGCCATAAAGATTAAAAATATAGCACACTTGTCATTAAATATGGATGAATTCATGCAATATGTATTATATATGGAAACAATGTCCTGCCACATGAGCTTTATCACAAACCCAACCGAAGCTCCTCAAACCCAGAGTCCCAAATCAAAACACATTTTGGCAAAGCCAACGAATAACTTTGTCATGCAAAATAAACACAGATGTTCAGAACACAGACTGTAGCTTTTAGGCAACTGGCTAAGATGAGACAGTGCATTAGGAAAATGTGCTGCTCTGTAAAAGCTGATTGCCTCCTCACAGACTGTACATTAGCTTCTCCTGAGGCTGCAGGAGTCATTTAAAGGACAGATTCTGCTGGAGTTTTAAAAATTATATTTCTTCAATATCTAGCATTGAAATCCATTCAAATTTCATTCTCTTTTGGAGTGCTGAGTATGCACAAGTGACAAGAGTGCTTTCCTATGTGATTGGCTTTAGGTGCTTCATGTTTTAAAGAGAAGTGATATTTCTGACACACCTAGAGTCTCACTGTGGTTTTTTCATTTGGTTTATTTCTTGACAAATTTATCCTAAGGGACTTGAGGTCATACTGCCAAGTGCCAGGTGGGATTTCAGCAAACCAGGGAGCCCCTCGTCACCTTCAGGACCCTGGACCACATCTTGCCTCAGTGCTGAAGGCACTGGTGCTTTGGGGTAATGCAGAATGTATCATATACAATACTTAGGCTGACTTCCCTCCATCTTTTTTCTTTTAGCAAAATACCTGATACTTTTCTCAGTTTCTCATGAACTGGATTTGTTGGGTTTTTTTTGGGCCTGGAGTAGCTTTTGTACATTTAAGGATTTCTTTTTTTTTAGGTTTTGTATTGTTTTGTTTTGCTTTTTGCTTTTTGGAGGGAGTAAGGCAGGGCAATTGGGGTTAAGTGCTTTGCCCAAGGTCACACAGCAAGTAAGTGTGTCAAGTGTCTGAAGCCGGATTTGATTTCAAGTACTCCTGACTCCAGGGCCAGTGCTCTATTCACTGCACCACCTAGGCACTCCCATTTATGGATTTCTAATGCCAAATCAATGGAGTTTGAATATTTGACCATTCCTTTTTTCCTATAGACATTCACATTCTCTTAGTGATCATGCTCAATGTGGGACCTCTTAGGAAAATTGTGATTTCTACTGGATCAAACTCATTCATATTTTTTATTAGAGCACACCCTAATATTCTTAGTAGGCAAGAAAAGCCATAGCTGTGAGCAAGTCTGGGAAACAAAGGCAGATATTTAACTAAGCTCCTAAAAGGAAGATTCCTTCCTTCCTTCCTTCCTTCCTTCCTTCCTCCCTTCCTTCCTTCCTTCCTCCCTTCCTTCCACCCTTCCTTCCTCCCTTCCTTCCACCCTTCCTTCCTCCCTTCCTTCTCTCCTCCATCCTTTCCTTTCTTTCTTTCCTTATCATTCTTTCAAGAGGGTGAGAAACGAGAAGCAAATATAGTTTGCTGATTGGGAATTCTGAATCTGTGGACTTTAATAGTCTTACTTTGTTTTATGAAAGGTGGTTTGATCTTTTAAGCAGACAGGGAAACAAGCTTTCTTCCTTGGTTCTTGAAGCATGAATGGACCAGCTCAGGAAGAGCTGAAGTTGGCAGTTTCACCTTGCATATAATAAAAAAATAGTTAATATGATAGAAAATGGTTAATATCAAATGTTGCTTGCCACTCCCTTAATTATCCCAATAATGTCAGAATTTCAGTAATGCCTTTGCATGCCTACTTTCAAGATATTTACTCTTGATTAGGTTAAATTGACCCACACTCTATGCCCTCCAAACAAGAGATTTTACCTAGTATAGGAACCTAACTTGAGCTGCTTAATAATGAAAATAATAATAATAATAATAATAATAAACTGAATCTCAGTTTCTAATGTCCTCATTCCCTTCTATTGGGATTCATGGAATGAAAGACAAAATAGCTAGAATGAAGTGCTTTTTCTTGCCTTGATTGCCAAGGACCACTGGGGTTTCATGACCAGGCCTTGCTACCTTATACTACCTCCTCACATCCTTTAAGTATAAAGGATTTTTCATGGTCTCTCAGTTGGGAAAATCCACTGTGCTCTGAACTCACGGGACACCTCCCAGAATGGCAGGTTTGCTACTATTTTATCTCATTTAAAGAGGCTTTATTCCTTAACTCATGGCTTTGATTTATTTCAGAACCTGACAATTCTTTTACTGTTCTCAAGAAAATGCTTTCTTGGCTATTTGCTGTTGATCTGACAGGAGGAGCTAAGCAGGGTTTCATGTTAACTGTATATCCTTTCAAAGGGTGTTGTTTAACATGTTTTTTTTTACTATTAAACAAATGCTTTATTAACTTCTGTTTTATATCATTCATTTCCACCAGATTTTGTGTTACAATTTTTCCCCCATTTTTAGCCTAACCACCATCCCAGAATAGCAGTCCCACAAGATATCACTTCCTCCAATCTGCTCTCTCCCATATCTTCTCCCATACCCCCTTCGATTTTTCCCTTAGAGCAAGGTGAATCTCTGTGCCCCAATGCCTGCACCTCTTGTATCCCAATTACAAGCAAAAGAGTATTAATAATAGTATTTATATATATTTGAAACATTTAATTTTAAGACCTCTAAATTCAGGCCCAATCCCTTCCTCGCTTGTCACCCATTCCCTCTGGGAAGATAAGTAATTCAGTACATGTTGTACATGTCTAGGTATGCAAAACATTACCATAGTATGTATATTGTGCAAGGCTGGTTATAATACCCTCCCACCCATCCCACCCTCCTCCTGATCCATTCCCTACTTGATCCTGTCCCTCTTCTATAGTGGGTACTTCCAACCTCCCCTCCCCCCCAAGAATGCCCTCCCATCCATCATCCCTCCTATCATCGACCTTCCACTTATTCTGCTACAGGGTGAGATATCCCATTTAGTATGTATGTCATTCTCTCCCTGAACCAAATTCAATGAGAATGTGGTTTTGCCTTTTTGGCTTCCTATTCTTTGCCTCCCCTGCAGCCACTTCCCCTTGCTTCTTCTACATGAGATAGTTTACCCTACCCTATCTCTCCCTGTCTCCTCTTGCCACTTGGTCTCTCACCTCATACTTTCACCCCTTAAGTATCATCCCTTCCCAAACAAATTCAAACTATGCCCTCTATCCATGTATAACTGTAAACATATATACACCAATTCACATATGTATTCAAATGACCATACACCCTTCTTCCATTATTTTCATACTGAGAGGGCTTTCATCAGTCAGAGTTATTGTTTTTACATGTAGGAATGTAAATAGTTCAACTTTGATAAGTTCCTTTTGATTTCTTTTCCCTGACTACCTTGTCAGGCATCTCTTGCTTCTTGTGTCTGGATGTCAAATTTTCTATTCAACTATGGTTTTTCCTCAAGAATGCTTGAAACTCCTTTTTTCCACTGAATGACCATATTTTCCCCCCTGAAACAAAATACTCAGTTTTGCTGGGTAGGTGACCCTTGGGTTCAGTCCCAGCCCTTTTGCCCTCTGGAATATCATATTCCAAGCCCTTCTATCCCTCAGTGTAGAAGCTGCCAGGTCCTGTGCTATTCTGATTGTGTTTCCACAATATTGAAATTGTTTCTTCCTGGCTGCTTGTAGTATTTTCTCCTTCATCTGGGTATTCTGGAACCTGGCTATAATATTCCTGGGAGTTTTCTTTTTGGGATCTTTTTTCAGTAGGTGATCAGTAGATTCTTTCAACCTCTATTTTGTCCTCTGGATCTAACACATCAGGGCAATTTTCCTTGAGAATTTCTTGAAGGGTGATTTCTAGGTTCTTTCTTTGATCATGGCTTTCAGATAGTCCAATAATTTTTAAATTGTCTCTCCTGGATCTATTTTTCAGGGCAGTAGTTTTTCCCATGAGATATTTCACATTGCCTTCTATTCTTTCATTTGTTTGGATCTGCTTAACAGCATCTTCATTTCTCATAAAGTCATTAGCTTCCATTTGCTCCAGTCTAACTCTGAAGGAATGAATCTCCTCAGTGAGCTTTTGAGATTCTTTTTCCATCTGGCAAATTCAGCTTTCTAAGGCATTCTTCTCCTCATTGCCTTTTTGGGCCTCCTTTGCCATTTGAGTTAGTCTATTTTTTAAGGTGTTGTTTTCCTCAGTCAGGCTGTTAACCCTCATTTCATACTTTTCCTGCATCCCTCTCATTTCTCTTCCCAATTTTTCCTCCACTTCTCTTATTTGATTTTTAAAGTCCTTCTTAAGGTCCTCTATGGCCTGCAACCCACTCATATTTTCCTTTGGGACTTTTGGAGCAGGATTTCTGACCTCACAGTCCTCCTCCCGTTATATGCTTCAATTCTTTTTGCCCCCAAAATAGGAGTCTAATGTTGTATTTTTCTGTTCAATTTGTTTCCTTTGCCTTGGCATGTTGCCACTTAATTACATGGCTTTTGGGCTTGTTGCCACAGTATGACTCTGCCACCAGACAGGGGAGCATTTGTCCCGACCATGTGTGGGGGACAACTTCCCTTTCTGACAAGCTGGATATCCACCCCAAGACCTCCACCCCCCCAGACCACAATCCAGATCCAGGGAGGTTAAAACAAGAGTGATTACCGCCCCCCCAGGACTGATCGCTGGATCTCCCTACAGTTCACAGGACAGGAGCTGGAGCTGCCTCTGAAAACTACAAAATGGCATGTCTCCTCACAGACTTCTAGCCCCCAGGGGAGGAAGCCCATGCATTCCCCAAATACAGGTCCGAAAGTCCATAGGGCACTAACCTCTCACTTTGTCTTAGGCATGTCTGTGTTGATACTTCTGGAATCACCACAGCAGCTGGTGTTCTGGGGTCCCTCCAGCTGGCTGCTGACCTGGCCACCCTGGGGCTAAAACCACGGTCCAGGCAGACCTGGGCTCAGCTCTCCCCACTGTGCTGCTGGTTCCCAGAGCACTGTGCTGGTCCTTCCTGAAGGGCTGCTGGGCTGTCCTCAGGGGGAGGTTGGCTTCTCTGTGTCATTCTGTGGGTGCTGGGTCGCCAAAAGTTGTTCAGAGTCCCGTTTTACATAGTTTGGAGGTAATCTGGGGGGAGAGTGCCTTGCACATGCTGTTTCTACTCCACCATCTTGGCTCCACCCCCCTCTGTTTAACATGTTTTTAATTGGATTTTAGAGTTCATGAGAGTTCAATGTGTTTTAAACTTGGAACCTGTTGTACTAAGATCAATTTATTCTTGGCCCCCGTAGTGCCAAAGTTATCTATAATGATAACACAATACCTTGTATATAATAGGTTCTTTATTTAAAAAATAGTTTGCGGACTAACTTTGAGAAGTGTTGAGTGATTTGACCAGGTGAGACTCTGGGCAGCCTTTGAGAGCCCCCCAGATTTGAAAACCCAGATGTTGATGCTTCCCTCTCTGGTAACTGTGATTTGTTATTGATGTAATGATTGGACAGTTGGAAGCCTGTCTGCTTGATCTCTTTGTTTCTCTGTCTTGTAAGTTATGTCTGTATACTCTGAAGTTTGGGGTGCTGGCCCTTTTCCCCTGAACTAGGTAAACAATATGTTTGAGTGATTAAATTAAGCTTGTTAACCAAAAAAATGGTCAAGTTATTTGCTAAATTTATTTTTCAAAAGGAGCCATATGAATGAACAAGAACTATGGAACAGCAACAGAAAAAGATCAGTCAAAATCCCCTAAAGAAAGTGATGTCTAAGTTTAAAATCTAAGAATATTACAAAAGAACAAATGAAGAATTAAATATCATCATTAAATAAAAAGACAGAATTCTTTTTGAAGAGAACAGCATCTACCAAGAAAAAAGAATTTGGAACTAAAGACATTGTGCCTAAATATCAAAAATGATTTGTAGCAACAGAGAAGAATTAGAATAGTTGCTTTTAAGGAAGCCACATGTAAGTATCATGTTCATCATGCAAACTGAAAAAGTAGAAGAAAATGGAAGAGCTTCAAATAGCAGTGAAATGCTATGTAATATAGTGTTTGTTTCACGTGACTAATATTTAAAAAGACCTTGAATGTGGAGTGGGGGAATTGTTTGTTTATTTAATTTAAAAAAATAAACATAAAAACTGCCCAACTGGTATTGAATAGCCAAAGAGAATATAAATGGACAAAATGGATTTAAAGAACAAAGAAAAAACAAAATAAAACAAAAGAACAAAAACGCAACCAGAAAATAAGGGGGGAAGAATATAAGGAAAAATAATTAATGTTTTATGCATAACAATATCATTACCTCATGAGTAAATTTTTACTATAGGTCATTGTATGATAACAATAATTATAAAGAACTTGCTCTTGGGTAGATAGCATGTACAGGAGATATGGGAAAAGGCTGAGTGGGAATGGAGAGGAGAGATGGATGAGAGCCTTTTGCCTTCTCATTTTATTTTGGGAACTAGCTATATCAATAGTTTATTTTTTTCATCCTCAGAACCAATTAAATCTCAAGTATAGTTTCAAGACATTTTAAGTGGGGGAGAGGAAAATGAAAATAATTTACTTAAGAGAAGAGGAAGAAGGGTGTTTAAGTTACCGTTCAAAGTATAGTCTGCTATTTGTCTATCAGATCCTTCATATGTTCTAGAACAGAGAAGTCAAACACATGGCCAAAGAGCTTCATGTGTCCTATAACACACCTTGCTGTGGTCTGAACCAGATTAAAACCTAATTGGGGAAGATGTCAGACAGAAGTCAAGATGTTTGCCTGAAGTCTTCCCACTTTCCCTCAGAAAAAAAAAAAAAAAACAATAAATCTATCCCCTAAATAGATTCTGGAGTCACAGAACCTACAAAAAGAAAGGATGGAGTGAAAAAATTTTCCAGTTTAAGATTACTTAGAGGGACGGCTAGGTGGCGCAGTGAGTAGAGCGTTGGCCCTGGAGTCAGAAGGACCTGAGTTCAGATCAGGCTTCAGACACTTAATGCACACACAAATAAAAAGCTAGCCATGTGGCCTTGGGCAAGTTACTTAACCCCAATTGCCCTCTAAAAAAAAAAGATTACTTATTAGGGGGGCGGCTAGGTGGCACAGTGCATAAGAGCACTGGCCTCAGAGTTGGGATGACCCGGGATTGAATCTGGCCTTGGAAAATGAGCACCCACACATAAATAATGATTAGCTGTGTAACCTTGAGCAAGTTACTTAACCCCAATTGCTTTAACAAAAAAAAAAAAAAAGATTACTTAGAAGAACTTCAGAAAAGATCTACCTCATTTGGATAAAAAGGAAGCACAGCCCAGAGCAGATGCTATCTGGGCAAACCAGTGGGAAGCTCTCAGCCACAACACAAATCAGCAGTTGAGACCCCTTGGTCCTGGCTCAGCAGAGGAGTGTCACAACAGGCCAGCTGTGAGGCCTCTAGCCCCCATACAGAAGGCAAATTGCCAGCCCTAGAATGCTGGCAAAAATAGGTACACATTGACCAGGCCACTCCAATGCAGTAATCAAGGTCCCCAAATGAAAACTACAAGAAAATTGTAGACAAATTCCAAAATTATCATGTCAAGGAGAAAATACTGCAAGCAGCCAAAAAGAAACAATTCAAATATCAATAAGGCATGGTCAGGATTACAAACGACTTAGCAGCTTCTCCATTAAAAGACTGTGAATTTGGAATATGATATTCCAGAAAGCAAAGGAGCTTGGATTACAACCAAGAATCAACTACTCAGCAAACTAGAGCATAATGTTTCAGGGGAAAAGATGAACATTTATGAAATAGTGACTTTTAAAGATTCCTGATGAAAAGACCAGAGTGGAGCAGAAAATTTGATCTTCAAATAGAGGACTGAAAAGAGGAATAAAGGGTAAACAGGAAAGAAAAAAAGCATGTTATTCAATAAGATTTAAGCTGTTTTCCTACATGGGGAAATGATATTTGTAAGTCTTGAGAACCATATCTATATTAGGGCAGTTAAAAGGAGTATACATAGACAGAGGGTATGATTATATTGATTTTGATGCAATGATATCAAAAATCAAGGGGTGAAAAAAAGAATTGCATCAGGAGAAGAAGGAAGAGAGAGACAGAATAGGGCAAATTATATCACATGAAGAGGTGCAAAAGACCTATTTTAATAAAGGGAAAGAAGTGACAGGGTGAGCATTGTTTGAACTTTACTCTCATCAGATTTGGCTCAAAGAGGGAATAACATACACACTTAGTTGGGTATAGAAATCTATCTTACCCTAGAGGGAAGGAGGAGGGGAAAAGGGAAAGAAAAAGAAAGGGAGCCAGTAATAGAAGGGAAGGCATAAGGCAGGGCAGAAGTGGGAGGGAGAAAAGGAAAGAAAGGGAGGGCAGATTGTGGGAGATGAGGGTCAGAAGCAAAACTCTGGTGAGGAGGGACAGGGTAAAAGTAAAGAGAAAAGTATAAACAGTAAAATAAGATGGAGGGAAACAGACAGTTAGTAATCATAACTGTGAATGTGAATAGCAGAGTGGATTAAAAAAAAAAAAACGAAAAACAAAACAGAATCCTGCAATAAGCTGTTTACGAGAAACACATTTGAATCAGATACATCAGATATACACACAGAGCAAAGGTAAAAGGCTGGAGGAGAATATATTATACTTCAGCTAAAGTGAGAAAAACACAAATAAAACAGGGGTATCAATCTTGATCTCGAACAAAGCAAAAGCAGGAAGAGCTCTAATTAAAAGAAATAAAGAATTAAACCATGTCTTGCTAAATGTACAATAGACAATGGAGCAATATCAATACTGAACATATGTACATACACGCACACACACATACATGAAGGGGTATACCACGAAATTCTTAAACAAGAATTCAGGCAAATTACAGAAAGAAAAAGACAGCAAAACTATATTATTGGGGGAACTCAAACCCTTCCCCAAGAAGTAGATAAATTTGACCACAAAATAAATAAAAAAGAAGTTAAGGAAGTAAATAGAATTTTAGAAAAATTGGATATGATGGACCTCCGGAGAAAATTGAACGGGGACAGAAAAGAATATTCTTTTTTTCCCCTAGGTAGTACATGGCATCTACATAAAAATTACCTGTGTACTAGAGCATAAAAACCCCACAATCATGTGCAGAAAGGCAGAATTATTGAATGCATCATTTTCAGATCACAATGCAATAAAAATTCCATGTAATAAAGGGCCATCAAAAGACAAAGTAAGAATTATTTGTAAACTAAATGATCTAATCCTAAAGAATGAATTGTTCAAATAATAGAAACAATCAATAGTTTCATTAAAAAAAAGAATGAAAATAATGAGGCTACATACTAAAATTCATGGGTTGCAACCAAAGCAGTGCTTAGGGGAAAATTTAAATCTCCAAATGAATAATTACATGAATAAAATAGAGGATAAAAATGGCAATGAATTGGAACTTCAAGTTAAAAAAAAACTAAAAAAAGAAGATTTAAAAATTAAGAACTGAATTAGAAATTCTGAAAAGCAAAGGAGAGATTAATAAAGTTGAAATGAGAACAACTACCAAACTAATTAAAAAAAAAAAAAACTGAGCTGGTTTTATGAAAAAAAAGTAAATCTTTGGTTACTTTGATTTAAAAAAAAAACACAAAATTTATCAGTATCAAAAATTAAAAGGGTGAACTCTTAATCAATGAAGATGGAATTAAAGCTATAATTAGGAGCTATTATGCCCAACTGTATGCTGATAAATCTGACAATCTAAGTTAAATGGATGAATATTTACAAAAAAAAAATACAAATTGCCCAGATTGATAGAAGAAATAAAATACTTAAATTGCTAAATTTTTGAAAAAGTGAAATTGAATGAACCATTGATAAGCTTTCCAAGTAAAAAATCTGCAGGGCCACATGGATTTATAAATACACCAATATATACCAAGTACAGTGAAGTATACCAATCACTTAAAGAACAATTAATTACAATAATACATAAAAAATTTGGAAAAATAGGCAAAGAAGGGGTCCTACCAAATTCTATTTAATGAAATAAATATGGTGCTGATGGGAAGATGCAAAACAGAGAAAGAAAATTATAGACCAATTTCCCTAATAAGTATTAATGCAAAAGTTTTAAATAAAATATGAGGAAAGAGAGTACAGCAATTTGCTGATAGGATAATATATGATAACCAGGTAGGATTTATTCCAGGAATGCAGGGCTGGTTCAATATTAGGAAAAGTACAAGCATAATTGACAGTGTCAACAACAAAACTTACAGAAATCATGTTATCTCAAGAGATGAAGAAAAATCTTTTGACAAAATACAGCACTCATTCCTGTTAAAAACAGTAAAGAATATAGAAATAAATGGAATTTTATTTAAATAATAAGTAGTATATATCTAAAACATTCAGCAAGAATTATATGTAATGGACATAAGCTAGAAGCTTTCACAATAAGATCACAGTGTGTCAATGACACCCATTATCATCATTATTATTCAGTATTATTCGAGAAATGTTAGCTTTAGCAAAGAGAAGAAAAATAGGAGGGTGGAGCCAAGATGGTGGAAAGGAAGCAGTAACTTCTCTAAGCTCCTCTGTGAATCCCATCACTAAATGATAAAAATAGAATCTGAACGGATTCTGGAGTGACAGAATCCACTTGGAGAAAGAGCATGGCAGAATCCAGCCCAGAAAAGAGTCCAGTGGGTCAGGACAGGGGAAGTGTGGAGCACATGGGGTCTGTACAGCTCATACCTGAGAGTAGACAAGCAGACTACACCAGAGAGAGAAGAAGCCCCAGACAGCTGATTTACCAAGGATGAATCCAAGTCATCTCACAGACATCTCAGGAGGGGAAAGGGGGAATCACTGGGGCCAAGTAAGAGAGGGCTTGGGGCCCCCAGCAGAGACAGCAGCTTCTCCTAGGACTATGAGCCCCCAGCCTGTAAGTTTAGAAATTGCCTTCCTGTATATGCAGAGGCTAGAATGGCATAGAAAATTCTAGTTGCTTTGATCCCTCATCCCTCCTTCATGAAGTAGAAAACCCAAAAATAAGTCTCCCACCCAGATTGAAATCCTAAGTTAGTGAAAATAGCCTCAGCCTATGGAGACTTCAAGAAGGGGTATAACTGAGACAGCCAGGAGTCTGAAGAGAAGAGAGGGAGGTGTCCCAGCAAGCCCCACCTCACCTGACCACAAAAGCCTGCCTGAACTATAGCCCAGGGGTATAGAGGCAGAAATCTTAAGTGGCCAGACCACCCCACCAACACAGACTAGACACCCAGAGGCTACAGCATTCAAAGTCAAAGATCAGGCGCTTAGCTCACAGCCTGAGAAATTAAGAAAGAGGAAATCATAATGGGAAGGAAGGAAGCTGAGAAGGAGAAGGGTAAGGCAAAAAAATCAATCAGAGCTTATTATGTAGGTCAAAAACAACCAAATACAGAGGACAACTTGGACTCTATATCCACACCTGAGACGACAGAAGGAAATATGAACTGGTCTCAAGTGCAAATAGCATTCTTGGAAGAGCTTAAGAAAGATTTTAAACACCAAATCAGGGAGGAAATGACCTACTTGGAACAAAGTTTCACTGAAGAAAACAAATGCTTAAAAAGTAAAATTAGCAAAATAATTGAAGAAAATGCCTCCCTAAAAAAGGACCTTCAAAAAGTAAAACCAAAAGTGATCCCAAATTGAAAGCTCCAAGAAATATAGTAGGCAAATTGGAGAATTAAAAGATTAAGGAAAAAATTCTGCAAGTAGCCAAAAAGAAACAATTCAAATATCAAGGAACTACTGTTAGGATGACACAGGACATATCAACTTCTACATTAAAAGAGCAGAGGGACTGGAATTTGATATTTTGTTGGGCAAGAGAGCTAGGACTACAACAAAGGATTAACTACCCAGAAAAACTGAACATAATCTTTCAGGCAAGGAGTGGGTCATTTAGTGAAATAAGGGACTTCCAGACTTTCCTGATGAAAAAGCCAGAGCTCAATGGAAAATTTGTTCCCCAATTACAAGACATAAGAAGGTAAACAAGGAAAACACAGACTCATACATACATACGTGCACACAACCACACTCTTACATACATGCACATAACTTGGGATGCAACAAGAGCAAAATGTTCACATCGCTATATGAGGAGCTAACTGTCAATATTGAAATTTTTATGATTGTCATGACCTTCAAAAGGGTTGTACTTAGATAGAGGGTGTGGGTATGAATGCACCAGCGCTGAACAACTTCTGGAGCCCCAGCACACACAGAATGACAAAGAGAAGCTAACCTCCCAATGAGGACAGCCCAGAAACTCTGTAGGAAGGACCACGAAGCACTCTGGGAGCTGGCAGCACTGCGAGGAGAGCCAAGCCCAGGTCCCCTTGAGCCATGGTTTTAGCCTCAGGGCGGCCCGGGCCAGCAGCTGGCTGGAGGGACCCCAGCTGTGTTGAGTCCAGAATTATCAACACAGACATGCCTAGGACAAATTGAGAGGTTAGTGCCCTATGGACTTTGGGACAAGTATTTGGGGAACATATCGGCTTCCTCCCCTGGGGGCTAGAAGCCGCTGAGGAGACACACCATTTTGCAGTTTTCAGTGGCAGCTCCAGCTCCTGGCCTGCGAACTGTAGGGAGATCCAGAGATCAGTCTTGGGGGGTACTCTCTCTTGCTTTCACCTCCCTGGATCTGGATTGTGGTCTGGGGTGGAGGTTGTGGGGTGGATATACAGCTTGCAAGAAACGGAAGTTGTGAAGACCCCAGATGTTTGGGATGGAAGTTCCCTGTCTGGTGGCAGAGTCCTACTGTGGCAACAAGCCCAAAAGTGAAGTAATTAAGTTGCAACATGCAAAGGAAAAGGGAACAAAATAAACAGAGAAATGAAACATCAGACTCCTATTTTGCGGGCAAAGAGGATCGAAGCATGGAACAGTCAGAGGACTGTGAGGTAAGAAATCCTGCTCCAAAAGCCCCAAAGGAAAATATGAGTGGGTTACTGGCCATAGAGGACCTTAAGAATGACTGTAAAAGTCAATTAAGTGAAGGAAGCTAATGACATTATGAGAAATCAAGATGCTGTTAAGCAGATCCAAACAAATGAAAGAATAGGAGGCAATGTGATCCAGAGGGGAAAATAGAGGTTGAAAGAATCCACAGATCACCTCCTGAAAAAGATCCCTAAAAGAAAACTCCCAGGAATATTATAGTCAGATTCCAGAATCCCCAGATTAAGGAGAAGATACTACAAGCAGCCAGGAAGAAATAATTTCAATATTGTGGAAACACAATCAGAATATCACAGGACCTGACAGCATCTACACTGAGGGATGGAAGGGTGTAGCAGCAAGCACCCCAATATCCCCAGGGTAGCTGCCAACACAGGTTCTTAGATCTGCTTTTGTAAAGGAAAGCAACTCAAAATGGGTTAACAAGCTTACTTTAATCAAACATACATTACCTAGTTCAGGGGAAAAAGGTCAGCACCCTGAACTTCAGAGTTACAGAACTTACAGATCAAACAGACAGGCTTCCAAACTGTCCCTACATTACATGCATCAATACCAAATCACAGTTACCAGAGAGGGAAGCATCAACATCTGGGTTTTCAAAGCCGGGGGGCTCTCAACAACGGCTTCCCAGAGTCTCATCTGGTCAAATCACACAACACTTCTCAAAGTGAGCCCCAAAGCAAAACCTCTCCTCAGGGTTTATATAGCCTTCTCCTGGCTCAGAGAATGTAACAACCTTCTGGACCCACTGCCCAATCACAAAGTATCAAGGTGTGGGCTTTCCTGAAAAACAAGCCTCCCACCACAGGCTCCAGGTGCACTTAAGCTAGGGGCAGGGAAGATCTTTAAATCTGCATTTCCATTACAAAGGGCATGGAATACAATATTCCAGAGGGCAAAAGAGCTGGGACTGAACCCAAGGGTCACCAACCCAGCAAAACTGAGTATCTTTTTTCAGGGGAAAATATGGTCATTCAGTGGAATAGAAGACTTTCAAGCATTCTTGAGGAAAAAACCAGAGTTGAATAGAAAATTTGACATCCAGACACAAGAAGCAAGAGATGCCTGAGAAGGTAATCAGTGAAAAGAAATCAAAAGGAACTTATCAAAGTTGACCTATTTACATTCCTATATGGAAAAAACTTTAACTGTGACTGATGAAAACTTTCTCAGTATGAAAATAATGGAATAAGGGTGTATGGTTGTATGAATACATATGTGAATGTGTGTATTTATGTTTACAGTTATATATGGATAGAGGGCATAGGTTGAATTTATTGGGAAGGGAGGATACTCAAGGGTTGAAATTATGAGGTGAGAGAGGAAAGTGGCAAGAGGAGATGGGGAAAGACAGGGTAGGGCAAACTATCTCATGTAGTAGAAGCAAGGGGAAGTGGTTGCAAAGGAGGGGAAGAATAGGAAGGGAAAAAGGCAAAACCATATTCTCATTGAATTTGGTTCAGGGAGAGAATGACATACATACTAAATGGGGTATGTCAACCTGCAGCAGAATAGGGGGAAGGGGGATGATAGGAGGGATGATGGATGGGAGGGCATAATTGGGGGGAGGGCAGGTTGGAAGTACCCACTATAGAAGAGGGACAGGATCAAGTAGGGAATGGACCAGGTGGGGGGTGGGATGAGTGGGAGGGAATTATAAGCAGTCTTGTACAATATATCTACCATGGTAATGTTTTGCATAGCTAGACATGTACAACATATACTGAATTACTTATGTTCCCAGAGGGATTGGGTGACAAGGGAGGAAGGAAATGGATCTGAAATTCGAGGTCTTAAGATAAAATGTGTCAAATATAAAAGAAAATGAGAAGGAGATGGTTTTCATATTTACCTGGAGAGGATTTTACGAACTGAGGCTGAGTGAGAAGACTAGAACCAGGAGAAATTTGTATACAATCACAGACACAACATATATGTGATGACCAGCTATGACAAACTGGACTCTTTTCAGCAATGTAGTGATGTAAGTCAATCTCGAAAGACTCATGAAGGAGAGACATGCGACATCCAGAGAAATAACTAGAAAGAACTGAGCTTGAATCCTGATGGAAGCAAACTAATGGATCTTTTTCTTTTTATTGTTTGGTTTTATTTCTCATTGACCATTTTTCATTCCCACCTAGTACAATTTGCCTTTGTAACTCGACTAATGTGTAATATGAAAGCATTTGCAGATCCTCCACTGGACTATAAGCTCTCGTGGGGAGTGGGGGGTGGCAGGGAAAGGAAATTTGAAACTCAAGGAACTATGAAAGTTAATCTTGTTGACTAAATATAAATTAATAAATTAATAAAAAAGCTAAGAAAAATAAATTGAAGGAAATAGAATCAGAAATGTGGAAATGAAATGATTATTCTTTGCATATGATATGATGGCATACTTGGAAAATACTAGAGAATCTGCTAAAAGTACTAAAAATTAATAACTTAACAAAGTTGAAGGACATAAAATTAAACCACATAAATCATTGAGAATTATATATTAGTGAGAAAGCCCAGCAGCAAGTGATAGACAAAATAAGTTCCCTTTAAAAGAAAACTGTAGACAATATACAATATTTATGAGTCTGCCTACTGAGAAACTATTTGAAATCAATTACAAAACATTTTATAGATCTCAACAACTGGAAGAAAAATATCAATTGCTCATGGGTAGCCTAAGGTAATGTAATAAAAAATGATAATTCTACCTAAATTAATTTACTTATTCAGTATCATGCAAATTAAACTAAAATATTTTATATAGCAAGAAAAATAATAAGAAAATTCATCTAAAAGAACAAAAGATCAAGGATATCAAGGGGATTAATGAAAAATGCAAAGTAAGGTGGACTAGTCATGCTAGATCTAAAACTATATTATAAAGCTGCCATAATCACATCTATTTGGGACTGGCTAAGAAATAGGGGGATAGATCAGTGGAGTAGGTTAGGTAAATGATTATAGTAACCTACTGTTTGATCAACCCAGACTCTTGGTATAAGAACTCACTATTTGACAAAAACTGTTGGGAAAACTGGAGTATAGTAGGGCAGAATGTAGGCAGAGACCAACAACTTACCCCACATACCAAGATAAGGTCAAAATGAGTACATGATTTAGACATAAAATGTGATACTATAAGCAAATTAGGACAATAAGGAATAGTTTACCTGCTATAGGAGAAGGATAAAATTTATCACCAACCAAGAGACAGAATCATATTGAAATGCAAAATGGATAAATTTGATTGACATTAAATGTAAAAGGTTTTGCACAAACAAAGCCAATGCAATGAAGTTTAGAAGGGAAGCAGAAACCTGGGAAATATTTTTTGTTTTTGTTTTTTGTTTCTTACAACCAGTGTCTCTAATAAAGGCCTCATTTCTGTTTTTTTTTTTTTTCAAATGCTTTAACTTCTGGTTTACATCATTCATTTCTGTCAGATTTTAAGTTACAATTATTTTTCCCCATTTTTCCCCTACCCACCAACCCAGAATAGTAGTCCCACAGGATATCAGCTCATCCAATCTGCTCTCTCCCAAAGGCCTCATTTCTAAAACAAAGGGAACTAAATCAAATTTATAAGAATACAATTCATTATCCAGTTGATAAATAGTCAAAGGATACGAACAGGCAGTTTTCAGATGAAGAAATTAAGGCAATCTCCAGTCATATGAAAAATGCTGTATATTGTTATTGATTAGAGAAATGCAAATTATAGCCTCCCTACACCTATACGATTGGATAATGACACAAAAAAAGGAAAATTATAATTGTTGGGAGAAGATGTGAGAAAATTATAATACTAATGCATTGTTGATGCAGTTGTGAACTGCTCCAACCATTCTGGAGAGCCACTTGCAACTCTGCCCAAAGGCCAATCAAACTGTGCATACTCTTTGATCCAGCAATACCACAACTAGGTCTGTATGCTAAAGAAATCATAAAAAGGGGAAAGGATCTACATGTGCAAAAATATTTATAGCAGCCCTTTTCATGGCGGCAAAATATTCTAAATTGAGGGGACACCCATCAATTGGGGAAAGGCTAAATAACACGTGGTATACGAATATAATGGAATACTATTGTGCAATAAGAAATGATGTAACAGGCAGATTTCAGGGGAAAAATAGAAAGACTTGGATGAACTGATACAAAATGAAATGAGTAGAATCAGGAGAACAGTATACATAGTAATAGTAACACTGTGTGATAATCGACTATGATAGACATAGATCAAATTACAACATATTTTTCACTTTTTTTCTTATGGATTTTCCCTTCTGTTCTGATTCTTCTTTCACAACATGACCGACGTAGAAATATATTTAACATGGCTATATGTGTATATCCTATATCAGATTGCATACTATCTTAGGTAGGGGGTTGAGGAGGGAGGGAGGGAGAAAAATTGTGGAATTCAAAATATTATAAAATGAAAGTTGAAAACTATCTTTACATGTAATAGGAGAAATAAAATATTACATGGAAAACTGTATTTGGGAAATATTTAAAAATTAAAATAAAATATAAGTCATGTTAATATGTGATTCTCTAAGTCATTGTGAAGCCAAGAGAGATCCTTATGTATGGTTCAGTGTTTTTGGTGCTAATGTGTCTCCATCTGAGTTTGACACCACTGTTCAATATTTTACTATTTCCATTTCTTTAGGGATCTTACTAGTCATCTCTGACTGGGGGACTTGAGAATCCTAATGTAGATAATGGTGAAAGAGGGGGAAAACAACTTTCAAAAAATTTCTTCATGTTTGGGGAATGAAAATGGAACTCTCTTTCTTTGTAAAACGTAAAAATTGTTGCAGCATTTCTTGTCTTCAGCATGTCAAATTGAGAGTAATTGGAATATATACCCATAATTCCAACTTCACAGATCTGACTTGAATCACATTCTTTCACTGTTAACATCCCCTGTTCCACCAGGAGTAGGAACTTGGAGAGCTACAGACTTTTAAGGGAAAAAATGTCCAGTTTGTTAAAGATGTACAAGCCTAGCCCAGTCAACACAAGGTGCACCAGGTCAGGTTCATGTTGAGGAAGCTATAGTACACATGGATACATTTATAAAGGGAAATGATGCAGATGGAAACCAGATTATCAGGATGGTAGTAGCTATGCACCGATTCTCCTCCTCCATCTCCTCTTCCTCTTCTTTCTCTTCCTCCTTTTCCTCCTTCTCATCTTTATCCTCTTCCTCTACTTCTTCCTTACTGACTCCTTCCTTGCTACCCAGTGACTCAGCATGACACCAGGGAGAGGTAAGTCCTGGTCTCAGCTCCAGTAAAACCCACAGGATATTCATGCTCCTGCCTCCCCAGCCGCTGCCCATTCATCATTTTTCTAGTAGGACCCTCAAGCCTTCTCCTTCCTTCCCAAAACACAAGGGCTGGGACCCTAGAGCACCTCTCCTTTTTAATCCACCACCTTCCCCTCCCCAGTTTACATAAACAGAGTTTCCCCAATTGTATTCTGTCTGGTAATATCAAGATCCATTGGACCTTCTTGCCTACCTTGCAGCCAAATCCTATCTCCATTCTGTTTCCTCCAATCAGAAGGTAAGATCCTTGAGAGAAGAGGACTGTTTTGCTTTTCTGTTTATATCCCCAGCATTTAGGACAATGTTCATAACATTTTCAGGATTTAATAAATGTTTTTACATCCATGAACTCTTGGGTATATATATTCTCACTGTGTTTTGAATTTACTTCCATCAGGTCACCAAATACCAAGATTTAAAAAAATGTGTTACCATATATACATACATATATACATGTACATATGTAGACATATATATCCATGTACAGATATGTATGAATGTATATATGTGTATAAAACACACACACACACACACATATGCACACATAGATAATTACAGTGCAGCTTTGAAACTTGGCCAATTAAGATTATAGCTTGCTCCAAAGTCTAGATATAATGTCTACTAAAGAAAAAAAAATTGCATTAAAATGGACACAAGTTAAATCTGTTTTGTAGGGAGGGGAAAAAATTGACAATGTCATTCTCTATTAGAATTGCAAAAATATTGCAGCACCAAATCATGCTTAATAAAAGTGTCTTCCTGGGGTGTGGGTTGGTGGGTGGTTGGTGTTTTTGTGGGGGTGTGGGGGGTGGTTGGGTGGTTGGTTGTGTAATGCTTAAAAAAAGTGTCTTCCTTATTTACTCACTTTAAGGTAGTGCTTAATTGACAGAAACAAAAATCTTTCTAAATGTCATTTTGTTTTCTGTTGGCTCAGCTACTTGTCCTTTTATTTAGCAATTAGTTATCCACTAATTTGGAATAAAGCAGTTATTTTTCTCATTTCCCCAGATTGTCTACTTCATTGCAAGTCAAGACTGACCTTTTTTCCTTCTTATTAACCATAAATGAAGTGTTATTAAAACTTTCCAATGTTAAATGAAAACTTTCATTGTTTGACAAACACTAGCTTTCTAAAACTAATTGTGCTTAATATATTTGCAAAATTACTGGTAATTTGTCTCCAAAAGTACTCATATACTGTTAAATATTTTGTAATGTATTAACAATATGCCGGTATAGGGCTCTGAAGTAGAAAATAAGCAGAAAAAATTTATATTTATTTTGTACTTAAAACTTACTTTGAGTAGCTTCAGTTTGTCATTTGCTATGGTCATGAGCTAGCTAATATAGTTATTAATATCTTAATATTGCCTATATTCTATTCCCTCTAAAATAGCACCCAGACAGGCTTATAAAAATGCTGGTAGGTATTATCATACAACTCTCATTTGCTCTGTGTGAACAGAAGCACAATTGCATTATTTATTTTATCTTGAATACAATTAATGGAATGCCCAGAATTCTTAAGACTGTGACAAGAAGAGGCTACTATTTTATGAGAATTTAAACACCAGTATAAGCTTCTTTCTAGGAGGTCAGCAAAAGAAATATATTTTACATTAGAGAGAGATGGACAGACACAGAGGCAGAGGCAGAGATAAAAGAAGGAGAAGAAGAAGAAGAAGAAGAAGAAGAAGAAGAAGAAGAAGAAGAAGAAGAAGAAGAAGAAGAAGAAGAAGAAGAAGACAAGGAGGACAAGGAGGAGGAAGAAGAAGAGGAGGAGGAGAAGGGAAAGGGAGAGAGAGAGGGAGAGGAAGAAGGAGAGGGACAGTAAGGAAGGAAGGGAGGAAGGAAGGAAGGAAAAGAGAAATGAAGGAAGGAGAACAGGAAGGAAGGAGAACAGAAGGGAAAAAGAAAAAAAGCCGGTATTACAAATAGTGTCACAAGTCTTTTTCTGCACGGTAAAGCAGAATATGGAAGTCAAAGGGTTAACATCTATAAGCTGCTTCAACAAGGGAATATATACTGTTAAATCTTGGGAGTTATTTAAAATGCCAGTGAGTATAATAGCAGTGCTCTGAAATAACCATTTCATCTGCCTACATTACTCTAAAATTAATGAATAATGAAGCGATGCCCTTCACATTCTCTTCCCTTTCCATTCCAAGATATATTGATCAGATGACATTTATTTAAGTTTGGGATAATGTATTAATTTCAAGATAATTATTCAATATACTTTTGTCACTGTTGATATGCTTCAATGTCATCCAGGGGCCAGGGGATGAATAAACTGTTATCTGACATTGCTGGACAGGGTGTTAGAAATAAATGCAATTTTTCTCCTTGAGATTCACTGTCTTGGGTGGTTTTTTTTTTGGGGGGGGCGAGCAGAGAGTCTAAAGTATTGAAAGGACTGTTCTGGAGCAATAGAGTAGGGTTAGAAGGCTAAGGAGTTTTGAAAAAAAATGGTGCTGTGGGAAGAGCGGGTCTTCTACTGTCACTGGGGTCAGACTGACACTCAGCAAAGCTGACAGGGCCCATCCTTAGCGTGTGCCATTGCAATATTAACACTCATTGGGAGCAGATGTGGCTAAAAGCATGAAACATTGAACAAACAGCTGCCACAGATCCAGCGCCATTGCAGGAACACTTATGCTCTATTAAGGCATTGGGTTGCCGAGGCCAGCAGGACAGTTGTTATTTCCTGCTGGTTGTTAGCAGGTTATCAAGTGATGGCACCTCAGAGGCATGTGGCCTAAAGCAGTGGAGATCCTCCCACTCACAGAAAGATTCCAATGCCTGCTCTTCAGTCCCTAGGTAGCACAGAGCTATGGTTTGTGTAACCTATTTTACCCCATGTTGTCTCTTAGAATCATAAGGTCTTAAATATTGAGCTGGAGAGAAACCAGAGAGACCATCTAGTTCTACCTCTGAATTTTACACATGAGGAAACTATGGAAATTAATTGACTTGCACAAGGTCACATAAATAGTAAGTGACAGGGAAGAAGCAAGATTTTACTTTGGTTTCCTTGGAGTCCTTCCCTATCACAGCTGTTTCTCCCTCTCTTTTATCTCAACAAGTTTTATGGGTATTCATTGATCAGCATGATACCTAGAAATGTCAGGGCATGCAAGAGATCTGTCTTTCTGCCTTTATCTTGGACCTTCTGCCTTTATCTGTCCAACCAGCTAGGGAAGGGACAATGAAAGAGTACAGAATATTGTTCTCATTTTGTTCCCTCACATAGTTTGATAGCAGGCATTGCGAAACTTAAAGCTATCAATTGTTAATTGAAATGTATTGGTTGTGAAACTGTCATGTTTCCAGCCTCAATGCAGAACAAGGTTTCCCTTCATAACCTTTTGAGTTTGGAAGTGAGAAAAAGAAGGCAGTTGACTCTGACTTGCTCTGACTCTAATTTTCCCTTAATTATCATTTTTTTTAAATGTAGACCAAGATGACATGGGTATTTGCTTCCTAAAAAAAAAAAAAAAAACTGGGTCACCAAATTAAGCAAGAGGGTAGATTTTTCAAAGGAAAAAATAGGGAGAGAAAGATTTAAAGGTTTCTGAAACACACTTTAAATATTCTATAATGAATCTTAATCTGGGAAAGGGAGAATTCCATTGCTGTGATAAGGTTGATTGTTCATAGTTTCTTCAGTTCCCAAATCGCCAGAGATTTCCTCAGCAGCATTGTCCCCTATGGTCTTGTTCCATTGTCACAGACTGTTCACTAAACCCTAGGCCAAATCTCACAATTTTTTTTCCATTTAGTCAAAGAGGATATTGTTGCTGCTTCAGTGAAAACACATCAGATTCAAAGGATCGGGTGGAGGGAGGCTTAAAGCAACAGCATCATCTTCTAATGCTCAGGACATCAAGTTTTGAAATGTTGTTTATTGTGTGATGAATAAAGATAGAAAGTTTAATGATGCTCTACATCTGGTCCAGATGCATGAGATGTCTATCAAATGAAATCAGTTAAAAGTGGCACCAAAGAGAAATTGGATCACAGCAAACAGTTACTCACACAGGAAGCTCCCGGTCCAAGTGAGTTCTGCTGGATTATTTCCTATTAGCAATAAGGAGATATGTAAAAATTCATCAGAGCCTGAATCATAGGTGGAAGGAATCATAGAGGTCACCTAATCAAATCTCATTTTCTAGATGAGGAAACTGAAATCTTAGAGAAGTTAAATGATTTGCCCCAAATCATTCAAAAAGTAAGAGTATCAAGTTATACCTATTAGTTATATGAACCTTGATAAATCACTTAATCCTTATAAATCTTCATTTTCTCATCTGTGAAATGGAGATTAATGATAGCTGGGGTACTCATATCATAGGGTTGTTTTGAGGATCAAATAAAATAATCACAGAATTCCACAGAATCTCAGAGTTAGAAGAGTGTCAGAGTACATCTAATCTGACCTGTACTTGAAGAAGATGCCCCTCTCCACTATATACAACCACTGGCCTTCCATATTTTTTTGGAGGGCAATTGGAGTTAAGTGATTTGCCCTAAGTCACATGGCTAATAAGTGTGTCAAGTGTCTGAGGCCAGATTTGAACTCAGGTCCTCCTGACTCCAGGGCCGTTGCTCTATTTGCTGTCCCACCTAGCCACCCCAACCTTCCATGTTTTGATTGTAGCCCTCCAGTGAGGGAGACCTTATGCCCTTTCCAGAGCAGCCTATTCCCATTTTGGATAACTTTAAAGTCAGGGGTACTTAATTTTCTTTCATTCATGAGCCCATTTGACAAGCTAGTGAAGTCTATGCACCCTTTCTCAGAATAATATTTAAATGCATAAAATAAATATATTGTGTACATAGAAAACCAATTATTTTGACATACATTAATCAATTTTTAAAGCAAATTCACAGATTCCCATTTAAGTGTTAATAAGGTATGGATTTAATACAAAGTCTAAATTCTTTTTCTCCCTTCCCTGCTACATCTAAGTTCTAACTTGGTTCTTCTTCTACTGGTTGTGCTGGGGTACTGGTTCTTTCTGGCTCAGTTCCTTATAATCTCACTCCCACCTTTCTGCTTGCAGACCTTTGCAATCACTATCTTTGGCTTAGATAGCTTGTTCCTTTATGCAAATCGCTCATTACATGACTAAGTCTCTTACTTAATGGGTTTGGGGTATAGGACCTGTTCACACTCAATACTGATTTAATGATTTTTCTATTAAGTGTTCTTGCCTAATAATTGTAATTAATTTTAATTGAAGTGATACCTTACCATGGCACAAACACACACATTGAACCTGAAAAAACAAGGGAAAATGGCTATTTCCTACTACCAATAACTGGATCCAAAGATGTGGGCTTCATTTTCATGTTCAAGTGGAGTGGGCTCTCTCTCCCAACTTGCACTGGATTGTTGGGCAGGATTTCCAGAGGAGCTATTGCTTCTCAGTCAGTGTTTGAAAAGTAGCCATGAGAGGCTGAGAGAAGTGGTTTTCTGGTAATATCCCTCAGGAGTCTCATCGCTCTTCTCTGCATGGTTTACCAGCCAACCAAACTTAATTAGTTTTTTGTCACTTTCCCTCCACTTGCTCTCACCATACCACCAGAAAGTTCCTATGAGTGATGAAAAATGGGTAGTGAAGAGATATGAAGATTTTATAGTGAATGAGTCCTAGAGATTTGCTTCTTGAAAAGTCTACTTGTCCTGGGAGGGCAGGAAATGGACATTTTGGGGAGCAATTGGAACCTGGAGTAGTAGGAGAGTATGGACACAGGGAGGTGATTTCCAGGCAAATATAGAAGGAAAAAGATCAAAGAGAGAAAATATAGATCAGTAATGGACTGAATAATCAGGGATGTGTTGAGGGATGGGCCATATCATAAGGCACTGCTAGACAGAGAAGTGAATAGAGTTCCAGGCCTGGAGATAGGAAAACCTGAATTAAAATATGGGCTCAGACGTTTACTAGTTGTTTGACCCTTGTCAAGTTACTTTAAAAAAGAAGAAAAAAATTTGTTTGCCTCAGTTCCCTCATCTGTAAAATGTAGGTTTTAATAGCAGTACCTCCCAGGGTTGTTGTGAGGATCAAATGAGATAATAGGTACAGAATTTTGTTAACCTTTAAGCTTTGAGCTAAATAAATTCTTCAGCAGCCACAGGAGTAGGGATGATGGCAGCAACATCTATGTACTTGGGACAGTAAGTCTTCACCAAAGACTCATCTGGTATGTTTGGAGGGAGCTTCATTAGCTTTTAGAAACCTGTATTTATTAATGTGATACAATAAGAACATTTGGTACAAACTGTTCCCCTAAACATAAAGCAGATTATCCCCAAATCCATACAGATTCTGGGAGAAAGAGATCTATATCTGAAAGAAGTAAGTGAAGAGATGGCCCCTTTAATTAGAGAATATGTGACAAAGAGGTGATTCATAATTCCTGATTGGTTGGATTTTCTTTTACTGTTGTAAAATGTAGGGACCTTTATTTCTCATCCCTTTTCTAGGACCAAAACTAGTCATGATAATCACACAATTAAGTTTCGGTCTTTTTTGTCTATTAATTCTCAATGCTGTAGGCATTGAATAGATTGTTTTTTTTTTTCTGATTTTGCTAATTTCCCTCTGCATCACTTCCTAGAAATCTTCTTATGCTTCTCCAAATTCTTCTTATTCACTGTTTCTTAGAGTGAGGTGATATTTTATTATAATCATGTACTACAATCTGTTTATCCATGTAATAGTAAATTAATGAATTAGCCAAAAGGCATTTATTAAGAAATAACTATATGCCAGAAATGATGGGGTTCTAATTAATCTGAATGTAACCCTAACTCTAAACTTAAGGGGCTTACATTCTAGTAGGGAAACACATCATGTAGACATATATATGTCCATAAATATATTTACTTATACCTGAAAAATGGATACAAGGTAATTTCAGGTAAAGGCAATAGAAGCTGGGGAAATCAGGAAAGGGCTCATGCAAAAAATGATGCTTGATTTGAGCTTTCAGGAAAACCTGACATTTTCAGAACTGAGTATGAAGGGAAAGCTCCTTCTATACATAAGAGACTATTTTTGCAAGGCTACAGAGACAGAAAATAGTGTTATTTATGATGAACAATAAATATACTGATTTGACTCAAGTGATGAGAAAAAGAAAGGGAATATACGTCAGGTTGTAATCGTGATGAAATGAAGGGAGCATGACAGAGGGTACAAGGCATTTTAAAGTTGTGAGACAATCTATAAACTTGGTTGGTACTGGATGCATCTTTGCATAGGCTATGCCCTCATAACAAGTTCATGCCCTGCCCACTGGTGATGCTTGGAATTCCTGCTTCCCTTTAAACAGCTCAAATAGCACTTCTTCTATGGGGTCTTTTTTCAATTTCTCCAGATGCTAGTAGTGCCTTCTTTGCAAAAATTACTTTGTATATGCATTATGCATGTATAGATTTATATGTTGTCACCCACTCTCTGGTAGAAGTCAAGCTCCTTGAGGGAAGGGACCATTTCATTTTTTTCTTTGTAGACTCATCATTTATCACAAAGCCAAACATATAGTAGATGCTTAATATGTTCCAATTGACTGGTTTAGTCCAGAATCCAGCAACCAAGATAGAATCACTCCAGAAGTGATATCTTTGTCTTAACTCTCTAGTCTAGAAACTATGGTTAACACCTGCTCATTTTCCCAAAGGGTGCTCCATCAAACTTAACAACCTCCCAATTCCTCTGCCTCCTAAAATCCCATAATCTACTATTTTATTCTACCTTGGTCAGAAAAGAGGAATTATTACGAACTAGATCTCACCATTACCCAAGTTAGAGACTGATTTTTATTCCACCTCACCCCGTTCTTTTACTTCATCAAGACCCTCTAATACCTCCACCATGCAGTCCTTTTTCTGACCATCAACACTGCTCTGGATTCACTTTTCTCCTTGTCTAACCTCAAACCAATATGCATTTCAGCTCCATACTATTCTCTAGTCTTGAATCATTTGTTACTTAACACTCTTCTCTTGCCAAGCTTCAGCCCTGGACACCTTTCTCCTACTACTCATGAACCTCTGAACAAAGTTAAAGGTTGTCTAACAACAGTAATTCCTGGATAAATTACAAATTCATGTTATCTCATCTTAATTGGATACTTGTTATGCAAAAGTAGCCCTTTCTATCTCACCCACTAAAGAAGCTATTGTAAACCTTTTTTTTTTTTTTAATCAAGCCTCCCTTATCTTCTTTTCTCCTCCCTCTCCCCTAAAGACCTTGCCTCTTACTTTGCTGGAAAAAATGAGGCCCTTTAACATGAATTCCTTCACTTATGCTCTTGGTCTCAAAACTTCTGGACATAATTTCCCACTCTCTCTTCATTTCCACTAGGCTCTGAGAAAGGAGGCTTTTCTCTGCTACATATGCCCAATTCCTCTACATATGCACTTAATCACATGCCCTCATTTTTTCTCTTGGAGATTGCATCCTCAATCTTGAATCTTTAGCATCTCCTAATTAAATGGTTCCTCCACAATTGTTTTCAGACATATCCACATTTATCCCATATTTAAAAAGAAAAAAAAATTACTGGAACTTTTCATCCTCCCAATTTGTCATACTATATCTCTACTCCTTGTCTCAGAAAACAAACAAAACAAAACAAACAAATAAAAAAAAAACCCAACTCTTTAAACAAGCTGTCTATACTTATTGCCTCCACTTCCTCTCTTCTCCCTCACTCATAAACTCTTCACAGTCTCACTACTTCTATTTTCTACAGGGTTACCAGTGATCTCTTAATTATCACATTTAATTATCTATTATCTTAATTATCACATATATGGTCTTTCCTCAACTCTTGTGTTGGACTTATCTACTGAATTTGACCCTATTGACTATCCTCTCCTTATGAATATTTTATCTTCTCTGAGTTTTCAGGATTCTACTCTCTCCTGGTTTTCCTAATATGTGTCAGACCACGAAATTTTACTCCCTTCTGCTGGCTCATAATCCATATCATGCCTTTTAACTGTGGGTATTTCTCCAAGTTTTATGCCAAGCAGTTTTCTCCTTATATGTTTTTTATCTTAGTTATCTCATCAATTATAATGGTTTTAATAAGTATCTCTATATAGATGATTCTCTGATCTCTATATTCAGCTCAGTTTCTCCCTTGAATTTCATCCACTGCCAATTAGAGGGTTCAGAATTGATGTCCCAGAGAAATCCCAAACTCATAAGACTAAAACTTAACTCATTATTTCCCCTCTTAAATCATTCTCTCTTTATAAACTAACTTCTGTTTAAAGCAGAGATTCTTCTTCCATTCCTTGGCATCAGCTCCCACTTTCTCTTCCTTTCCCTTATATGATGTAGAGGTCTTTCTATTTTTCTAAGGCCAACACCTCTACATGCACACCTAATTCAATCCCCTTTTATTTTATTTAGATTGCATCCCCAATCATCTTCCAATCTTGAATCTTCAATATCTTCTAATTAATTGATTCCTCCCACTTTCATAACCTTATCCAATCAGTTCTCAAACCTTGCTACTTATATCTTCAGAGTATTTTTCAACTCCAATCCCTTATGTCAACTCACAGAGCTACCATCTATGTTCAGACCCCCATCTGCTCTCAACAATTAGGGCAACAGCCTCCTAATTGGTTTCCATGCCACACATCTACTGCAGTCTATTTTACACAATGCTGCCCATTGACTTTCCTTAAGTGTAGATCTGGCCAGGTGACCCCCCTATTCAATCACTTCCAGTGACTTCCTATTGCCTCCAGGACGACATTATCAACTCCTTTATTTAGTTTTTAGAGTTCTTTAATACCTGGGCCCAAAAGAATTTTCCTATCTAATTAGTTTTTTTTTTTTGTTGTTGTTGTTGTTGTTGTTTTTTTCATAAAGAACACTTCATTCCTAATATACTAGCTGTTAGGCATAATTGGAATATACTTCCCCCTATCTTTGCCCTCAGTCAGACACCATCTTTTGCATAAAGTCTTTTCTGATTCTGCCCCTCCTCCACCAAATGCTAGTATCCTCCCTTCAAAATTACCTTGTATATAACTATTTTGTATATATTTGTTTTTATTCACTTTATATTTGTGTTTTATGCCTTTTTACATGTACTTGTTATCTCCTACACTAGCATGTAAGCTTCTCTAAGTCAAGATGACTTCATCCTTTGAAATTGTATCCCCACCACACCCCCCAGCCTCCCACAGGGAGCACAATCTCTGAAACTTAGTAGACACTTAACAAATACTGGTTAATTGGTTGATTGACTAAAGATGACATTGATAACATCTCTTGGTCACTTTAAGCTCTGTTCAATATGCATAATTTATCATTATTGCTATCAAGACATTAGTTCATGAAATATTTTCCCCAGTTTCAAATACAAGATAAGTGATAAAGTATGCACTTCATTTGGACCAATTGTGGTTATGATAAAATTGCCCTCTAGTTAACCAGCCCAATGAAGAATTTCCAGGAAGCTCTGATGTCATATTTTATCAAGGCCTATACATTGGATAACAAGGACAGCATTGGCTCCTACCTCTGCTGGCTGTCCCAGCTTCTGGCATGATGGATCTGCCTTTCTGAGTTGTTGTTGGCCATTTCCACCTGCTGGCTCTGGCATGCCTTTCCCCTGGCTCCCCTCCTGTCAGTGTCCTGGCACTTTTTCAGAATTTCTAGGTTTGTGCCAGACACCAGAGGGATGTTTGGAACCCTTCACATTACTGGGGCTCTGTCAAAGTAACTGACTGACAGCGGGGCATCTCTGTGCTCGCCAGTATCTGTGTGTCTAATGCTATGGTGATCAGCTGGCTGGCAGGAACACTTATTGGAATTTGCCCTGCAAAACATCCTATGCTGGAAAGGAAAAGACACTGAGGGAATAAGTCTTTGTAGAGGGTAGAAGAGGGAATACAGAACGCTGCACAGACTACCTGGGAGAATTTTTTTTTTCTCATTCTATGACTTGTGATGCTACTCTACACATTCTGGTCTTTATGATATATTTAAATTTTCAGTGTGGAAATCTGTTGTTTTCACTACTTTGTTTTTTCTATAATTTGTGGAGCATTGTTCTCATTTTAAATCTTGGGAAAGAGAAATAGCAAGGCAGGAGATACTTTCTTTGAGGCCACATTATATGTTGTTTCAGAACTGTAGTTGAGGTTTATGTATGTATGGGGATGGGTGGATTCAGGAAATTTGCATGTAACACCAAAATCCAGAGGAACCTTCTACAGTGATATGTTTGTATGGTCACTTGTAAAGTTTCAGTCACTGGTAGATGTATCAACACTCACGTCATGTAGAATTATTGTGGTCAAACAGACACTCCCTCAGTGTGAATTTTGGTGAGCACCAAAAGCTTTCTTGGGAGTCGCCTGGAGGTTTTGCATTAGGAATAACATTTTACCTCATGTGGATTCACTGGACAGGGGTTGCACCACAATTTCCCTTTTAACTGCTTTATTCCAGTAAGCACTCTCAAAGCTCTTCTCAAAGAACAAATTGTAGAATGATGAGAATGCTCTATTAGGTTTGGTATTGCCAGTCTTTTCATGGCATCATCAGCTGTGTGGTCATATGAAATTGTAGCTCAAAATGATGCCTGTGACGATAGCCATGATCCTTGTGGATCCTCCTAGCCTGTGGGTTTGGTGGACCATTGGCTCAAAGCAGTAGAAAACCCTTTGACTTCTCCTTTTTATGGATAAAGAAATAAAGATGAGGAGTTTTCTCTAATTGTTCCCTGAATTTCTTTAGAAGCTATGCTAGATTCCATTAGAAGAGGAATTCTTGAACATTTGTTACTTTTATGAGCCCCTTGGGCTATCTGGAGGAGCCTATGGACTCTTTTTCAGAATAATCTTTATTGTGTAGTGGAAAACATACTAAATTTCAGTTAGATTTTTAGTGAAAATAAAGAATTTTTTTCCATCCAAATTCACAGACCCATGACAATTATTCATGGACCCCAAAGGTGTTTTAGTCCAAGGAACCAAGATTAAGAATCCTTGTTTTAGGGAAATATGAATTTGAATTCTGTTTTACTGGGAGAAATGCAAACTGAGAAATACCACACATTGCTTTTAATTGGTTGCTGTGTACTTTCACAATGTATATGTGTTATAAATTGTTGTGTGTATTTTGAAATGTGTATGTGTATGTGTTATATACTTTATGCAGTTAGGCATATTGTCACTATGGTATCCTTTCAGATGATATTTTGAATAGCATCATGTCTACTACATGTATTGTTAGTGGGCATTTGTTATATTTTAGTTTCAATCTTACCAAACGTTGGTTACCTGGAATGCCAGGTAATCACCCCTCTTGTTTCAAAGCTCTGATGTTTGTTATTACACTATATAATTACAGGTTGTGGACTTCCTCCTGCTGACCTTGAAAGTTTCTGCAAAGTGTTTTGTTCCAGGGCAGAAATGTTACCTGAGCCCCAAAGCCCATTGGAATGGGACTATCAATCAATTGAAATGATCCACACCTGTGTGAGGGGCAACATAGAATGGCTGAGGAGAGAAGGGAGATGTGCTCTCTTCAGTCTCTTCATTTTCTTTGGACTCTTTGGTCTCTTTGGGGTCTTCTGGCTTCTAAGTTCAAAAGAAGATGGACAATACTGACCCCACTTCAGGTTGCTAAAGATAGGAAAAAAATCTCTGAGAAAAAGCCAATATGAGAGGAATTGGCAATTTCCATAATGCTCACTTTCCCAGCTTTAGGGAATTTCTCTTTGGATGAAATCTGAAACACACTTTCTCTTTCTTGGTTGAGTTGGGTTACCTCATCACTAATGGGAGAGCTCCTTCCTTCTGTATTGTCTGGTTTATATTCTCCCATGCACACTTTTTTTTAGATTTCTATTTTACTGTTGGCATGAAAAGATGGGTTTATTTGTGCTATAGAAAATGAAGGAAGAAAGGAAGAAGGAAGGAAAGAAGAAAAGGAAGGAAGGAAGGAAGGAAGGAAGGAAGGAAGGAAGGAAGGAAGGAAGGAAGGAAGGAAGGAAAGAAAGAAGAAAAGAAGGAAAAGGGAGGAGGGAAGGAGGGATAGGGAGAGAATAAGGAAGGAAGGAAAAAAGAAGGAAAGATAGTATAATGAATCTCACCACACACACACACACACATACACACACACACACACACACACACACACACACACACACACACAAAGATATTTATATACATAGTCACAGGCTTCATGTTTACCATATTTCTTGCCTTTCCATGGGAAGGTAGCAATCTGAACATGTGTCAAAATTTAAAAGAACATATGGAGATGAAGTAGCAGAGACATGATAGAAGAGAGGGTCACATTAACATAGTTCCTCTAGCTTTTTAATGAATTCCTATGCATCTATTTTTGTTCAAATGTATAAAATGGGCAGAGAATTCAACTCTCCTAATGTTTGAATCCTATGTTTGAAAACAATAATGTGGTACAGTGGAAAGAGCTTTGGTTCTTGAGTTAGAGGCTGCTGGTTAAAATCCCATCTCTGGTGATTAGGACTTGCATGACCTTGGGCTTAACTTCTTAACCTCTTTAGTCCTCACATTCCCCATTTGCACAATGGGGGAGTTGGACAAGATGCCTTCTGTGATACCTTACAATTATAGGTCTATGATTCTATGATCCACTGGTATTAGTTTCTTTTTAAAAAAATACATCATAAATATGGGACTAACTCCAAGCTCATGCTTGTTGTCAGCTATTCTTTTAGATGGAAAGAGGTTCCTCTAGAGAGACGAGCTGTGCAACCTAGATGGTTGAACAGAAGTAAGACAGTAAAGGACCAAGGTTCAACTCCTATTAACTATTGGGAAAATCTCTTGATTTCCCCACATTTCACCATCTGTCATGAAGCAGTTTAGTAGAAACTCAGTGAATACCATTCTGTATCTGTGGTGGGAACTTTCAATGAGAAACCTAACAAGCTGTTAATGGGAGAGATTAGCTGTATGTCAACATTATTAGCTGCCTGGGTTGACGCATATGACTGTGACTCTGAATATATGAAATTATAAATTGTAAAATCATAAATGCAGAGTTTTTCTGCCTTTGCTTTTATCTCATTAGAGAGGAAGTTTACCATAGCCTATTGGCTGATTGCTGCCACTAGGGCCCACATCTTTCCCTCCCGTCCACAGCTGTCTGCTATCCCTAGAGCTTGTGTCTCAGCTTACTACTAGATGCTGCCACCGGACCCTGTGTCTCTTCCTCTGGGAGTTTTGTATCTTCTTTCTCCCCTTCACTCCCCCCTCCATTAAGTCTTGCTCCCAACTCTGCTGGGATCTAGTACAAATACTGTGCCGAGATCAAGCAGTTGCTACTGCTAGGGCTTGAATTCTTTGGCCTTATACTGGGACTGAATATTGGTGTGGACATGAGCACTACTGATTGCCTAGTCACTGATGGAGGCTGACTCAACCTTACTGTGGCAGGCTTAACTCATGCTGCCATATGCAGAAGGCTGATACTGGACCAGCTCTGCCACTGTCCTCATGCTTTCTAGGAGAGCTGTGTGTGTTATTACTATTCCCTGCCATCTTTGGGGGTAGGGGAATGAAATACATGGGATGCAAAGCAAAACAAAGTGAAACAATACTAGAGATTCCTCTAGGCCAGTAGATGTGTTGTATTTTCCATGTGCAAGCAGTAACTCTTTCAACTGGTGTTGGTGAAATGTTCCTGGGTTTCTGAATTCTGTGCTCTTCAGGGCCTCCCTCACTAGAAAGGAGAGAGAGACAGAGAGAGAGAGAGAGAGAGGAAGAGACAGAGAGAGAGAGAGACAGAGAGAGAGAGAGAGAGAGAGACAGAGAGACAGAGAGACAGAGAGAGAGACAGAGAGACAGAGAGAGACAGAGACAGAGAGAGAGACAGAGAGACAGAGAGAGAGACAGAGACAGAGAGAGACAGAGAGAGACAGAGAGACAGAAAGAGAGACAGAGAGAGACAGAGAGACAGAGACAGAGAGAGAGACAGAGAGAAAGAGAGAGACAGAGAGAGACACAGAGAGAGACATAGAGAGAAACAGAGAGAGACACACACACAGAGACAGAGACAGAGAGAGAGGGAAATAGACAGAGAGACAGACAGAGAAAGACACACAGAGAGACACAGAAAGAAAGAGAATTGCAGTTCACAGCCCACTTTTACTCCACGAGAGTGGAAAATTTTAAAACTAATGTGGCATCCCAGACTATCCTCAACTAATTAAATGGGATATAAATTGCTAAATTTGTCCAAATTCCTAATTCCAGCAATGTTTCTGAACTTCGAGCGAGAATTTAAGATAGTTCAGTGGTGGGGAACTACAGCCTCAAGGTCACGTATGGCACTATAGCTTCTCAAGTTCAGTCCTTTGATCGAAGCTTCACAGAACAAAGTGAAGTTTGGATTCAGTCAAAGGACTGGACGTAAAGCCCTAGATGGTCACATGTGGCCTTGAAGCCTCAGGTTCCCCACCCTTGGGATAGTCTTTCCAAGTTTTTCCCACAAGGGATCATAAAAAAAATCATGTGGCAAAATTATATCTGGTCTTTTAAATTCCAAATTAAAAAAATACAGCAAAATTTAAACATCTTCTTCATCATAGGTGTTAGATAATCTTCAAATTCTGGGGATCTGTCTTTGTTTCTTTGTTTGCCTTATCTTTTAAGTGGAGAGTGAATCCACACTATGGCATTCCACTCATTCTCATGCCACTGTATAATACCTGGTAATGTCTAGATCATTTATAGGACTGAGGATTTACTAATTCTGAGACATTGTTATTAAAAAGACATTCAAAAACAAAAAAAGTTTATATAAATATGCCTTCCTTAAATTTGAGAAAACCTTGAAGAAATTGGGTGATGATTAACCTGAGTTATACAAAGTCAGGCTTAAAGAGTGGAAATATCTAATGTGGACTAAATTTAAGGGAAAAAAAATTCTCTTAGTGAGAACTGTTAAACAATGGAATAAAGTCTTGTGGAAGGAACTCAATCAAGTATTTATTCAGTATCATGCTAGATGTTGTGAATTGATACAAAAATAATGTATATTTTATGGTCCTTGACCTTTAATTACCTTGACCTTGACCTTTAAATTTTATAGAAACAAGATTAGCATATAAGAAATAAAGAATAAAGTGTGTGGTATATCAAAGAAACTAATTCTAAATTAATCAGGGAAGTCTTCATTGAGGAAGTGACCTTTGAGTTGGACTTTGAGAGATTTTCGATAGAGGATAGGAGAAGAGAGGAGAGGAAAGGAAATATAAAGGGAAAAAGAAAGGGCAAGGGCAAGGGCAAGGGCAAGGGCAGGGCAGGGCAGGGAAGAGAAGGGAAGGGAGGGGAAATAAATATAAGCAAGAGATGAAAATAAATATGGTATATGCAGAGAGACACTGGAAAATTGGTTCAAAGCAGCAATGGAATTCCTTTGAGGCCAACTCAAATGGTAACTCCTATATAAGAACTTTCTTGTGTGTCCCAGATTCTAGAGATTCCCTCATCTTGAAATCACACTGTATTTTTTTTGTTATTTAATTTTATGTGTTTATGTTTTCTATTGAATATAAGTATTTTGAGGCCAGGAGCTGTTTGCTTTGTTTTTACATTTCTCAGCCATTAGCAAAATTCCTGGGCCATAATAGAACCTTAACAAATTCTTGTTGATTGATTGTTCTTCTTGGTTAAATAGGAAAACTCTGAAAGTCAAGGATTATGCTGTTTTTCATCTTTCTATCCACAGCACCTTGTACAGTACATGGATGGATAAAGAGTTCTTATATATAGGAAGAACTTAATGAATGCCTGATCTCTGTTATTAAAGTAAAATTGAATGGATAGAATGGCTCTATATCCTGAGAACAGAACATTTCTATTAAATGTTCTAAGGGAGGATCTATTGTAGTATCTTTAATGGGAGACTGAAATTAAAAAAAAAAAACAACACCAGAGTTTAAGGGAGATGAGCACCAGGAAAACATATAAAATGGATTAGACACTATGAAGTCAGATCTAGGAGGTTGCTGAAATAATTGAGCCTTGAGATACAAAGGATATGTACAAAGGCCATGTTAATGGGGGGAATTTGGAGAGAAAGGGAAAGCTAAGAATTATTTCAAAGGAATCATTGACAAAATCTGGCAACTGAGAGAATCTAGATGAGGAAGCAATGAGATGAAACTACTTGACTCTTAAATTTCAAGTTTAGGTCACTAGAAGAATGGGGATATTAATAGCAATTTCATGTGAAGTTTGACTGGGGAGCCAATTTCAGTGAGGAAAGAGTGTGCATTCATTTTTCTGTGTATAGTTCTTATTATGCCTTCTACCAAGGACATGCAGTTGGGAGTTAAAGGTCTGCTGGTTAGAAAGGATTTCTTTAGCTTATTATAACACTAAGATTCAAGAAGGGCTGATGCTCAAAAGACTGATTTTTGACAAGATTATGTGAATGGGCTGGGGGTGGTGGTGAGAAGGGGGGGGCAGATGGAAAGGGGATGAAGGCAAATAGTTGGAGAGAAATTACTCCAAATTAGGAGGTTTTGGACTGAAAGTCAGCATGGAAACATTAATGGTTGGAGTTGAAATAAAGTTTTACTTTTAGTTTTCACAAACTGAGGATGAGGTTGGGGATGAAGGTCATTGGTAGAGCCACTTTCACTCACAGTTACTAGATGGGGCATTTCTGGGACTTAGTAAAAGGCAAGTCTGATGATCCTGAGCTGTGCCCCTTCCCCTCTTTGAGATACTTCATGTGGATCATGATTTTCTGTCTCCCCTCTGCCCTTCATTTTCTGTCATTGAGAGATTATTTCCAAAAAATACAAAACTTTCCTATTCTTTATTGTGTTTCTCATTTTTTAAGTTTCCACGTAAATAAAGCATAAGTACTAACTGTTTCTGACTTGATACTTCATTTGTGAAGTATAATTGAGAAAAAAAGACAGGGTCACAAGTAACTAGAATATTACATATATAAAGATAAAGGACCAAGGTTAAAAACATTCTAGGAGCTTCTAAAATTAATTAAAGATAATTGTATGGTTTCTTACATTTTATAAACTTCTCCAAAGCAGAGCAAATAACAAATTCAGTGTTTCCCCTTACTAAAAATAGGAGCAAAGAGAAAGCATATTTAAATGATGGAAACACAATTAGGACATGATAATTTCCTCAGAGGCATAGCTTAAGACTTCACTCTTTCCATTTTTATTTAATAACTTGGTCAGCTCCTGAGTAAGAAGATAGAGTAGAGGCATTGACTAAGGGAATTCCATCCACTTCTCCCCACTCCTCACCCAACCTCTAGTGAAAGAAAGCTGGGAAAGAGTGACAAACCATATATTCTCAGGGTGTGGGGGCATATGAGCAGTAGCAAGTTTTAGTTTTCCTGTTAAACTAACAACCTGCCAACTCCAATAGTCATTCCGTCAATAAATTAAGCACCTACTATGTGCCAGGCACTATACTAAACACTAGGGATTCAGAACAAGGCAAAAGATAGTCTTATAGACCCCACAGTCTAATGGGGAGACAACAAGCAGACAGCTATCTACAACCGAGCTACATGGAGGATAAATTAGACATAATCAGCTAGAAAGCATGAAAATTAAGGAGGCTTGGGGAAGGTTTCCTATCGAAGGTGGGGTTTAACTCGAACTTAAAGGAACTCAGGGAAGTCAGAGATGAGGAGGAAGAGAATTACAGGCATAAGCCAGAGCCAGTAAAAATGCCCAGGACTAGAGGTGTCTTATCTGAGGAAAAGCAGAAGTCAGTGTCACCAGGCCATATAGAACATGGCAGAGTGGGATGGGATGTTAGGCATGAGAAGACAAAAAAGGTTTGGGGGGCGCTAGGAATGGTTATTGACATCTGAATGTCAAACAAATGGTTTTATATTTGTTCCTGAAGGTGATAGGGAGCCACTGGACTTTGTTGAAAAGGAGTATGACTTGTTCAGATCTATGTGTCAGGAAGATCACTTTGGCAGAGGACAGATTACAATGGGGAAAGATTTGTAGCAGGGAGACTAATTAACAGTCTATTGCAATAATCCAGGTCTATGGTTATTAGGGTCTCTGCTGGTGATGACAGTGTTTGAGAAGGTCAGAGGAAAGAAGGGGCCATATAGGAGAGATGTCATGAAGGTAAAATTGACAAGCCTTAGAAAAAGAATGGCTATAGGGGGTTGTAAGAGAGAGTGATAAGTAAAGGTAGATGTGTAGGCTATAAGCATGGGTGACTGGTAGTAAAGTTGCGCCCTCAATAATAATAGGGAAATTAGGACAGGAAAAGTTTGGGGAAAATTATATTTTGGACATGTTAAGTTTAAGATGTCTTTCTGCACATTATGGAATGACATCTCACTGATCTACCACATGTTTGCTACATTTATTTGCAATGGATTTTTCTATAGAAAAGAAAATGTAACTTATTCTCATCTGTCTGGGCTGTTTTAAATGTGGTGCTATGTGTAATTAGAGAGATAGACTCATTGTTAACTTTAAGCAAGAAATGAAAGGATAAAATAAAGAAAGAGTTTGCTCTGAGCCTCAGAGCTTTCCGAATTAACCAAAGACAGCTTAGCTCTCTAAGCCCTAATTTTTCTCACTCCAACATAAGCAAATCTTAAACAAACAATGGGAACACACCATCATCTCTTTTTTCCTACTCTCATCTCAACTGGTTGCTATGCCATAAAGGAGAATGAATCCTGGTGTGTTGTTTTCTTGATGATGAGTTTTAGAATTTTATGCAGCTGTGTTGTGGAAATGGTCTCAAAATCTCTCATGAAAACAGTGAGTCATAAAAGGAAGAAATGCACATTCATTTGCCAACTCCACCTGTCTATTGGGCCCACCATATCCATATTATCAGCAAGGAAACTTGCCCATCGTCCTAAATATTTTATCAGCATAAGAGAAGAAAATGTTCTTTCCATTAAATTAGAGGTAGAGCCAGAATTTTTTTTCATCAGAAACTAAATGAAGGTTTGAGAATTCATTTTTTAAACAATTTATAACTAGTATGAGAATTTGGAACAGCAATCTCAAAACTTTTGAAATCCAAGTTTCTTTGTAGGATTTTTTTTTCTTTGCCTCAAAATCCAAGGTAAAATTATATGTCTCAATATAATGCATATAAGAAGCATAACTTAATTTTGAGAGAGGGAAAACAGCTAAGAAAATCCCAATTTGATGTTTCCTCAATAAAATGGGGTAGGAGACATGAACCAAAAGATATAAAGCATCAGTAATTCACAAAACAGTGATAGAGGACCTCGAAAATAAAGTTCTTTTGCAAACCTTTGGCATTGGCACTTGACCATTTTGGGAATTATCAAGACAATATATATTGCTGCCACTGATAATTAGGGTTTATTTTAGAGATGAAGTGAATTTTGAATCTACAGCAATGAGCAAATATTCTAAATTAAAGGGGCTTTTTCTTTTAAAAAATTACTTGCAATTAAATCATTACGTGTATTTTTACTTTTAAATTCAGATATTTGCAATATTTATTTTAAAAAATAACACAGGCGGGGCGGAGCCAAGATGGCGGAGTAGAAACAGCTCGTCCAAGCCTCTCTGCCCCCAGATTCTCCACAAACTATGTAAAAAAGGACTCTGAAAATCTTCTGGAGCCCCAGCACCCACAGAACGACAAAGAGAAGCTAACCTCCCGGTGAGGACAGCCCAGCACCCTGCAGGAAGGACCAGCGCAGTGGTCTGGGAGCCGGCAGCGCGCAGAGCACAGGAGCGGAGCCGAGCCCAGGTCCACGTGAGCCTAGGTTTTAGCCCCAGGGCGGCAGGGCCAGCAGCTGTCTGGAGGAACCCCAGAACACCAGGAACTGTGGAGATGCCAGAATTATCAACATAGACTTGCCTAGGACAAAGTAAGAGGTTAGTGTCCTATGGACTTTGGGACCTGTATTTGGGGAATGCGTCAGCTCCCTCCCTGGGGGCTAGAAGCCGCTGAGGAGACACGCCACTGTGTAGTTTTCAGAGGCATTTCCGGCTCCCAGCCTACAAATCGTGGGGAGATCCAGCGATCAGTCTTGGGGGGTAATCGCTCTTGCTTTAACCTCCCTGGATCTGGATTGTGATCTAGGGTGGAAGTTGTGGGTGGGTTTATAGCTTGCCAGAAACGGAAGTTGCCTCCCACACATTCGGGACGAAAATTCCTCTATCTGGCCTTAAAGCCATAGTGTGGCAACAAGCCCAAAAGTCAAGCAATTAAGTGGCAACATGCCAAGGCAAAGGAAACAGAAAAATGCAACCCTAGACTCCTATTTTGGGGGCATAGAGCGGGAAAAGGACTGTGAGGTCAGAAGTCCTGCTCCAAAAGCCCCAGGGAAAACATGAGCGGGTTGCAGGCCATAGAGGACCTTAAGAAGGACTTTAAAAATCAAATAAGAGAAGTGGAGGAAAAATTGGAAAGAGAAATGAGAAGGATGCAGGAAAAGTATGAAATGAGGGTCAACAGCCTGACTGAGGAAAACAACACCTTAAAAAATAGACTAGCTCAAATGGCAAAGGAGGCCCAAAGGGCATTGAGGAGAAGAATGCCTTAAAAAGTCGAATTTGCCAGATGGAAAAAGAATCTCAAAAGTTCACTGAGGAGATTCATTCCTTCAGAGTTAGACTGGAGCAAATGGAAGCTAATGACTTTATGAGAAATCAAGATGCTGTTAAGCAGATCCAAACAAATGAAAGATTAGAAGGCAATGTGAAATATCTCATGGGAAAAACCACTGACCTGGAAAATAGATCCAGGAGAGACAATTTAAAAATTATTGGACTACCTGAAAGCCATGATCAAAGGAAAGAACCTAGAAATCACCCTTCAAGAAATTCTCAAGGAAAACTGCCCTGATGTTTTAGATCCAGAGGGCAAAATAGAGGTTGAAAGAATCCACCGATCACCTCCTGAAAAAGATCCCAAAAAGAAAACTCCCAGGAATATTATAGCCAGGTTCCAGAATCCCCAGATCAAGGAGAAAATACTACAAGCAGCCAGGAAGAAACAATTTCAATATTGTGGAAACACAATCAGAATAGCCCAGGACCTGGCAGCTTCTACACTGAGGGATCGAAGGGCATGGAATATGATATTCCAGAGGGCAAAAGAACTGGGAATGAACCCAAGGGTCACCTACCCAGCAAAACTGAGTATTTTGTTTCAGGGGAAAATATGGTCATTCAGTGGAATAGAGGACTTTCAAGCATTCTTGAGGAAAAAACCAGAGTTGAATAGAAAATTTGACATCCAGACGCAAGAAGTAAGAGATGCCTGAGAAGGTAATCAGGGAAAAGAAATGGAAAGGAACTTATCAAAGTTGAACTATTTACATTCCTATATGGAAAAGCAATATCTGTGACTGATGATATCTTTCCCACTATGAAAATAATGGAAGAAGGGGGTGTGGTCATACAAATACATATGTGAATGTGTGTGTATATGGTTACAGTTATACATGGATAGAGGGCATAGGTTGATTTTGTTGGGAAGGGAGAGTACTCAAGGGATGAAATTATGAGGTGAGAGAGGAAAGTGGCAAGAGGAGATGGGGAGAGACATGGTAGGGTAAACTATCTCATGTAGGGGAAGTGGTTGTAAGGGGGGGGAGAATAAGGAAGGCAAAAAGGCAAAACCACATTCACATTGAATTTGGTTCAGGGAGAAAATGACATACATACTAAATGGGATATCTCAACCTGCAGCAGGATAGGGGGAAGGGGGATGAGAGGAGGGATGATGGATGGGAGGGCATCCTTGGGGGGAGGGGAGGTTGGAAGTACCCACTATAGAAGAGGGACAGGATCATGTGGGGAATGGACCAGGTGGGGGGTGGGATGAGTGGGAGGGAATTATAAGCAGCCTTGTACAATATATCTACTATGATAATGTTTTGCATAGCTAGACATGTACAACATATACTGAATTACTTATATACCAAGAAGGAATGGGTGACAAGGGAGGAAGGAAATGGATCTGAAATTCAAGATCGTAACATTAAATGTTTCAAATATATATATAAATACTATTATTAATACTCTTTTGCCTATAATTGGGAGATAAGATGTGCAGGCATTGGGACACAAAGATTCATCTTCCTCTAATGGAAAAGTCGATGGGGGTATGGGAGAAGGTATGGGAGAGAGCAGATTGGAGGAAGCGATATCTTGTGGGACTGCTATTCTGGGAGGTTGGGTAGGGGAATAATGGGGGGAAAATGATTGTAACTCAAAATCTGGCGGAAATGAATGATGTAAAACAGAAGTTAATAAAGTATTTGTTTAAAAAAAAAGAAAAATGGGTTGCAATAAAACTTTGGAAGATAAAAAAAAAAATAACACAGACCATGGAACCTTTTGCAGAGGCCCCTAAGTTACCATAATCTGCTGTGATAGTGTGTATGCCATTCTATTAAAAATGGTTCTCTAATCCACTAACCTCATGGAAAATCTCACCTGGCATCAGTGCCTAATACATTTATTATTTGGTTAACATTTCTGATTTGCTGACTTTCTCCATTATTTAATTTTCACTGTAGTCCAAGAAATGCCTTCTCTGCAACTTATGTTCTTCAAGAGTTGCCTAGAGACTAAAAAACGAACAGATTAAAGATTCCCAATTAAACACCAAAATTGAAATCCTAAAAATCAAAGAGAGATTAATAAAAATTGAAAATTAAAAATGTCATTGAACTAATAAATTAAACTAGGATCTGGTTATATAAAAATATAATAAAATAAAGTACTGGTTAACTTATTTTATTAAAAGAAAGAAGAAACCAAATGAGTAGCATAAAAAGTGAAAAAGATGAATGAACTATCAGAGAAGATGAAATTAAAGCAAATAAACTCTGAACCCTTTTAAAGAACAATAAAACATATTTTACATGCTCTTAAAAAAGAAATTAAGCAAATTTTACAATTTATATTATTTATTTTTAGTTTTCAACATTCACTTGTATAAGTTTTAAATTTTCTCCCCCACTCTTTTCCCTCCCTCCCCAAGAGCTCTTACAATCAGATATGGGCTCTACACATAGATTTCTATTAAACACATTCTCACAGTCATGTTGCATAGAAGAATTATAATGAATGGGCGAAACCACGAGAAAGAAAAAACAATAAAATGAAAAAGAAAATAGTCTGTTTCATTCTGAATTCCAACTCCTTAGTTCTTTCTCTGGATGAAGCTAGCATTTTCCATCATGTGTCCTTTGGAATTGTTTTAGGTCCTTGCATTGCTAAGAAGGGCTGTCTATCAAAACTAGTGCTTTTATACTGTGATTATTACTGTGTACAATGTTCTCTTGGTTCAGTTACCCTCACTCCACATCAGTTCGTATAAGTCTTTCCAGGTTTCTCTGAAGTCTGCCTGTTCATCATTTCTTACAGAACAATAGTATTGCATGTCATTCATATACCATAACTTATTTAGTCCTTCCCCAATTGATGGGCATCCCCTTGATTTCCAGTTCTTGGCCACCACAAAAAAAGCTGATTTGTGTATGTATGTATGTATGTATGTATGTATGTATGTATGTATGCATGTATGTATGTATTTTGTACATGTGGGTCCTTTTCCCATTTTATGACCTCTTTGTGATACAGTCCTAGAAGTAAAATTGCTGAATCAAAGGGTATGCACATTTTTATAGCCCTTTGGGCCTACTTCCAAATTGTTCATCAGAATGGTTGAATCAGCTCACAGCTCCAGAAATTAAAACAATTATTAAGAATTATTTTGCCAATTATATGTCTAGAATGTTAAGTTTATTCTGTGATTATTAAATGAAAAAGGGAAGTATACACATTCTTTGAATCTATTCCTGGGAAAGGATGACTTTTTCATATTATGGCTAATTTTCCTCAAATACCCATTTTTTACTATTCAGTTGAACATAAGACTTGAAAGAGAATAAAAACTAAATGAGTTATTCAAATATTCCTTGCCTTATAATGAAAGTAAAAGTAGAGCAATTGGGAGAGTTAGCAAATCAGAACTATCAATTAAACAGAGACAGTGGTGGCTAATGATGTCATCTGATTTACCTAGAAGGTAGCAAACTAGAGAAACATTTTAAAAATAATGAAATGGCACATGCACTTCCATGACAAGTTATAATGACCACTCAAGGCGAAGCTTCATAACCTAGATCTATAAATGGATCTCTTTTATATTTTAATAATTAATAATTGTATTTTTAAATAATTTATTTTATTTGTAATTCTATTTGTTATTTATACACTTAAAAATCATTGTTCCAAAAAGTGACCCATAGACTTTCACTAAATTGCTGAAGAAATTTATGTTATCAAAAAAGATTAAGTACTCTTACCTTAGGGACTCTGAGGGCAGGGTCCAATGGTCCACTGTTATTTAAAAAATAAATCAGTAGGGGTGGCTAGGTGGTGCAGTGAATAGAGCACTGGTCCTGGACTCAGGAGGACCTGAGTTCAAATCTGCTCTCAGACACTTAACACTTACTAGCTGTGTGACCTTGGGCAAGTCACTTAACCCCAATTTCCCTACCCTCCAAAAAATAAATAAATCTGTATATTAAACATTTGTACCTAAACATGGAAAAATATGGCAGTTTATCTACTGGCATATAAAGAAGGAAAAGGAAATCTAAATGAAAGGAAATAATACTTCAGACTGGCCCGAAAGCTGGTCCAGAGCTTGCTCATTTTCTACCTACTGGTTTTTAATTCACTTAGTTCTATTTAGGCAAGGGTGTCTTCTGCTTAATTATTTATTACCTGATTTTTTTAATTATGAAAAATATAGGTTTTTTTTTTCTTAATTTAAGGGAGAAGGCAAGGAGATTAGGGCTAAGTGACTTGTCCAAGGTCACACAGATAGTAAATGGGCCAAGTGTCTGAGGCTGGATTTGAACTCAGGTCTTCCTGACTCCAGTGTCAGTGCTCTATTCACTGTACCACCTAGTTGCCCCTGTTGATGACATTTCTTTTTTTTTTTTTAATTAATTTATTAGTTTAGTTTCAGTTGACAAGATTCAATTCCATAGTTCCTTGATTTTCAAATTTCCTTTACTTCCCTCCCCCCTCCCCTAACATTTCTAAAAATATATATATTTATTATAACTTAAAATAAGTTCATACTAGATATCTACATAGTAGATAAGCCTTGAACTGGTTATAGGATGACTGTGTAAAAATTTGGGGTAAGTCATCCCCCCTCTTTGTGTCAGTTTTCTCATTTGTAAATGAAGGGTATTTCATAGCCTTGAATAGACTTGAAGGTACTCTCTAGCTTTCCATGAGAGTTAATATCATTCTGGATTTGGAGTCAATAAGGCCTGTTTTTTTAACACTACTACAAATATTTACTAGCTTTGTGACCCTGGGAATGGCACAATCCCTTTTCCTCCATTTCCTAATCTATAAAATGGGGATAATAGTGCCTGTCTCACAGGATTATTCTGAGTATCAAATGAAATACATGTAAAGTATCTGAAAATCTTACAGTTCTATGGAAATGATTATTGTCATTCTTATTATTACCAGCATTTACATTGTTTTAATACTTATGTATAGTGTTTTTGTGATCCTTTTCACTTCAGTTTTATCAATTAATATGAATCTTATCTGCTTATCTACAGCCATCATATTCCCCATGGCCTGGAGCATAGAGAACTGGCTTTGGAGTCAGGAAGAACCAGTTCAATTCTTTTCACTTCAGTTTTATCAATTAATATGAATCTTATCTGCTTATCTACAGCCATCATATTCCCCATGGCCTGGAGCATAGAGAACTGGCTTTGGAGTCAGGAAGAACCAGTTCAATTCCAATCTCTGGCTCAGATCTAGACCTGCCATGCTGCTCTACAGTCATCTCCATCTTAATCTCAGCATCTCCTCCAACAAGATTCCTCATCTCCATCCATGTGTTGCTAATTGCTGAGAGTTTTTCAGACCCACATGCAACACAATGCTCTCTAAATATATTTATAGCCCACCATGAGATCTCAGATTCCATATTCAACATTATACTTCAGGTCCTGCCTTGAGGTCCCGAGCTCCTGATTGATGAACATTCTCCATATCTAGCTCAGGTCCAGATCTACCATGTTCCTCTTCATTTCCTGACTTCAGAATCAGAACACTAGCACCTGTTATGCTACCCTAGGCCCTGATTTTTGAACATCTTAGTTCAGATCCAGACTGATTATACTACTTTACCATGTCTACTTCCTACTTGGCATTCTAGCTTCTACTCTGGGGCTCTGGTTAGAGTTCTCCATATACAACTTGGACTCATACTCAATATGCTGTTCTCTGACTCTGTTTGTCCCATAGCTACTAGATCCAGCCAATGTTGTCCAGAACTTCAACTCCTATCCTGGATGCTGAATTCTTGAGTAAGGAGATTTCTTCATATCTCTATTGGACTAAGACCTACCTTACTACTCTCCAATAATCTTCCAATGATGCCCTTTCAATACAGACTGTGCTTCCAGGTTTCTCCCTGGAGATAATGGCACTTGATTGTTGAGAGTTCTACTAATTAGTCAGACCCACATTCACCATGCTATTTTCCATGTCTATTAATGCTATGCTTCCTTATCCCTGGCCCTGTCTTTTATTTGGCTCTCCACATCCAATTTGGAGACTATCACCTTTGATTGGTGAGAGTTCTCCATATCTAGACTCATTACAGTGTTCTCTGCCTATCTCCTGGCCATGCTTCCTGAAACTCCAGCTTTAACTCCAGAGTCAACCCTGGGCTACTGATTACTTAGAGTTCCCCATATTTAGACTAGATTCCCACCACTCCCTGATATTTATACATCTTTATGCTCTGCCCTATACTACCTCCTCTCCTTTCCCCATTTCCCAAATCTAGCTTTGAGAATCATGAGTCAAACTGAAATTACCATTCCAGGAAAAGTTGAGTCAATCAATTAACATATGCCTCGACTTACTATTTCTGTGAATTTTTAAACCAAAATACCCTTCACTCACTGTCACCATGTATTGGATTCCCCTATTATAATGTAAGGTCCTTGAGTGTTATCACTGCTTTGCTTTTATATCTGTTTTCCTAGTGCATAGCACAGTACTTGACACACTATGAATTTTAATATATGTCCAATTCATTTATTTATTAATATCCTTTGATTAGTTACCCTATCATGTATTGCTTTTTAGTTTAATATAATTATTTCCATATATCTTCTGTAACCTTATGAGAAAACTTTAAAACAAAAATCATTCCCCATCTCCTGAATTTACTTCTTAACCTAGACACATTAATTTTCTCAATCCAAAAGTTTTTCAGTTTCATGTAATCAGATTTTCTATTTTTTTCTTTGGTAATCACACCTATCCCTTGTTTGGTTAAGAATTTACCCCCTCGGGACGGCTAGGTGGAGCAGAGAATAGAGCGCCAGCCCTGGAATCAGAAGGACCAGAGTTCGGAGCTGGCCTCCGACACCTAATCCGCACAAACAAAAACCTAGCCGTGTAACCTTGGGCAAGTTACTTAACCCCAATTGCTTTAAAAAAAAAAAAAAGAATTTACCCCCTAGCAGTAACTGTGAAAGTGATGTGATATGTTTTATCCATCCAAGATTGTTTTCTGATTGAGGCAAACAGCCCACTTCTAATACACCTATTCCAGCAAAAAACTAAAGTTTCTCAAGATCAAATAATGATTGAGAAATCCAGTGAGAAAATGTGACTTCTTACAGTCCAAAATTTCATAAAAAGTCAGCCAAGGGGTGGTTAACAGAGCCAGAACCAATGCAGACAAGCAAGTCAGAAGGCTCCCAATGTGAGCTAAGGCTGGCCAGAGACACTTACCCTAGAAGACTCTGTAGCCAGAGGTAATGACACAGCAGAAGGATTTCTTGGAAGTGAAAAGGAGTGACAGCAACCAGTCTGGATACAGCAACACTCAAACCAAAATAGCTCAGTTGAGGGTTCCTAGAGTCCCTAGCACTATGGCTTGATATGCTATAGAGGATCTTGAAGATTCCACATTCTTAACCTAGAAGATTCAAATTAATCAAACCATTGGAGATGGTGGCCAAAGAAACAACCTAGGTGACTCATTTTGAGAACAATCAGATTTTACTATTCTCCCCCAAAACAAAGAGGTGTGTGTGTGTGTGTGTGTGTGTCTGTGTCTGTGTGTGTTTGTGTGTGTCTGTGTCTAGAGAGGGTGGTGGTGATACCTAACTGGCACAATGTCCCAAGTTATAAGCTTCAGGTACAGAGCTGAGTAAATTGAAGAAAGTACTGATCACCATAAAGAACTGTTCTGTATCTAGAAAAAAAAAAACCTCAACTGGGAGAGAATTTATTCAACAACTGGAAGCAGATATGAAAAGGGAAAAAATTAATAGATTTTATGCAATGTATGAATACTTAGACAATGTAAAGGCAGTCAGGGACGGAGGGAGGAACAGAGTATCACATAGTGAATTTTAAATATAGACAAATATTCATAGAGACACAGAGACCGAGATAAAAGAATAAATAATAATAAAAGAATACATAATAATTAATAAATAAGAGAAAGAGGAGGAGGAAGGGGAGGAGGAGAAGGAGGATTGAAATGAGGAGGAGAAGGAGGAGGAATAAAAGGAGGAGGAGGAGAGAAAGAAGGGGGAGGAAAAAAGGAAGGAGGGAGGAAGGGAAGGAAGAAGGAAAGAAAGAAGGAAGAAATGAAAGAAGGAAGGAAGGAAACTAGCATAACAAATGGTGGATTGAGTGTGCTTTGGTAGATTGACTTACAAATATTTTATGCATCGTATATTTATTTTGGATAGGGAATTCTGGAAGCCTCTTTCCTGGAATTTCTAGATGAATTTCTTGGAGTCCTTTCAGTTTTAGGGACTTTCACAGGGATTTCCACAAACCTTGCCACAATTGTGTGAATTTCAGCAATATTTCTGAAGTAAATATATTTCCTAGAACTCTAGGGCTCAGGGTTGGAGGGCTGTATTTTGAATGTGGAATGTGTTTCTATGTTTTTGTGAAATTATCTCTCTGTGGGATGATTAATTCAGTTGCTTTCTCTTCTGTCTCCAGATTATTAACTCTTCTCCTTGAGTACAATCAAGAAGGTTTCCAGGAAGCAAATAGTACTTGGTCTGACAAGGATCGGTAGAAAATGTTCCATAGTTACTGTTCCAGGTTTCAGATAAGAGTTAAACCCTAAAGGAAAGAGATGGTCTTATATTTACTTGCAGTTTCTATCACTAACCTCAATAACTTTCTATTTGCTCTTCACAGATAACAGTGGTTGAGGAACCTCTTCTGCTACATACTGACCAGGTGACCCTTGGCAAGTCACTTAAGATTTCAGAATTCCTGAAAACTATATAAAATGAAAAGATGTGTATCAGGTGTCAAGTGGGTATTAGTAGAGGGGATTTCCTCATTATGAGTTCCTCATATCAGTGGAAAAATAAGTCCATTAAAACTCTCTCTCTCTCTCTCTCTCTCTCTCTCTCTCTCTCTCCCCCCCCTCCATACCCTCTTTATAAAAATAATTGGCTACAAATGAGTGTATATTTTATCTTTCATTTTTATTACAATTATTAGCAATTCCACTTCATTTCTAATATAAAAATGTCAACTTCTAATTTTGTTTCTATATGGAATATATGTATGTATATTATATGCATATGTATATATACATATCCTTAGGTTGTTGTAGAGCTGTACAGAGATTGGGCATTGTAATGGCAAGCAAAGAAACAGTTCATACCTTGTTTCAGTTATAGAATTAATATATTGTTTCAGTGTCTTAAGAAATAGAACATGTGAACTCCATAACTTGTGAACCCTAGAACTTGTGAACTCCTGGGGGAGGAGCTAATGACTATATAAGGAGAGCCCCAGGATTACAAACAGCAGGAAATGAGAAGACTCTTGTGGAGGCAGAGTCAAGGAGAATACTTGTGGTATCCTGGCACTCTGTCTGCTCTGTCTGGGTTGATGTTTGTTTATGATACTTTATAGAGAAGCCCTGAGATCTTACTCAAGGCCCTGAAAGAGGATTTTCTGGTTGTATGTGTACAGAAGTCATGGAGGAGGGTTTTGGAGGTCCTGGGACTTTACAGATGATTTGTGCTGACCTCATGGACCTTATTTGTGGGTCTGTGTTGATTTCTATATTGATGATTTGTGTTGATTTCTCAGACTTTGTTGGTGGGTCTAAGTTGATTTCATGGGCAGATAGTAAGTTGATGATGGTGCTGGAAATGTGTATGAATATTATTGTAGCTCTGTTAAGCTTTGTCTTCCAAGAAACAGAAACTGTGAAGAATTTCAGGTAGACTGGACACTGTGAGCTTCAGTATGGAATAGGAACTGGACAAAGAACTGGATAAGGAGCTGGACAAGGAAGTGAGAGCTGCCTGTCTTTGAACCCAGTGATAGTTGGAGCTGGGACCATGGAAGGGAAACCATGGAAGTTGAGAGCCAGCCTCGAGTCAAGCTGAAAGAAGATTTTACTTGGATACTGTGTACTGACTGAGAAGATTATGATTTACTGTGACCTAGGGGTGGATGACCTGTGTACTTTCTAATACCACTTAAGAGGTTCCTGAGTAGTGACCTATGACTGAGTAGTGACTGATTTCTACCTTAGTATTCCCCATGAGTGGAGAATGGTGACTGTTGTATTTTGTGACCCTTAAGGAGGCAAGCCTCCTTAAGTATGTTTGAATGATTGAGTTATTAAATGACTGTACTTTGTTGAAAACTATTGTGACCACTTTGTGAAAACTATGTGGCCATTTTAGTGATAAGTCATTGTGAATGCTGTATTTGACTTTCTGTGATAAGTTGTAACATTGTGAATGCTGTACTTTGATTTACTGTGAATGTTTTTCTTTAATTTGTTATGGAATAGAGTGTTCACTATACTGTGTAATCAGAATCTTAAAAGCTTTTCACAGTAACATTCTTCGGGAAAGCTGCTAATACTTGGCTTTACAGGCACTTCATCTTTTTGTAATATTCTGTGTTCTTTTTTCATCCCTCTAATATCTATAGATAATGATTTCTATCTTTTCTTTCCCTTTGAATTAAGCTATAGAAAAATTTTCACTGATTCATCAGTCTGCTTAAAAATATTTGTCACAGTAACCTATAGTTTCAGTTGAGATTTCCTGATAAAATATCTTTTGGGGGAGGGAAAAACATATTCAGAAAACAGCAAGGACCACATTAAATGTAAGGGATTCTAATGAAGTTGAGAGGAAAAAAGAAATTAAGTATCATTTTAGACCATATATTTAATGAAAAGATTGTGAGCATTTTAAGCATCTTCTTACTCTTTGGCCTTTTGTGCTTCAAAATGGTATAGGAATAATAATTTCCTGTCAAAATCTTCCTTATGATGATTTTCTAAAGGAAGCCAGAGACAATTTAGTGGGGAAAACATGGCAAATTTCTCATCATGACATGTGCTCTTGGATTTCAGAAACTCATGTATAAATTATAGAAGTGATAGACCAGAGGTATACACATAACAAAAGCAAAAATGCATTAGCCTAGCATTCTACAAATCTAATCAGAATATCACAATTTCAAAGTGAGGCAATGGGAAAAAGTCTAACCCCAAACAAAGAAATTATATATATATATATATAACCTCACTGATTTGTTGAAATAGGTCACCTCCAATGGAATACTTTATATATATATATATATGTATATATATATACATATATATGTATATATGTTTAGTTTTATCATTTGTGTAGTGGTGGTACTATTTTCTTTAAGTAAACCATATTTTGAAGCCTCTTGATGGAAGAGATATGCTTTTTTGCAGTGACACAGCTGCTCCTTATCGGTCCCCATCGATAGGGTCAGCATTGGAAATGAATGGACATAGAGTAAAGGTCATTTACATACTTGGCCTATAAGAGCACCTGAGGACAAACACCTCACTCTTTTTCTCTACTATTCCAGTTTTTCCTCTCCCTTGAACTTCCACCCAATGGAGGAGTGGTGGTTCAAGATAGTGTGGGGTAGATAAATCTCCAGCTTTGTAGAAGTGCACTTGAGAGTCTTTTAGGTTGTATGAATTTAGAGGTATGTTTTATGATTGTAATGTACATGGTGTAGTTAGAGGCTTCCCTAGAAGTGGCCCTGCAAGTCATATGTTGAAGAATCTCTAAATATGAATCATACCTAGCTTTATTTTAGAGATTTTCCAATAATTTTACTCTGTAGTGTGAAGAGAGAGAGGGAGAGACAGAGTCAAAGAGAGACAGAGAGAGAGAGAGAGAAAGAGACAGAGAAATGGATATAGAAAGAAAGAGACAGAGAGATAGAGAGAGAAAGAGATAGAGAGACGGAGACAGAGACAGAGCGATCGAGCAAGAGAGAGAGAGAGAGAGAGAGAGAGAGAGAGAGAGAGAGAGAGAGAGAGAGTCTGAATTTACCTTCTTGGGTGTTGTGGCAAGAATTAGGTCCTATTGAGCAGCCAGCATCAGATTAAGAATATGCCTTTTGACCTCATAAATTTAAATAGGACATTGTCTTTTCCTTACCAAAGAAAAGAGAAAACAGTATAAGGTGCCCAAAGACTCTGGCTTATTTAGGGAAAAACATATTCTTGATGCTGTATGATTGTCCCCACTCTTACTGTGAAAGATAGTGGTGGGGGGAGAAGTACTAGTGAGGAGGAAGGCTGGGAGAGTCCCCAGAGAGATTAGTTATGATGGATTTTCTCTAATCTGATCTTCCCAAACTCCTTTGAGTTGGAGGTTGCTCTGTAACCAATTATCTTCCAGGCAATCCTTGTTGTTGGTGACCAGTCAGCAGTTGCTGCATCTTATGAACAAAACATGTGTCCTTCAGCAAGGGACCAACACATGTTACACACAATGAGGAGAGGGGGCATGGCCATACCCATGTAAGGTTATGGCATCATCAGTTAGGGGAGAGAAGACACCTTAGAGTTTGATTCTAACTGCCCGATTTTAAAAGGGAATAAACGGAGGCTGAGAGAAGTAAAGGGAATTCACTTTACAACTCATTAAGATTCTATTTTTGTTGTGTCTACCACCATTTAAGAAAATACCCTTCTTTTTATCCCCCATCTTTCCCTATCCTTTTCCCCTCCTACTTCCCTGTTGGGTAAGATGAATTTTTCTACCCAACTATACATGACTACATATTTTTCCCTTTTTGAATCAGTTTAGATTAGTGAGGTTCAACTGTTGACTTCTCCCCACCTTACAGGCCCCTCCATTATATAAACTTTCCCTTGCATGCTCCATTTATATAAGATATTCCCCCCATTCTTCGTCTCCCTTTCTCCCCCTCTCCCATTGCATTCCTCATTATCCTTCTATTCCCTTTTGAGATCATCAAAGCTAATATAATCACAAGAAGACTTTCTGGTTATTTAAAAAGCGTGTATAATCACTAGTTCTCTGGAATTCTAGTTGGTCATTATACTGATAAGGCTTCAGAACAATAGTATTCCAGCATATTTATTTACCATGACTTGTTTAATCATTTATTAATTTAAGAATGGGCAGCTAGGTGGTGCAGTGAATAGAGCAATGGCCCTATAGTCAGGAGTACCTGAGTTCTCAGACACTTAACGAAAAAAATAGCCATGTGAACTTGGGCAAATCACTTAACCCCAATTGTCCTCCAAAAAGCATATATATATGTAAATTTAAGAGTATCCCTCCAATTCCCATTTTCATATCTAAAGAACAGCTATTATTATACATCCTTAGAGTTTATCTTGCTTAGGATAACTACTTTCTCAATCTACCCTCCCTCTAATTCCTCTTCTTCCCTTTCCTTCCTATTTCTCTGTTTGTTGAATATATTTCTGTATGTTTTTTCTGTCTCTGTATGTATAATTTTCAAATGTTTTTTCTGTCTCTGTATGTATAATTTTCCTTTCTTTTGATCAATTCAAATGAGAGTGAGGTTCAAATGTCAACCACTCTAAAGAACACTCTCCCAGTTTCTATAGGTTTTAATTCGGGCACTCTGATTATTTGAGATAATTTTCTTTAATCTTCGTTTTGCTCCCTAACCCCCAATGTATTTTTCTTCTCTTCTCTTTTATATTCTTTTCTTAAGATTATCAAGCAATAACAGAAGCACTCCTAGACATTGTTTAATTGTACTCCTTCTATGGATCCTGAAAATAATATAGTTTAGAGGGACACATGTATTTTCTCCCTACATTTGGATGCAAGCAGTTTATCCTCATTTTGTCTTTTATCTCTGTTGCTTCATGTCTACCTTTTTTATGTTTTATTTGCTCCTGTGTTTGAACTTCAAAGTTTCTCTGCACCTCTGATATTTCTATTGGGACTATTTGAAAAGCCTTTATTTCATTGAAGGTCTGTTTTTCTTGTAGCATTCTACTGAGCTGGCTATGTAAGTTATTTTTGCCCACAAGCTCCATGGCCTTATAGAATATTGTATTCCAAATTTTATGCTCCTTTTTAGTATTGGCTGCTAAATCATGTGTAATCCTTCCTGTGACTCCTTGGCACTTGAATTCTCTTTCTGGCTGCTTGGTGTATTTTTTTCTTTGACTTCTAAATTCTGAATTTTCAGTTCATTTCAATTTAATAAATCTTTAAGTTCCTATGATAAGCCAGGCACTGAGCTAAGTTCTAGAGATAAAAATAAGAAAAAGAAATAAAGTTCTTGCCCTCAAGAAGTTTATAATCTACTGGAAGAAGACAACATGCAAAAGCAAGCTGGAAAGAGGATTAGGTAGACACCAAGGTCACCTTGTTCCATGGAGGTCAAAGGCAACTAGAGTTAGAAAGATTTGTAAGTGAATTCTATGATTTAAAAATCCACTAATTCCAATATTAAATAAATTATTTAAAATGATAAGTAAATAAGGAGTCCTACAAAACACCTTATATGAAACAATGCTCATAACCAGGAAGAGTAAAGACAGAGAAAGAAAATTATAGAACAATTTTACTAATATTTATGCAAAAGTTCTCATAAAATACTAGCTAGGAGACTGCAAAAACATCTCTCAAAGATTGTATACTGTTACCTAGTGAAATTTATACCAGAAATGCAGGGCTGGTTCAATATGAGGAAAACCACTTCCCCTTCTCCTCCTCCTCCTCCTCCTCCTCCTTTCCTCCTCCTCCTCCTCCTCCTCCTCCTCCTCCTCCTCCTCCTCTTCCTCCTCCTCCTCCTCCTCCTCCTCTTCCTCCTCTTCTTCCTTCTCCTCTTCCTCCTTTTCCTTTTTTCAAACAATAGATTGGTTGCTTTTGTTATGTGTTCCCCCATTTATATAGCTATATGTTCATTGGATTCTTAGATCTGCTTACCACTGCATCAATTCATATAAGTCTTCTTTGTGTGGTAGGTTTGTGAAAGTTATTTAGATTTGAATAGGCCTTTGATGTAGATTATAAGAGGGAAATTTCTGGGCTGTAAAAGATTAAAAACTACATGGGAATTAAGCAATTCTGTTGACCAGTAGTTCCTGACACATAGACAGACCATAAAGGCTTATTTTTTCATGCATAAGAGAAACCTTTTAACTGGTGCCATTGTCAATGGCACTTACGACCTTATAAAAAGTCTCCTCTTCGGGAACAATCTCCGTCCTTGGATGTGACAAATCCTTGTTTCTATACAGGCTGAACTCCACTTGCCACTGCTCCTTAATTTCTTTCCATGAAGGAATGAGGAATCATGTAGAGGACTGGACATTCAATCAAATCTGCCAATGTATACTCATACCCCGTGTTAGTAATCATATCCTTAAAAGCTAATTAAACTTATTCTTGTACACCATTTTCATGAAATGAACCCAGTTTTAGTACAGCTGCTGAATCTAGCTATAACATGGTTTCTTTGAATTTTCAATATTTAGCAAGCTTCTTACTATCCCATAGTCTTAATTCACTCTAAGTCTTTAGTAGTCTCAGTATATTAAAAAAAAAAAATCTTGTCATTAGTTTACAGAAAGAGGCCTTGACAATTTATACTTGTGAAAGGAAAAGCAAATTTAATTAATGCTTACTTGGTTTTAAATTTTTTTAATATTTTACTTTTCTGATTGCAAGTAAAAACAATTTTTAACATTAAAAAAATGAGTTCCAAATCCTCTTCCTCCTAACCTGTCCCCTGCCCCTGAGATAGTAAGTGATTTTATATAGATTTTACATGTGTAATCATGCAAAACATAGTTTCATATTAGTCACGTGAAAGAAAATAGAACCAAACCCCCCCAAAAAAAATAAATAAGCAGAAAATAACTATCCTTCTTTTATCCATAGATCTGACAAGTAACTAGTCCATGTTTCCCTAATTTGTCCATGGTATCACCCTTTATTTATTTATTTCTTTTTTGCCTTTTGGAGGGCAATTGGGGTTAAGTAACTTGCCCAAGGTCACAGGGTGTGCATTAAGTGTCTGAGGCCAGATCCGAACTCAGGTCCTCCTGACACCAGGGCCAGAAACTCTACTCACTGAGCCACTTAGCCACCCCATATCACCCTTTAATTTTAACTCATGTTTCTATTTCTAGCCAATTTTTGTATATGTGCCATGTACCATTGCAAAAAAATACAAAACAAAACAAAACAAAAAAGAACCCAAAACTATATGCTTTTCTATTCCCACTCAATTTTCTTAAGAGGCATATCATATCTACCTTTTCTAAAACAGTATTTGCCTCTTTGATTTTTTCTTGATTATTTTATGGTTAGATTTATCTAGTTTTGTGAGAGGAAAGTTAAGGTCACCCACTAGTATAATTCTACTATTTGCTTCTGTAATTTAGCTAACTTCTTTAAAAATCTGAATGCTATACTATTTGGTGCATATATGTTTAATATTGATATTACTTCATTGTCTATGGTACCTTTTGGCAAGACATAGTTTCCTTCCTTATCCCTTTTAATTAGATATATTTTTGCTTTTGCTTTGTCTAAGATTAAGGTTGCCATTACTACTTTTTTTTTTTAACTTCAGCTGAAGCAAAATAGATTCTGCCCCAGGCTTTTAGCTTTACTCTGTGTATTTCTTTGCTTCAAATGCATTTCTTATAAACAATATATAATGGGATTCTGGTTTTTAATCCAATCCTTTATCTGTTTCTGTGTTATGAGTGGGTTCATTCCATTCACATTCCCAGTTATGAATTTTTTCTCCTGTTTCTCTCTGTCTCTGTCTCTCTCATTCTCTCTCCTTTCACCCTGTCCTTCTTTGCCAGTGTTTTGCTTCTAATCACTGCTTCCCTCAATTTTCTCTTCCTTCTATCAGTTCCCCTCCTTCTTATCCCCGTCCTACTTCCTTGTAGGGTAAAATAGATTTCTATAACTAACTGAGCATATACAATATACATAGCCAGTTCTTTTTTTATCATTATTTTTGGAGGAGCATCTCCCCCTCCAGGGCAATTGGAGTTTAGTGACTTGCATAAGGTTACATGGTTAGTGTAGTTAAGTGTCTGAGGTCACATTTGAACTCAGGTCCTCCTGACTCCAGGGCCAGAGTTCTATTCACTGTGCCACCTAGCACCTAGCCAAATCTGATAAAAGTAAATTTCAAATATTGCCTGACACTTATAATAACTCTTTCATGCCTTTTGTATGTGAGATCATTTACCCCATTCTACCTCTACCTTCTCCCTTCTCTCAATGCATCCCTCTTTCTCACTCTTTGGTTTGTAACCCTAACTCCTCTGCCTCCTGGGAATAATATGCTAAAGCTAGTGTTCCTTTAATGTGACAGGATTGTTTGTCATCCTGACCCTGGCTCCATGCTATTTGAATGGTTTCTTTCTGATTGTTTGCAATATTTCCTCCTTGACCTGGGAGTTCTGGAATTTTACTATAATATTCTTGAAAGTTTTGATTTCAGGATCTCTTTCAGGAATTGCATAGTGAATTCTTTTATTTTCTATTTTACCCTCAGTTTTAAGGTATTGAAACCTTTTTATTAATAATTTCTTGATTTATGATATCTTTATTTGAATTTGACTCTCAAGTAATCCAGTAATTTTAAAGTTATTTCTTCTGGATCGTTTTTCCAGGTCAGTTTTTTTTTTTCCCAATGAGGTATTTCACATTTTCTTTTTCATTCTTTTTATTTTGTCTTGTTTTTTCTTGATGTCTCATGGTTTCATTAGCTTTCACTAGCCCGATTCTAATTTTTAAGTATTTTCTCTGTATTTTAAGAATTTTTATGAGCTTTTGTACCTCCTTCTCCAATCAATTCTACTTTTGGGGGAGTTATTTCCCTCAGTGAATTTTTGCATATCTCTTTCCTTTTTTGTGCTTCCTTTACCAAGCAGTTGGAAATTTTTCATGATTTTTTTTTTATCGCCCTTATTTCTTTCCCCAATTTTTCTTTGACCTCTCTTATTTGATTTTTAAGATCTTTTTTGAGCTTTTCTATGAGTTCTTTTCATGCCTGACAATGAATTCACCTTTTTCTTTGAGATTTCACATGTAGCAATTTTGACACTTTTGTCTTCTTTTGAGTTTGTGTTTTGATATTCCCTGTCACCATAATGACTTTCTATGGTCAGGTTCTTATTTTTTCTTCTTATTTTCTACCCATATTTCTTGACTTTCAATTTTATATTAAAGTTGGGCTCTGCTCTTGGGGTACCCGGGGTACTGTCTTGAGCTTCAGGTTGTTTATGTAGTTTTTCCATAACTAATTCTGGAGACCTGTAAGGTTTTGGTTTTTCCATGGTGGTATGATCTAAAGAGAGGTTTGGTCATGGACTCCTGGCCTGTCCTCTAATCTGTGATTGATCACAAGTAGTCTTTTCTGCCCTGGACCTGTGACTAGGTTACCTCCCATGAAGCTGCATCCTCTTGTGTGCTTGTGCTCTTCCTCACCTTGGGTCTGTGACTCAAGTTTGTGAACTGGTTCCCTGTTTTGGAAATGCAGCAGAGGCCTTGACCTAGTGGTAGAAAAATGTCCCCAGTAATCTCCTTCTGATCAGTGATCTGACCCCCTTAACATCTGTGGGATAATATCTCTGCCAGTCAATGTTGCTGGTTCAGTAACTTCTAAACCCACAGTGGCCTGATGCTGGCTTTCTCTTGGTGTGAGGCTTTGTTGCACTAGGACTTGTCTTTGATTTTTGCTGGATGTAGAACTTTTCTGCTGGTTTGCATAGAGGCATGGAGGTATGGAGCCATGGGGGCATGGGGTCTTATTGCTTATTTGCTGGGATGCAGTTTGCTACCTACATTGGATTGTACCTTCCCTTTAGACCTTCTAAATTGTCTTGGGTTAGAAATGTGTTTACCCCATTTTTTTTATTGATACTGACACTCCAGTATTCATTTTCAGAAACTATTTTAAAGTTTTTTGGAGGGGAATTTGGGATAGCTCAGAAAAATTCCTGCCTTACTCGGCTATCATTACTCTAGAATTTTTAAGACAATATTAAGATGTGAGTATTTTGGAACTATACTCTTATGTTCTCTTCTCTAGTCTACATAATTCAAAATAGGTCATATTAAAAGAATCCTTCTATACATACATATTTTTTTTTGTCTTTTAAAATGAAGAGTAGGAGCAGCTAGGTGGTGCAATGAATAGAACGCTGGCCCTGGAGTCAGGAGAACCTGAGTTCAAATCTGGCCTCAGATTACACTTAACACAAAAACTAGTCATGTGACCTTGGGCAAGTCACTTAACCCCAATTGCCCTCCCCTCCCCCCCCAAAAAGCAATAATTAATTAATTAATTAATTAAATGAAGAACAGAGGGGATAGTGGACTAGCCTTAGAGTCCTGAACCTGAGTTCAAACCTTACTTCTGACATACACTATCTATGTGATCATGAAGAAGTCAGTCTGTCAAAGCCCAAGCCTACATGATGTATTAAATCATTCTGAGGGATAGACAATAGGTGGTATGTGCCAACCAAGTTAAACTGCCACAACTACTTTGACCATTACCTTTCCCGAGACCTTGATGGATATAACCAGGAGCCTGGATGCAAGAGTTTTGAGACTAGAAGTATTTCCCAGACCACTGGCCCTGCTTCTAACCTGGGCCTTCCAGACACTATTGAATAAAGCAATCACTATAGAGAAGGGTCCCATCTTCCTTGCACCACTATCACTAATTACTAACAAATGGCCACTGATGTGTAGGCAAGTTCAAGAGCCCCAGGTGTGCCTGAGTCCTCCAGACTTCCAATGCTGCATCCAGTTCAGCCCCTAAAACTCTTACTCTAGGAAGCCATCCTCATCAAGATGCAGTCTGGAAATTGCTTTGACCCTTACTACAGTAAGTGTTGTGACTGCTAAAGTCTGAAAAAAAAAGCTTCTATCCATCAAAGTTTAGGAGTTACTGTTATTATTATCACAGTCAAATGGTTCAACATCAAAAACTGGTCTGATTTTTATTCATGGATATGACATTAAAGAAAATGCACTGCCATCTGTTTTGCTGCTGCACCCTAGGGGACCAAGGGGCCTTTCCATCTGACTTACAACTTCTACATGTGTTGCTTTTTCAATTAGAACATGAGTTTCTTGAGAGCAGGGACTATGTTACTTCTTTCTTTGTATCCCCATTGCTTTGCACATATTGAGTGTTTAACTCATTTTTTGCATTGATGTGTTGAAGACTATGAGTTGCCATCAAGTTGTTTGTCTACATAAGTTGGGAGAATATGAACTTATGGGTCTGAAATAAAATAATGTAGAATAAAACTCCAAAGTTTCTGGGAAAACAATCCATTCATTGAATTATTTATTGAATCCTGTACAAAAAAAATGTACAGCAAGAGTGGTTCTTTCTGTCCAAAACAACAGAATCATAGAATTTCATGACTTTAGAGACTGTCTTTTCCAACTGACTATATCTATCTGTCTGTCTGTCTATCTATCTCTCTCCTATAATGTCAGTTTCCAATGGCCATCCAAATTCCAAAGACTTCAAATTAAGGGAGACACACAACTTTTACAAGTAGTCTATTCCCCCTTTAGATACCTTTGATTATTCAGATTTTTTATACCGAATATGAATTGCTCTCATTACAACTTAGTACTCATTGGTCTTATTTCTTCCACATGAGGCCAAGTAGGAAAAAATGTAATCTTGTTTCCATATTTTGGCTTTCAAATACTTGAACACATTTACCTTGTCCAAGCATTCCTTTTCGGGCTATACATAAACACTTCATTCAAATGATTCTTATATGACATGAATTCAAGACATGTAACCATCCCAATGGTTACCCCTCTGTTTGATCAGTGTTCTGCAATATCAATAACTGAAAACAGAACTGCAATTTACCAAGGGCAGAGGATATTCAGACTAGAATCTATTTACAATTAAGGAAGCTCTGTCTCTCAAAACAGCCCACAATCATATTAGATTTTGTAGTTGACATATAATATTATTATTATTACTTTTAATTTGAAACATTTAATTTTAAAACTTTGAATTCCAGATCCATTCCCTTCCTCCCTTGTCACTCACTCCCACTGGGAAGATAAGCAATTCAGTATATGTTGCATATGTGTAGCTATGCAAAACATTACCAGAGTAGATATATTGTAAAAAACTGCTTATATTTCCCTCCCACCCATCCCAAACCCCACCTGGTCCATTCCCTACTTTGATCCTGTCCCTCTTCAAAAGTGGGTCCCTCCAACCTCCCCTTCTCCTCGAATACCCTCCCCTCCATCATCCCCCCTGTCATCCCCCTCCCCCCTACTCTCCTTCAGGGTGAGACATTCCATGTAGTATGTATGTCATTCTCTCCCTGAGCCAAATTCAATGAGAATATGGTTTTGCCTTTTTGCCTTCCTGTTCTGCCCCTCCAATGCAATTACTTCTTGTTGCCTTTTCTATATGAGATAGTTTAACTGCCCCCATCTCTCCCCATCTCTGCTTGCACATTCCTCTCTCACCTCTTAACTTCACCCCTTAAGTATCATCCCTTCCCACCAAATTCGACCTGTGCCCTCTATCCATGTATACCTGTAAACATATATACACACATTCACAATATTTATTCATATGTCCATATACCCTTATTCAAATATTTTCATACTGAGAAAGGTTTCATCAGTCACAGTTATTATTTTACATGTAGTAATGTAAATAGTTCGACTTTGATAAGTTCCTTTTGATTTCTTTTTACGTTCTCAAGTATCTCTTACTTCTTGAGTCTGAATGTCAAATTTTTTATTCTACTCTGTTTTTTTTTTCCTCAAGAATGCTTGAAAGTCCTCTATTCCACTGAATGAACTTATTTTCCCCTGAAAAAAGATACTCAGTTTTGCTGGGTAGGTGATTCTTGGTCTTAATCCCAGCTCCTTTGCCCCCTGGGAATAACATATTCCATGCCCCTCTATCCCTCAATGTAGAAACTGCCGGGTCCTATGCTATTCTGATTGTGTTTCCACAATATTGAAATTGTTTCTTCCTGGCTTCTAATCAAGGAGTATTTTCTCCTTGATCTGGGACTTCTGGAACCTGGCTATAATATTCGAAGGAGTTTTCTTTTTGGGAAGTTTTTCAGGAGGCCATTGGTGGATTCTTTCAACCTCTATTTGCCCTCTGGTTCTAAAACATCAGGGCAATTTTCCTTGAGAATTTCTTGAAGGATGGTTTCTAGGTTCTTTCTTTGATCATGGCTTTCAGGTAGTCCAATGATTTTTAAATTATCTCTCCTGCATCTATTTTCCAGGTCAGTGGATTTTCCCATGAGATATTTCACATTGCCTTCTATTCTTTCAATTGCTTGAATCTGTTTAAGAGCATCTTGATTTCTCATAAAGTCAATAGCTTTCATTTGCTCCAGCCTAATTCTGAAGTAATGAATCTCCTCAGTGAGCTTTTGAGATTATTTTTCCATATGGCAAATTCGGCTTTTTAAGGCATTCTTCTCCTCATTGCCTTTTTGAACCTCTTTTGTCATTTGAGTTAATCTATTTTTTAGGATGTTATTTTCCTCAGTCAGGCTGTTGACTCTCATTTCATACTTTTCCTGCATCCTTCTTATTTCTCTTCCCAATTTTTCCTCCACTTCTCTTATTTGGTTTTTAAAATCCTTCTTAAGGTCCTCTATGGCCTGTAACCCACTTGTATTTTCATTTGGGGCTTTTGGTGCAGGAGTTCTGACTTCACAGTCCTCCTCCTGTTTCATGCTTCGATCCTCTTTGCCCCTAAAATAGGAGTCTAATATTGAATTTTTCTGTTTATTTTCTTTCCTTTGCCTAGGCATGTTGCCACTTAATTACTTGACTTTTGGGCTTTTGCCACAGTAGGACTCTGCCACCAGACAGGGGAGTTTTTCTCCCAAATGTTGAGGTCTTCTCAACTTCCGGAGTTATTAGTTGGGTGCTCTCCCTGTAGCCTCCACACATCCTAGCAAGGTAGACACACACCCCAAGTCCTCCACCCCATACCACAATCCAGATCTAATAAGTGTAAAGGAAGAGCAATTACCCCCCAGACTGATCGCCGGATTCCCTTACAGTTCACAGGCCAGGAGCTAAAGCTGCAACTGAAGCTGCAAAATGGCAGCTGTGCCACAGCTCCTCAGCTGCTTCCCACCCCAGGGGAAGAAGCTGGTGAGTTCCCAAATACTGCTCCCAAAGTCCATAGGCATCTAACCTCTCACTTTGTCTGTGGCATCTATGTGTTGATAATTCTGAAAATGCCACAGCTACTGGTGTTCTGGGGTCCCTCCAGCCAGTTGCTGGTCCAGCTTCTCTGGGGCTAAATCCTCTGACTCACAGAGTCCTGGGCTTGGCTCCCAGAGCACTGCACTGGCCGCTCCCTGTTGGGCTGCAGGGCTGTCCTCAGCTGGAGGTTAGCTTTTCTGCATTTTTCTGTGGCTTCTGGACCTCCAGAGGTTGTTTAGAGTTTCCCTTTTACATAATTTTGAAGTGGTGTGGGCTGGAGCACTGTGGAAGTGTTGTTTCTTCTCCCCCATCTTCCCTCTCCCCCCGGCATATCATATTATTGATGAATAATGATTTCATTCACACCCCTAGGTATTTTTTCAAACAGACTTTTTATCATATAATCTCCTCCCATCTTCCACCTAGAAAATTGGTTTCATTATCCCAAATAAGAGATTTTATTTTTTTCTCTAATAAACTTTGTCTAATTGATTTCAACCCAATAACTAAGCCTGCTAAGAGCTTTGAGTTTGATCCTTCAAAATACAAAAAGAAATGTACATTGTATGTAATCTAAAACAAATTGGCTTCGAATTTATCTGTCCATAACTTTGATAATTTGATTCTACCCACAGCAACACCAGGATCTTCCTTTGTTGCAATGGTTTTCAGGTGGTGTTGCTAGGTGGCACAGTGAGTAAGAGCACAAGCCTCGGAGTTGGGATGACCCGGGATCGAATCCAGCCTCAGAAAATGAACACCCACACATAAATAATGACTAGCCATGTAACCTTGATCAAGTTACTTAATCCGAATCACTTTAAAAAAAAAAAAGAAGATCCTTTCTACAACTACATTTTTTCTCAGGCAAAAAGATAACCAGTAGGAGGAAGAATTTGTATACCTGCTTGCCAGAAGATATTGCCCTTAAGTTACTTTCTGGGCAGTGCCAATCAAGATGAAAGTGAAGCCCATTCAAATGCCCCCATGGCCTCCCAGAGTCTTTACCTTCAAGGACAGTGTAATAGGAATGATGGGCAACCCCTATTTCTCTGTTCATGAGTTTATCTAAATCTCTTTAAAATGCCCCATGGACTTTCTGGACATCTTTTCAGTTACTTTTGAATCCTTTGTTCCTAGTCTTTGTTATCTTTAAGGGAAGAGTATAATATGTTAACGTTTATCCTTTCATATTTTAAGTATATGTCAGTGAATATGTAGTAACCTTTTTTTTTGCATTTCAAACATTTCTTTTGCTAAAATTGAAAGAAATAGCTATCTTATACTTGCTTTACACTACTTTGTACACTGAAAATCTTTTCTAGAAGAGGCTCAATAACTTTTTGGGAAATCTTAGACATAAGCAATTCCTAAGTTTTATTTTAGAGATTTCCTCTGGCATTTCTACTCTAGGATGGAGATACAATCAGCCAGAAAGACTGAGAAAGTATTGACAACTTCTCTGGGGGGCCTGGAAATCACCCTTCCCACTTGCATATCCCCCAATGGACTGCATGTGAGACCAAGGCTAGTCCTCTTTTCTGGAAAGGACGCCTGGATTACAAGTGACATAAACATCTAGTATGCTTACCACATCAGTATTTCTCCAGCATTCTTAACAGTTCTCTTTATAGCAATGTTCTGTAAGCAAGGCCATGCAGAACAAAGTTCCCTTGTATCTGCTACTTAAAGCACACCAGGGCAAAGACAGCAGGAAAATGTGATATCACTCTAGAACAAAAGCTACCACTGAGTCAAGATGAGTCAGATTTCATTAATTAAGTAATTGCCTCTGCCATCCACCAAAGGAGAACACAAGACATTTGTTTCTGTCCTGTCACTCCATTTGGCAGATTGGATAAATTTTAAGCAGAAATTGCCCAAAGGAAAGGTCAGTAATTCATTCATGGAAATTTCAGGACATTAGTTGCTCTGTTCTCACTTTCTAAAGAGGATAGTAAAACAAAAAGGCAGAAAATCATTACTGCTGTAAATGACCATTCTACCTATTCAGAGAAGAAGTAATTCAGTGAAGTATTCTCACAAATGATAGCACAATATATGATACCTAAGATATATTAAAGTTGATATGTTTACGTTTTTACGTTCCTACATGGAAAGATGATATTTGTAACTCATGAGACCTTTCTCAATATTAGGGTAGTTGGAGGGAATATATATATATATATATATATATATATATATATATATATATATATATATACATATATATGTATATATATATCTCTCTATCTCTCCTATCCAATATTTATATATGTATAGATATAGATATATAGATATATAGATAGATATAGATATAGATATGGAGAGAGAGAATATATATATATATATTCCCTCCAATTATATATATATATATATATATAGAGAGAGATGTATATATATATATATATATATATATATATATATATATATATATATTCCCTCCAACTATATAGATAGATAGATAGATAGATAGATAGATAGATAGATAGATACAGAGAGAGGGAGTAGGGTGAGTTGAATATGAAGGAATGATATCTAAAACATTTTTTTAAACAAAATTAAAGGGAGCGAGAGCAATATATTAGGATAATGGAAGAGATAGAATGTGGTAAATTATCTCACATACAAAAGGCAAGAGAAAACTTTTACAATGGACGGAAATAGAGTGGAGGTGAGAGGGAATGAGTGGACCTTACTCTCATCAAATTTTGCTTAAGGAGAGAATAATGTACACACTCAACTGGGTATCTTACCCTACAGGAAAGTAGGGGGAAGGAGATAAGAGGAGAGGAAGAGAGAAGGGAAGGTAGATTGGGGGAGGGGGTAGTCAGAAGCAAACACTTTTTAAAAGGGATAGGGTCAAAGGAGAGAAAAGAATGAATGGGAGGGGCAGGATAAGATGGAGGGAAATATCGTAAGTCTTTCACAACATAACTATTATGGAAGTATTTTGCATAACTACACATGTATATCCTATATTGAACTGATTGCCTTCTCAATGAGGATGGGTGCAGAGGGAAGAAGGGAGGGAACTTGGAACTCAAGCGTTTTAAAAACAAATGTTAAAAATTGTTTTTACATGCAATAGGGAAATAAGATGTACAGGCAATGGGTCATAGAAATCTATCTTGCCCTACAAGAAAGTGAGGGGGGAAAGGAGGAGGGATAATGGAAGGGAGGGCAGACTGGGGGAAGGGGTAATCAAAATGCATGCCATCTTGGGGAGGGGGGAAGGGAGAGATGGGGAGACAATTTGGAACTGAAAATCTTGTGGAAATGAATGTTGAAGACTAAAATAAATAAATTAATAAAGAATATATATTTATATACATATCTGTATCTATCTCTATCTCTATCTCTATCTATCTATCTATCTATCTATCTATCTATCTATCTATCATAGCTAAAATCAAGGAATTAATCACCTGAACTCCAACCCACAGCTTTCCTTTAAAGGACAAAATCAAACTGGAATGGGTGATAGGAAAAGTGTTACTTCCCCAGATTTAAACATTTAGAGACATAACTAATAATCTTTACATTTGGGATAAGAAGTGTTTGGAGTGGAGATGAGGACTGCACCTGGGATCTAGTCACATGGGGAAGAAAGCACCCTTACAAAATGAGTTTTCACTCAAACTGTGGCAGTAACCACAGCCTGGAAAGAAGGTGGAGGACAAAACCCAAGGACGCAGATTCGACCATGGATCATTATGATTCCCAACAAACCAATGACTACATGCAGCCGGAAGAGGACTGGGACAGAGATTTGCTCCTTGACCCCGCCTGGGAGAAGCAGCAAAGAAAGTATACTTCTCAGAACAGCACAGAGAAGCTAACCTCCTGCTGAGGACAGCCCAGCAGCCCTGCAGGGAGTGGCCAGCGCAGCGCTCTGAGAGCAGGCAGCACAGCACACTGGGAACCGACAGCGAAGCCCGCAGAGCCGAGCCCAGATCCGCGGTTTTAGCCCCAGGGCAGCCGGGCCTTCAGCCTGCTGGTGGAACCCCAGAACACCAGCAATTGTGGCGATTCAAGAATTATCAGCACAGATACGCCTAGGACAAAATGAGAGGTTAGTGCCCTATGGACTTTGGGACCAGTATTTGGGGAACATGTGGCTTCCTCCCCTGGGGGCAAAAAGATGTTGAAGACAGCTGCACAGAAGCCATTTTGCAGCATCAGTAGTGGCTCTAGCTCCTGGTCTGCAAACTGTAGGAAGATCCAACAATCAGTCTGGGGGTTAATCGCTTTTGCTTTAAACTGCCTGGATCTGGATTGTGGTCTGGGGGGGAAGTTTGGGGTGGGTATCCAACTTGCTAGAGTGGGTGGAGGCTTTACAGAGGCCACCCAACTGGCAGAAGTTGTGAAGACCCCACGTTTGGGTGGAAGCTCCCCTGTCTGGTGGCAGAGTCCTACTGTGGCAACAAGCCCAAAAATCAAGTAATTAAGTGGCAATATGCCTAGGCCAATGAAACAAAATAAACAGAAAAGTTCAACATTGGACTCCTCTTTTAGGGGCAAAGAGGCTCAAAGCATGGAGGAGGACTGTGAGGTCAGAACTCCTGCACCAAAAGCCCCAAATGAAAATACAAGCTGGCTACAGGCCATAGAGGACCTTAAAAAGCAGATAAGAGAAGTGGGGGAAAATTTGGGAAAAGAAATAAAAAAGATGCAAGAAAAGTATGAAATGACAGTCAACAGCCTGACTGAGGAAAATAACACCTTAAAAAATAGACTAACTCAAATGGCAAAAGAGGCTCAGAAAGGCAATGAGGAGAAGAATGCCTTAAAAAGTCGAATTTGCCTGATGGAAAAAGAATCTCAAAAGTTCACTGAGGAGATTCATTCCTTCAGAGTTAGACTGGAGCAAATGGAAGCTAGTGACTTTATGAGAAATCAAGATACTATTAAACAGATCCAAACAAATGAAAGAATAGAAGGCAATGTGAAATATCTCATGGGAAAAACCACTGACCTGGAAAATAGATCCAGGAGAGATAATTTAAAAATTATTGGACTACCTGAAAGCCATGATCAAAGAAAGAACCTAGAAATCACCCTTCAAGAAATTCTCAAGGAAAACTGCCCTGATGTTTTAGAATCAGAGGGCAAAATAGAGGTTGAAATAATCCACAGATCACCTCCTGAAAAAGATCCCCAAAAGAAAACTCCCAGGAATATTATAGCCAGGTTCCAGAATCCCCAGATCAAGGAGAAAATACTCCAAGCAGCCAGGAAGAAACAATTTCAATATTGTGGAAACACAATCAGAATGGCACAGGACCTGGCAGCTTCTACACTGAGGAATAGAAGGGCATGGAATATGATATTCCAGAGGGCAAAAGAGCTGGGAATGAACCCAAGGGTCACCTACCCAGCAAAACTGAGTATCTTGTTTCAGGGGAAAATATGGTCATTCAGTGGAATAGAGGACTTTCAAGCATTCTTGATGAAAAAACCAGAGTTGAATAGAAAATTTGACATTCAGACACAAGAAGCAAGAGATGCTTGAGAAGGTAATCAAGGAAAAGAAATCAAAAGGAACTTATCAAAGTTGGACTATTTACAGTCCTACATGGAAAAACAATAACTGTGTTTGATGAAACCCTTCTCATTATGAAAATAATTGAAGAAGGGTACATGGCATATGTTCACAGGTATACATGGATAGAGGGCACAGGTTGAATTTGATGGGAAGGGATGATTTTTTTTTTTGGAGGGCAATTGGGGTTGGGTGACTTGCCCAGGTTCACGTGGCTGGGTTTTTGTTTGTGTGTTGGGTGTCTGGGGCCAGATCCGAGCTCGGGTCCTTCTGGCTCCAGGGCTGGCTCTCTGCTCGCTTCGCCACCTAGCCGCCCCAAGGAAGGGATGATTCTTAAGGGGTGAAGTCAAGAGGTGAGAGAGGAAAGTGGCAAGAGGAGATGGAGAGAGACAAGGTAGGGCAAATTATCTCATGTAGAAGAGGCAAGGGGAAGTAGTTGCAGGGGAGGGGAAGAACAGGAAGGCAAAAAGGCAAAAGCATATTCTCATTGCAGTTGGCTCAAGGAGAGAATCACATACATACTAAATGGAATATCTTACCCTCACTCAATCTCCTGAGTAGGGGAAAGGGGTCGAGAGGGAGGATGATGGAGGGGAGGGCATTCTGGGGAGAGGGGAGGTTAGAAGTACCCACTATCAAAGAGGGACAGGATCAAAGTAGGGAATGGACCAGGTGGGAGGTGAGACAGGTGGGAGGGAAATATAAGCAGTCTTTTACAATATATCTACTATGGTAATGTTTTGCATAGATATACATGTACAACACATACTGAATTGCTTATCTTCTCAGACAGGGGAGAAAGGGAATGGATATGAAAATCAAAGTTTTAAAATTAAATGTTTCATAAGATGTCCAGGCAGTGGGGCTCAGAGATTCACCTTGCCCTAATGGCAAAGTCGAAGGGGGTATGGGAGAAGATATGGGAGAGAGCAGATTGGATGAGGGGATATCTGGTGGGACTGCTATTCTGGGATGGTGGGTAGGGAAAAAATGGGGGAAAAATGTAACTCATAATCTGGTGGAAATGAATGATGTAAACCAGAAGTTAATAAAGCATTTGTTTAATTAAAAAAAAAAGAGTTTTCTAGTGTCTGTCTATATGTTACATGTAAATGCATATATACACATGTATGTATATGTGTGTTTGTTGTTGCTGCTGGGGCAGCTAGATTGTGCAGTGCATAGAGCACTGAGATTAGAATGAGGAAGACTCTTTAACATGAGTCTAAATCTGGCCTCAGACACTTAACTAACTTCGTGACCCTGGGCAAGTCAGTTAATGCTGTTTGCCTTGGTTCCTCATTTGTAAAATGGACTGGAAAAGAAAATGGCAAACCAATTTAGTATTATAGCCAAGAAAACCTTAAAATGGGGTCATGAAGAGTCTAACATGGCTTAAATGATTCAACAACAAAAAATATAGGTACATATGAGTGTTTACTGGGAATATATACTGAAATGTGTGTGTTTATACACGCATATACATATACATATATACACACATACATACATGCACACTTAAATATATGTAGAGTGTGTGTGTGTGTGTGTGTGTGTGTGTGTGTGAGATTGAATAGATAGTATATTTTGTGTCTGTTCCTGTGTGTGTATATACACATACTGGGAAGATGGCAGGAACTGGGGTGTGGTCACAAAGGAGGTTGCTGCTCAATGAGAGCAATGCTGCAGGGAGTGGAGATAAACGATGGAGAATATAGAATAACCCTAACCCTAACCCTAACCCTAACCCTGATGCTTAGTCCTCCAAATATCCTGACTGCTAGATGGGACAAGGATATAACCAGGAACAAAATTAGGCAAAAGATGAGCTTAGGGTGTATGAAAAGAATAAATGTGAAATTCTTCTTGGAGCTGTCCTTGAAGAGATCTTCTGATATATTTTCTACTGCCCGACATTAAACTTGCTCATGTTGTGCTGATTTCATTGTTTTAACCTGGACAATATGCCAGCACCGTGCCAGGAAACTTCCATTTGAATTGCATTAGAAAGATTCTGAAGATCATCTGGTAGGATAAGGTACCAGATATTGAGATCTTTTCTCAAACTAAACTTCCAAGTATTCAGACTCCATTTCAGAGAGCACAAGTCTGATGGGCTGGCCACATTGTTCAAATGCCAAATACACACTTGCCTAAAAGACTACAGAGAGCTCACCCAAGCCAAAAACTCACATGGTGGTTAGAAAAAGTAATACAAGGACACTCTCAAGATCTTTCTGAAGAACTTTTGAATTGATTGCATGACATGAGAGACACTGAGACAGGACTTCCCATCATGGCATGCTCTCATTAGAGAAGGTGCTGTGTTCTATTAACAAAGTATAATTGAAGTAGTTCAAAGGAAACAAGTTTAGAGTATCCACCTTAATGTTTACCTGAATTATTTGTGCCAAGCCTGTGGGTAGAGCATTCTGAGCTCATATTGATCTGATCAGCCACAATTGGATACTGTGTATGTTGACCCTAATATAGGGGTGTCTTTTTTATCCTCTTTGAGAACAAAAGACAACTATATCTATCCATACAAATGCTCTAGCACAGCCTAACCTTAAGGTAGTCACCTCTGATAATGGCAAAAGCTGCATCCAAATGTTTAGATTTGACTGGGAGATCAGCAATGCAAATCTCTAAAATAATACACTATGGATAGTCCCCAATAGCTTCTTTGACTGGTCCAAACCTCTCTTTATCCAAGCTGCTCCATCAGTGGCCCCACCTATTGTCTATCTGTGGGACTCAAGAAGACCAGAACAAATTATACAGATGCAGGGAGACTAACATGAATATTTTCATGTGAGCACCCTTACTTTAATTTTGTATTCTTCTCTGACTTAATAGTAGTATTATAAAGTAAAATAAGTTAATCTTGTGACATGGCTTCAGTATTAGGAAAGAGTCCAAGAAAATTGATGGTGGATACTTGAATACAAGTGTTTTCTTGAGGGAAAATTAAGCAGAAGAGTGATTTCTGGATTCTAGGATGTCTGGATAAAGGAATCTGGTGTCCAGCAGATCTGAAATTCTTTGGGCACACCTTGAAATAAAGTGAAGAAGACACACATAAGACATTACCTGGCTTACCTTTCTGCATTTAAAAAGAAATGTAGGGTGATGAAAATACCACTGGGCACAGTATTCTATGGTCACTTATAATTATAATAGAGAAGCCAGTACAAAGGACACAGATATTACAACATATTATAAGTAGTATAAGGATTGAAAAATCTATTTTCCCCCTAGGAAATTAAAGTCCAAATAAAAAAAAGCAAGATTCCAAATGACAGTTAATGTAACAAGTGATTATTTCACATAATAAGTACAGATGAAGTCAAGGTTGAGTCAGCTTATGACAGAATTTGATGTGGGTGATATCTATCACTGTCACCACAAGTCTGAGTACATTCATGGTATGGATGAATTGTATCATCATGCTGCTTTCTAGATTTTAGTGTAAAATCCATGAGATGATAGTGAAAATATCTTTTTGTGCGATTTAAAAGTGACAATATCTATTATATTTCTCACTAATATTCATATTGATAAGTACAATACAATTGAAATTATTTTCTAAAGAATTGCAATTTTTTTGAAAATTGAAATAATTCAGAAAGAGTTCTAGATGATCATTTAAAATTTTAAACAGCAAAATACAATTTAATTTATTATTATTTTTAATGTCTCCAAAGTATTTTAAAGTGACACAATATCCCTTCAAAAATACATACCTGGTAAGAAGAAGAAGCAGCAGCTAAAAGTAGTCAAAATAACAGAGATGGCTTAAGTAGAAGAAATACAAAAATTTATAGAAATGTAAAAATTTGTTCCTATTTATTGGTTATGAGAATTTACATGTATTATTATCAATCAAGAAGAAAAACCGGTCTGTTCAATTGAAATGAATACTTTAATTGGAGAGCTTATGAAATCTAATGAACTGATATGACATATTCAAATTCAGTTTACTAGGAGTCAAGATGGCAGTGTAGAAACAGCACTTCCGCAGTGCTTCAGCCCACCCCACTTCTAATGTAAGTATGTATGTATATATATATATATATATATATATATATATATGTGTGTGTGTGTGTGTGTGTGTGTGTGTGTGTGTGTGTGTGTGTGTATGTATATGCATATGTATGTGTATATACATATATACATATATATATGTATATATGTATATATGTATGTATCAGTGGGGACTCTAAACAAACTCTGGAGCTTCAGAACCCACAAAATGACACAGAGAAGCTAACCTCTCACTGAGGACAGCCCTGCAGCCCGGCAGGAAGCAGCCAGGACAGTGCTCTTGGAGCTGAGCCCAGGCCTGCCTGAGTCTGAGGTTTTAGCATGACCAGCAGCCTGCTGGAGGGACTTCAGAACACCAGCAGCTGTGGAATTTCCAGAGTTACCAATACATAGATGGCAGGGACAAAGTGAAAATTCAGTGCCCTATGGACTTTGGGACCAGTACTTGGGAGCATGTTGGCCTTTTTCCGTGGGGGCAAGAATCCACTGAGACACTTCAGCCCAGGCACAGCCATGGGGAAGCTTCAGCTTCTGGCATTCAGACTGTGGGGGACATAGCAATCAGTCTGGGGGGGCGGGGGGTAATTGCCGTTGCCTTAAACTTCTTGGATGTGAATTGCAGTCTGGAGTAGAGGTCTTGGGATGTATGACCAGCTTGACAGAGCTGGTGTGGATGCTTCAGAGAAGGCACCCAACTAATAGCTTCAGCACCTGAGAAAACCCCAGAATTTGGGACAGAAGTTCCCTGGGTGGTGGCAAAGTCCTACTGTGGAAACAAGCCCAAAAGTCAAGTAATTGAGTTTCAAAATGCCTAGGCAAAGGAAATAAATTAAACAGAAAAATTAAACATTAGACTCCTATTTGGGGGGCAAAGAGGATTGAAGCATGGAGGAGGAGGAGGACTGTGAGGTCAGAAATCCTGCACCAAAAGCCCCAAATGAAAATATGAGCTGGTTGCAGGCCATAGAGGACCTTAAGAAGCAGATAAGAGAAGTGGAGGAAAAATTGGGAAGAGAAATGAGAAAGATGCAAGAAAAGTAAGAAACGAGAATCAACAGCCTGACTGAGGAAAATAACACCTTAAAAATAGACTAACTCAAATGGCAAAAGAGGCTCAAAAAGGCAATGAGGAGAAGAATGCTTTAAAAAGCCGACTGTGCCAGATGAAAAAAGAATCTCAAAAGCTCACTGAGGAGTATCATTCTTTCAGAATTAGACTGGAGCAAATGGAAGCCAGTGATTTATGAGAAATCAAGATGCTGTTAACCAGATAAAAACAAATGAAATAATAGAAGGCAATGTGAAATATCTCATTGGAAAAACCACTGATCTGGAAAATAGATGCAGGAGAGATAATTTAAAAATTATTGGACTACCTGTAAGGCATGATCAAAGAAAGAACCTAGAAAACATCCTTCAAGAAATTCTCAAGAAAATTGCCCTGATGTTTTAGAATCAGAGGGCAAAATAGAGGTTGAAAGAATCCACTGATCACCTCCTGAAAAAGATCCCCAAAAGAAAACTCCTAGGAATATTGTAGCCAGGTTCCAGAATTCCCAGATCAAGGACAAAATTTTATAAGCATCCAGGAAGAAACAATTTGAATACTGTGGAAATGCAATCAGGATAACAAAGGATCTGGCAGGTTCTACACTGAGGGATTGAAGGCCTTGGAATATGATATTCCATAGGGCAAAGGAGTTGGGATTAAAACCAAGAGTCACAAGGGGTGGTTAGGTGGCGCAGTGAATAGAGTGCCGGCCCTGGAGTCAGAAGGACCTGAGTTCGGAGCCGGCCTCAGACACTTAATCCACACAAACAAAAACCTAGCCCTGTAACCTTGGGCAAGTTACTTAACCCCAGTTGCCCTAAAGGGGCGGCCAGGTGGCACAGTGAGTAAGAGCGCCGGTCTCGGAGTTGGGATGACCGGAGATCAAATCCAGCCTCAGAAAATGAGCACCCACATATAAATAATGACTAGCCGTGTAACCTTGAGCAAGTTACTTAACCCCAATTGCTTTAAAACAAAACAAAACAAAACAAAAAAACCAAGAGTCACTTAACCAGCAAAACTGAGTATCATGTTTCAAGAGAAAATATGGTAATTCAGTGGAACAGAAGACTTTTAAGCATTCATTTTTTTAATTTTAATTTTTTTTTTATTTTTAGTTTATAGGATTCAATTCCATAGTACCTTGAGTTTCAAATTTCCCTTCCCTCCCCCCCATCCTCCCACCCTCCATGACATCATATAGTCCAGTATAGGATCTACAAACACTTTCACATTAGATATTAGTCAGGTTACAAAGGCGTATTGTACTAGATGGAATGAAAAATGTTAAAGAGGAAATAAAATCAAACAATGAAAAGAAAAAGATCAAGTAGTTTGCTTCCCTCAGGATACAAACTCAGTTCCTTTTACTTATTTCTCTAGATGTAGGCATCTCTCTCCTTCATGAGTCTTTTGGGATTCACTTATATTACTGCATTGTTGAGAAGAGTCCAGTCTGTCATAGTTGGTCATCACACATATGTTGTCTGTGATTGTATACAAATTTCTTCTGGTTCTACTCTTTTCACTTAGCATCAGTTTGTATAAGCCTCTGAAGTCTGTCTGCTCCTTTTTTCTTATAGCACAATAGTATTTCATTGCATGCATATACCACAACTTGTTTAGCCATTCCCCAATTGATGGGCACCCCTTTAATTTCTAGTTCTTTGCAACCATGAAAAGAGCTGCTAAATATATTTTTGTACATATGGGTCTTCCTCCCCCTTCTATGATCTCTTTGGGATATAACACTAGAAGTGGTATTTCTGGGTCAAAAGGTATGAAATTACTTATAGCCCTTTGGGAATAATTCCAGATTGCTCTCCAGAATGGTTGGATAAGTACACAACTCCACTAGCAATGCATTAGTGTTCCAATTTGCCCACATCCTCTCCAGCATTTGTCATTTTTCTGTTTTGTCATCTTAGCCAATCTGACTGGAGAGCTGTGGTACCTCAGATTTGTTTTGATTTGCATTTCTGTAATCAATAGTAATCTAGAACTTTTCTTCATATGCTTATAGATATCTTTAATTTCTTTCTCTGAAAACTGCCTGTTCATACCCTTTGACCATTTATCAATTGGGGAATTACTTGTCTTCTTATAGATTTGACTCAATTCTCTGTATATTTTAGAAATGAGTCCTTTATCAGAGACTATTTCCCACCTCCCTTTTGATCTTGTTTACATTGGCTTTGTTTGTACAGAACCTTTTCAATTTAATGTAATCAAAATTATCCATTTTGCATTTTATAATGCTCTCAAATTCTTGTTTGGTCCTAAAGTATTTCCCTCTCCACAAATCTGACAGGTAGACTATTCCTTGCTTTCCCAGATTGCTTACAGTATCATGCTTTATACCTAGATCATTAAGACTTGATTTTGGTATATGGTGTTAGATAATGGTATATGCCCAGTTTCTGCCATTCTATATTCCAGTTTTCCCAGCAGTTTTTGTCAAATAGTGCATTCTTAAGCCAAAAGCTAGGGTCTTTTGGTTTATCAAACAATAGATTACCATACCCATTAACTGCTGAATCTCATGCATACAATCTATTGCATTGATCCACTACTCTATTCCTCAGCCAGTACCAAGCAGTTTTGATCACTGCTGCTGTATAATACAGATTAAAGTCTGGTATATCTAGGCTACCTTCCCTAGCATTTTTTTTTTCATTAATTCCCTTGATATTCTAGAGCATTTGTTCTTCAAAATCAATTTTGTTACTATTTTGTCTAACTCTATAAAGTAGGTTTTTTTTTAGTAAATTGGTTGGTATGGCACTAAATATACAATTTATTTTGGGTAAAATTGTCATTTTTATTATATTAGCTCAACCCAGCCAGGAGCAATTGATATTTTTCCAGTTAGATCTGATTTTATTTGTGTGAGAAGTGTTTTGTTGTTGTGATCATATAGGTCCTGGGTTTGTTTTGGCAGGTTGATTCCCAAATATTTTATAAGGTCTACAGGGACTTCAAATGGGATTTCTCTTTCTATCTCTAGCTGTTGAATTTCATTAGAGATACATAAGAATGCCGAGGATTTATGTGGGTTTATTTTATATCCTGCAACTTTGCCAAATTTACTTATTGTCTCAAGTAGTTTCTTACTTGATTCTCTAGGATTCTTTAAGTATATCATCATATCATCTGTAAAGAGTGATGCTGTGTCTCTCTCTTTTTTTTTCTTTTTGGAGGGCAGTTGGGTTTAAGTAAGTTGCCCAAATATGTGTGTGCATTAGTGTCTGAGGCCAGATCAGAACTCAGGTCCTTCTGACTCCAGGGCCGACACTCTACTCACTGTGCCACCTAGGCACCCAAGCTGTTTTTCTTCTTTGCCTAATTTGATTCCTTTGATTTTTTTTCTTCTCTAATTGATACTGGTAACATTTCTATTGCCAGATTGAATAAGAGGGGTGATAGTGGACACCCTTATTTCACTCCTGATCTTATTGGAAATGCTTCTAGTTTATCCACATTGCATATAATACTTGCTGATAGTTTTAAATAGATGCTATCTACTATTTTAAGGAAGGCTCCATTTATTCCTATACTTTTTAGTGTTTTTAATATGAATGGATGTTGTACTTTGTCAAAAGCTTTTTCTGCATCTATTGAGATTATCATGTGGTTTCTGCTAGTTTTATTTTTTTATTGTTTTGCCTTCTGGAGGGCAATTGGGGTTAAGTAACTTGCCCAAGGTCACACAACTAGTTTTTGTTTGTTTGTTCGTTTGTTTGTGCGTGTTAAGTTTCTGAGGCCGGATCCGAACTCAGATCCTTCTGACTCCAGGGCCGATACTCTACTCACTGTGCCACCTAGCTGCCCCATCTGCTATTTTTGATATGATCAATTATACTGCTGGTTTTCCTAATAATTTTTTTTAAAGCAATTGGGGTTAAGTAACTTGCTCAAGGTTACACGGCTAGTCATTATTTATGCGTGGGTGCTCATTTTCTGAGGCCAGATCTGATCACGGGTCATCCCAACTCTGAGGCCGGCGCTCTTACTCACTGCACCACCTAGCCGCCCCTTTAGGGCAATTGGGGTTAAGTAACTTGCCCAAGGTTACATGGCTAGGTTTTTGTTTGTGTGGATTAAGTGTCAGAGGCTGGCTCCGAGCTCAGTTCCTTCTGACTCCAGGGCCAGCGCTCTATTCACTGCACCACCTAGTCGCCCTGGTTTTCCTAATATTAAACCATCCTTGCATTCTTGGAATAAATCCTACCTGATCAAAATGTATTATTCTTGTGATAAGTTGTTGTAGTCTTTTAGCTAATATTATATTTAAATTTTTGAATCTATATGCATGAGGGAAATTGGTCTATAATTTTCTTTCTCTGTTTTATCTCTTCCTGATTTAAGAGTCAGTACCATATTTGTGTCATAGAAAGCATTTGGTAGAATTCCTTCTTCACTAATTTTCCCAAATAGTTTGTAGAGTATTGGAATCAATTGTTCTTTAAATGTTTGATAGAATTCACTAGTAAACCCATCTGGCCCTGGGGTTTTTTTCCCTAGGGAGTTCACTGAGGGATTGTTTGGTTTCTTTTTCTGAGATGGGGTTATTTAAACTTTTAAGCTTTCTTGAGGAAAAACCAGAGTTGAATAGAAAATTTGACATTCAGATACAAGAAGCAAGAGATGTTTGAGAAGGTAAACGGGAAAAAAAACCTTATTCTCATTGAATTTGGTTTAGGGAGAGAATGACATACATACTAAATAGGATATCTCACCCTATAGGAGAGTAGGGCGAAGGGGATTAGAGGGGGGGATGATGGACGGGAGGATAGGTTGTGGGGGGAGGGAAGTTATAAGCACCCACTTTTGAAAAGGGTTAGGATCAAAGTAGGGACTAGACCAAGTGGGAGGTGGTATAGGAGGGAGGGAAATATAGTCAATCTTTTACAATATATCAATGGTGGTAATGTTTTGCATAGCTACACATGCACAACATATACTGAATTGCTTATCTTTCCAATAATGGTGGCTGGCAAGGGAGAAAAGGAATGAATCTGGAATTCAAGGTTTTAAAATCAAATGTTTAAAAATATGTAAATACTACTATTGATTCTATTTTACATATAATTGGAAAATAAGATATACAGGCATTGTGGAACAGAGATTCTCCTTGACCTACTGAAAAATCCAAAGGGGTATGGGAAAAGATATGGGAGAGAACATATGGGATGACAGTATAACTGGTGGCTCTGCTATTCTGGGATGTTGAGTAGGGGAAAAATGGGGGAAAAATTGTAACTCAAAATTTGGCAGAAATGAATGATGTAAACCAGAAATCAATAAAGAATTTGGGAAAATTCTATTTACTGAATACATTGCAATTGAAGTACAAGATCATTTTTTTCCAGAGAAAATTAATTTTAATACAAAAATGAAAATTCTGAAAATAATGTCTGTAACAGCAAAAAATTATGAAAGTTTGCAGAACTGCAAATGTGAAAAGTTTCACTCAGTAGAAGAAACTTTGATGCTATTGATGTGACCAAATGATTATTGGTGGAACTAATATGCAGTAGATATTTAACATGGTGAGAGGAAAATTGTCTATATTACAGAATACCTTTGCACTCAAATGACAAACCGAATGAGCTATATTTTGAATTGAAACTAGATAAAACAACAGAGAAAGTTAAAGATGATCTTTTGATTATATGTGTATGCAATGTTGTTGAAAGTGATATTAGAGATTTGTAGCTTATCAAACCTATTTGCAACAATGCAATTTTAAGAAATAATCGCTAGACATTTTAAAATGAAAACATGTAATTTAGGAGAATTGAAGTGGATTCTGCACTGATTGGATTCAAACAGTATCTGGAGCAAATGGAATCTTGTCAGCATTATTGAAAATTTTAACACTTCTGGAAATTTGCATTGCATGCTTCACAGACTTGCATTGAGAAATGATTTATATTTTAAATTTTTGAGTAATCAATGAAATAAATTGACCTAAAAGTTAACTACAGATATAAACACATGTACATATTTATGTATCTACATATATACAATGCACATATATTTATGCAAATGCATGTGTACATTCATACACACACACACACACACACACGTATGTGTGTGATCAGAAGACATCCCCCAATGTACAAGTCATCAAAGGACATGGACAAACACTTCTCAAAAGATGCTCACAAACATGTAAATGCATGTTATTGACAGTAAAGAATCCTATGAGGCTTGAGGGTGGGGGTCTGTTGAATGGATTTTACATTCATCTCCCTTAGCTCTACCCAAAAAGGAACTCCAGATTTATGTTTTCTGGTCATCCAGGCATACAGATCTGTCCTTCTATTGGTTGTCACCTTTTCTCCTTGGAAGGACATAGTTTAGAGAGTAGCATTTCCTGATATGAGTCAGCATCCAATATTTACCAGCTTCTTGAGTTCACACAGCAGCCTCATGGTGATGTCCCAAGATCACTGTGAATTTGATCACCTGTGCTCAGAGAGAAACACAAATTTGGTGATCCATCAGTGAATTTAAGAAAGTTTCAGGCTCATCTAAGTACATAGTATTGTTTTTGGAATTCCTGGATCTCATAACCACATAATGATGTGTTTTAATTCATGACCATCTCCAAAATCATGATTTTCCTTGGTCTTTCTCCAAACCCTACCATGCTGTTATGTATAATCCACATATTGGTCAATGCTTGCTAGTTGTACCCTCAAATCCAAGGAGCGGCATTCCAAATTGTAATAAAAGCCAAATCCTGGAGTTTATTTGTAGAAAGATATTTGTAATGGGACACAGCACACAAAACTGCTTTGGGAGGACTCTGTGTATTTATTAATCAGTGCCATTTAAAAAAATGTTGACTCAAGGTTAACCATAAATGCCAGTTTGGTCCTAAATTGGTAGGGTGTGTTATGAGCAGAGAGGGGTTATTCTAAGAGAAGCTTACTAAATAATCCTATGATAGAGATACACTTTCTTAATTTATTTCAAGAATAGCTTAGCCACAAATATACAGGAAACTCTCAGAATAGCAGCAGCTGCATCCAGATGGTTTGGTTTGGGTTCAGTACAAGTAATTTACAACTATAAAAGACCTATGTAGAAAGGCCCTGCTGGCTTCCCAGATTTGTAACATCCCACCTTATGCAAGATGTTCCACTGTGGTTCCAGATGTTGTTGTCTGTGGTATTGATGAAGGCACACAAATGACAGCTAATGAGACCATTATAAAATATTTGTATGTGTGTATCCTTATTTTATGGGAAGCTAAGTGGCAAAGTGGATAGAGCACTAAGCTTGGAATAAAAAAAGACTCATCTTTCTGAATTTAAATCTGGCCTCAGACACTAGTTGTGTGACCCTGGGCAAGTCACTTAACCTTGCTTGTCTCAGTTTTTACATCTGTAGAATGTATTAGAGAAGGAAATGGGAAACCACTCAAGTATCTTTGCCAAGAAAATGGCAAACCATTCCAGTATCTTTGCCAAGAAAATCCTGGGATGGGGTCATGAAGAATCAGAAATGACTGAACAACAAAAATCCTTGCTTTCATTTTATTCTTTTGTCTGAATAAGATATACCAATGTATGACAAAAGAAACATTTCTCTTGTTTCAGCATTCCAAAAAAGAATCCACATGGCCAAAGGAAGCACATGATACTATACTGTAAATATCTTCCTTGGCGGGTAATATCTTACTGGATTCTAGTCTATTTACATCTCTGAAAATGATCCCAGATTTTGCCCTTTTTCCAAACATTTTAAATGGGAAGACTTTTGACTGCTCCTTTGTGTCCTCCAATAGCATTTTGTTGTAACTAAAACTCATTGTAGATTCAAATATTTTCTTTTCCACTTGCCCAGTAGGTCCCCATCTATAAGGACTTAGCTCCCAAGAAACAGTGTTTTGCCTAGTTAAGTGATTCTATCTGTCATAAGATAGGCACACAATCTGCTCTTCACCAGCTACTAACGCAGTAATAGGGGAATACTCTAGGCTATGGAATGGGGGGCCTGGAAAGAGATTTCAGTGGTTTTAGCTCTAGGTTCCATTGCTGTCCTGTATGAAAGCCTTGAGGAATACAGCAGTGATTTTCATTTATTATTAATTCCTGGGTAATGACTATAGGTACAAACAAGTGGCTTGGGGCATGAAGAGCACAAGACTGGCAAAGGCTCTCTCCTTTATATTTAAAACCAGTGATGGGATTTTCCTGATACCTACCACTGCACACCATTGTTCTGGAGGTATGGTCAGCACTCATCAGAAACATCATATGCTACACAACCAGGTTGGAGCTATTATGAATAGCAGAGATTGGGGAATCAGTCTAGTGGCAGTTTGAACATGTGAGTAATAGAACTAGTCTATGCTGAGCACAGAGCCATGTGGCCTCCTTGACCAAGGCCAAGGCAAGATTTTCTTGCCAAACTGTTGATCCTCATAATAATCAGAGTGACCACTTAATCTAAGTGTCCCTCAACCTGCCTCCAATTGACAAAATGGTATGCTCCCATCTCGACATAAGAAGGATGCCTTTGGATGCATTGTGCCATGTAGTTTCAAGATAGCAGTGGCTTAAGTCCATATCAAGAGGTGAAGGTGAAGGTCTCCCACTCCCAGCCCAAGGAAAGCTAGGAGGGTTTGAGAGCCTGTGGCCCTTGCTGGCTCTAGTGAGCAGCCGGAAGGTGGATGTTACCCAGTTTGATAAAAAAGTTTGAGAATCACTTAAACTCCTGTAATAACAGTTTTGGTGTATTGCTTTGAATGAAAAAAAATGTCCTCCCTTAACTGACTAAAACATATAACCTGTGAAAATGGGGCAGAGATCTACATCATCCACCAAGAGTGGGAAGTTTATGAATCCCACCAGCCAGGCTCAAAAAGAAGACTGGAAGAGGGAATTAAAAAAGAATAAGAAACAAGGAATGATGGCACAAACTGCAGAACTAAAGGTGAGGGATTCCAAACATATTATTCATGACATGGAGAAATTGGATGAGATGGCTGCTGCTCCCCAAAGAAAGTCAGAAGAGGATTCAGCTTCACCCCTTGCCAAAGCAGTGCCTAAATCTGGCCCTTCTGCTCCTATTTCAGTACAAACCAAGGATGATGTGTATGAAGCCTTCATAAAAGAGATGGAGGGACTGCTGTGACAGCTTATGATGACAGCAGAGGTTTTAATCTCACAAATTCATATTAGAAAACATGGTTCATAGAGGAAGGAGTCCTTATGTACTGGACCTGAGTGCTCTGTCAGAGCATTTCCTAACTTCAGTGCAAGAATTGTCTTAATGTTATTTAGCTTTGGTCAGAATTCACTGCAAAGAAGAAAAAGATGTTTCGTTCAAAGTAGACTGATAAGCTTCTATAGCAGTGATCCTTCACATCTCTACTATACCCATCACCACCACCATTTCCTTTTTTTCTTTGCAGGATTTTAGTGTCTGTACTTTTATTTCTGAAATCCTTTTCTTAAGTGGGTTTGGTAAGCCACCAGAAGAGGTATTTTTCAGAAACCAATGCATTTCATCCAGTGGTTTTTTTGTTTGTTTTGTTTTGTTTATTTTTAAACTTTCCTTGTAAATATTTTGTAGTAAAAATGGATCACAGCTTCATTTCCCTACTATGAAGCAGGATGTTGGGGATGATTATGCATATGTATTGAGATGACTTCACAATGACAAAAAAATTGAATGTCTCTCAGGAAAGAAATGTGTTCTATAAAAAAAGAAATGTGCCCCTTAGCTACATCCTTATACACCTGACTGTCCAGGACTAAGTTTCTAACATTCAAGAAACCATGTCTGTGATAAATCAATGCTAGCTGCGAAGGGGAAGGAATCTCTTGTTCAAAGTCTTTAGGGATCCAATCTCCAGGAAAATTTACCTGATAAAATGGTGGATTATATTTGGACATAGCTCCAGTTGACCTCTGGCTCTTTCTAATTCCCTCCCCAGAGTTGCTTTAAGCTCTAGATTCTTGCCTCCTCAAGGATTCTACATACCCTGAACAAGCTAGGTGTCTTTCCCCCAGTTGTCAGGTTTCCTTTCCTCTTGGATATTTGAGGCACCTATTTGTTGAGAGGTGACTTACTTTCTTTTTTTTTTTTTAACCAGGGCATTTCTTTATTGTATATTGTTTTAGAAAATAAAACCAGGTATTTGCGTGCATGGGGTGGGGGGAGAGAGTTAGGACTGGGTAGTCAACATAAATATCAAGATAAACAAGGAATGGAGAGAGGTGCTTGACTACATGGTGACTAATGAAATGAGACAATTTTGAAGTAAATTATATTTATGTATATCCTTCAAAGTCATTTCCTCAGGAGGCCACAGGTCTACTTTGGTGATGTCATTAATCCAAACAATTTTAGAAATCCCTATAGGAAATCCATATCATTATAATCATCCCTCATTTATATATATGTTTTAAAATGTGTCATTACTTCCAAATCCAAATTCCAAAAAATGTCTTCAAGAATGGCATCCATCACTGGAGTCTGTGTAAAGACTCTGGAGATAGTTATAAATGAATATTCAGAGTAGTTAAGTGCTGATGCCTGTCTTAAAAAAGTGTCACATTAATTTACAGTCACACTCCATAAAAGGCAGCAACTTCTCATATGCAAACATCTGAATCACAATTCAGAGGAAATGTATATAGACTGTGATCATTAGCAGAGACAGCCTTAATGTGTGTGAGATGGTTTTTCTAGTTGAGGTTTGAGCAGTTTTCTAACTGGAGAGGCTTCCAATTGCTGGGCAGTTCTTTCTCCAAGTTGCAAGGACACCTTCTTGAAGAATTGGGTAGTATCTTCCATAAAAGAACACAATAGCCTCATTGACCCTTGTAGTTCATCTATCACCATCTCCATGTAGTTAAAAACTTCATTCTGGCTCTCTAATATTTTCTGGTAGTCAGGTTTTGTGCTAAGAATTTCACTTTGTGAAGACTGAAGATACAGAGTGGGGTCCAGTTCTGTATCAGTAATTTTGGCTTCCTCTAATGTCCTGGATATCTCCTCAGCTTCTTTCTGGTGATGCAGCAATAGTTGATCCCAATTTGTACACTCGGAAGAAAGCCTGGCTATATATTCTTTTATCTCTGTCACTGATGCTTCTAAGGCGATATCTGTTAACTGCCCTTTTGATTCATCAGAGCATTTCCTTAAGGTCCCATCGTCTTCAAGTTGGTTTGTAAAATGCTTGAATTCTTCATAAACTGAAGATACTCTGGCTTTAAAAGTATCAAGACTGATGTTATCAGCATCTCTCAGAAAAGGTTCAAGTTTCTGTGCTGAGAACTGAAAACTGGAGAGTAGGAGACAGCCAAGGCGTTTGCTTTCCGCCAAGTCTAAGCTGACAGATCTGCTGAGCTCTGTAACACCCTGATGAAAGGGAGGTAGAGACTTCTGATGGTTTGTTTCTTTCATACTAGCCCTACGCCAGGACTGACGCTTGGTTTTCTGACTGCTGCTGTAGTCTTGTGGGGCCATGTATGTGGGGCTGAGATCTTGAGTTTTCCCTGTTTCAGGGCTCTCCTCAGAATTCCTTCTTTTTCTTGAAACATCTTTGGTAGTATCCGGGAAGGCAGAAGACACAGCACAGACTTCCAGAGAGGTATGGTTTGATGTTAATTGATGATCTTGAGTCTTGGGAACCACTACTTTCTCTTCAGACACTCTTGCTGCCTTAGCACCACCATTCAATGAAGTTGACCTGGATGGAGAACCTTCGGGAATCCGTCGGTCCAGGCTGGAGCTTCCGCGCCTCCGAGTCCACAGGCTGGGACATCTCACCTACACCGTCACCTCCGAAACTCCCGCGGTGACTTACTTTCTAATAGCATGGTTGAAATGAAATTGTTGCTATATACTCATGATGGGTATGTACTTACTTGGAAGAAATTACTTCTTAATTAACTTGGGATGGCCATTCTGAGTCACTGGATGGGGATGAGGGAGAATCACTATTTAGTCCTTGTGGATGAACGAGAAAGCTCCTCCAATAGAGGACTCTAAGGGAGTTGAAAGTTTGTATCATCCCCCTAATGTGACTCTAAGACTTTTTGGCAGACACCTAAATGAATTTTAAGTGGGAGGCAGTAAAGCAGTATCTTTTTATCTACTTTTTATCTACTTAGATGCTAGAACAGGTTGGATGCAATAAGCTCTCAATCACTTTACTTACTACAGAAATGGGGAAGGAAATTAGCATTTAAGACCCTGATGCATTGTGAAGAATTATTGGTGGAACCAGATGTGTCCTTGCTATGGCCTTGATGTTCCTACACTTACTCATGCTCATTAGTGCTATCTCACATCTGAAGAAGAAATCTACTACTTTACTGGACATGTCATCACCTGTGCTCTGGCTCTGGTACTCCTGACACTACTCTGTTCATTGTCACCACCTTGCATTAGGAGACCCACTATCAACCACAGAGATACAGTATTATTGGTCTCTCTGAAGGCATAGGATTTTTAGCTTCTGTTCTCCACTTTTGTATTTTTTTTACTGTTCTTTCAATTTCCTTCTTTTCCCATAGTGCTTCCCATGCCAAGAGGATTGTCCATTGAAAGACTTGAAACTCTAAAGCGTGTGGGGAGGCCTAGGATTTCAATTATTTTTTCCTCCACCACATTTTTCTTTTTCTTTAGTTTGCTTTTGTTTTATCCCTTTTTGCCCCCTTCCCTTTTCCCTTTAATAAAATTTATGCCAGTGGGGGTGCAGAAATCTATCTTACCCTACAGGAAAATAGAAGGGGAAGGGGATGAAAGAAGGGAGCGGGTGATAGAAGGGAAGGCAGAATGGGGGATGGGGTAATCAGAAGCAAAACACTTTTGAGGAGGGACAAAGTGAAAGAAGAGAAAATAGAATAAACAGGGTAGGGAGAAAACAATGGAGGGAAATGCAGTTAGCAATAGTAACTGTAGAAACACAAATTTGAAGCAAGCTTTTCTGATAAAAGCTTCACTTCTCTAACATGTGTCAATTTTTTTTTTAAAAGAGTCATTTCCGAACTGATACATGATCAAAAGATAGAATCAGTTTTGAGATGAATTAATTAAAGCTATCTATAGTCATATGACAAAAATATTCTAATTCACTATTGACTGAAGAAATCCAAGTTAAAACAATTCTGAGGTACTACCTCATACATATTAGATTAAATAATAGGACAGAAAAGGTAAATGACAAATGTTGGAGGGTATGTGGGGAAAATGAGACATTAATGTACTGAGTCAGAGTTGGGAACTGATAAAACCATTCTATAGAGCAATTTGGAACTATGCCCAAAGGACTATAAAACTGTTTGACATAGCAATGTTACTATTACGTCTATATCCCAAAAGAGAAAAAAAAGGAAAAGAACCTATAGAACTTAGGTCTTTTTGATTCCAGGTGCAGTGCTCTATCCACGGTACCACTTAGGTGCCTGTAAGGCACTGTATTAAACACTTTTTATTAATATTATCTCCTTTGATTCTCACAATCAGCCTGTGAAGTAGGTACTATTATTAGTACCATTGTACAGTTGAAGAAGCTGAACCAAAGAGAAGTTAAGTGGATTGCCCACAAATAGTAAGTTTCAGAAGCCAGATTTGATCTAAGGTCTTCCTAACTCTATGTCCAGCATCCCATCCTCTGTTCAGCTACCTCTGCTGAATACACACACGTGTCCAAATACATACATATCAATTCCCTCCTCTGTTATGTCAGCACCGAGTTTCTGTTCTTTTACTAACATACTCATATTATTAACATCTCATCAGCCCACAGTCTTCCCTCACTTACAGTTACCCTGTCTAATAACAAATTCCTTAGACTTAATGTCCTTTTTTGTTTGTTTAACCCTAACCCTACAGGAAAATAGAAGCGAAAGGAGATGATCTTCCCTATCCTACTCCTTTCTCATCTATATGTCTCATTTATTTTTTCTCTTATAATGACATTGATTTGTAATATACTTTCCAGGAACTTTTACAACCTTTCTTATCCTTAGTAAGCCTCACTAGAATCTGTTCTTAGGACAGTTATTTATTATCTAATGAAGTGGAATATGAGAATTCTTTAACTCAAAGCCAGCATGAGGGGAAGGGACAGGGGTTGGGCTAATCTTGTTTCTTATCATTTCCCTCAAAGTTTATGTCTTTACTAAAATGGACTATAATGGGGCCCCTTGGACCCCATTTCTATAACCACTTCCTCTGATGTAAGGGTAGGTGGGCACTCCATCTACTAAAGCCTGCCTTCCTAAAATGCCCACCCCACTGGACACTTGGAGTATTCATTACAAGAATCTTCACTAAAAGGCACTAATATCTTTAGGGTCACTTCACACTGTTGCTAAAAAATTTCCTTTTTGTTGGCTATATCAAACTCCTAGTCTCCCCTCTGTGATATAGTCCTTTCAAAGATTATGGATGATAGTCATAGAAATTTGTGACCTTAGTTGTCATTTGATCAAATCCTTTAATTTTATGAAATAAAGACCCAAGAGATTAATTGATTTACCCAAGAATACAAATACAGTGTGTCATAAAAGGGATACCTCCTAAAATATTGGTTTATCAATGTGAAGAATGAGGATTTTTTCCCATTGAATTCAAATGTGCTTCCTCTATTTTATACTTCAGACTTAACCTTCTCATGATTTTTTCACATCATACCATTATCTCCACTGATTCTGTAGTCCATTTTGTTCTCTTTTGGCCTCTTACTGTTATTAAGGCTATGGAACATTCCTTTGTGTAACAAGAAAATTAAATAATAATGAGAAATGTGTCCCTGTCCCCAAAGGGGACTAGACTAGCCTAGACACTAGCCCCACAACTGTCCCAGAAATATTTCTGGAAGATTTGGAGAGATGGAAAATCCCATAAAAATTACTTTAGGAGAATTAGTCAAGATCTTCCTTTTTCTGAATAGACAGTATCTTCTTTAGCATTTTGGTTTATTTTTAAAGGATATGTTATTTTTGAGAACCAATCTTTACTCTTCAGAATTTCATACTCAAATTTCCCCTTCTATTTCTTGTTGGTTATGTCTAATCTCATTCTACATTGATTGCTTGTTGATAGAATTTGAAGAGGTTTTATTCTTCTCATTCCATTGCCTATAAGATTTAGTAATTGATGATGCAGTTCTGAAATTTTTCTGTAGATGTTCTGAGTAATATACAATTTTCATTTATTTCTGTTGATGTTCTATAGATTCCTTTTATCTGAACTTTGCCAACTATTTTAAATATTTCTGAGCAACATTTTTTTCTGTATTTTTGGCAGAGTTTGGTGATCACCTTTTTCATAGAAGATTGTTAAAGACAATAGTCCTTCAATTCTCATTTTGCATCTTATGTTAAATTCAGTATTCTTGGGGGGAGGAGCCAAGATGGCAGAAAGGAAGCAGTAACATCGCTGAGCTCCTCAGTCAACAAGTCTCAAAGGGTGAATCTGAGCAGATTACGGAGTGACGGACCCCACTGGAAGACGGAACATGGCAGAGTCCAGCTAAAGGAGGTTGCCCAGTGTGTCCGGACTGGACAAGCGCAGAGCGTGTGGGGTCTGTGTAGCTCAGACCTAAGATCAGATAAGCAGACTACATCAGAGAGAGAAAAAGCCCCAGCCTGCCGACTTACCAAGGACAAATTGCACTCATCTCCCCTTCATCTCAGGAAGGGAAAGGAAGGGTCATTGGAGCCAGGTAGGAGAATCGGGCCCCCAGGGGAGGGAGCGGCTTCTCTGGCTGCATTCAGCCCACAGCCTGGAAGGTTAGAAACTGCCTGCCTGTATAATACAGGGGCTGGAATGGCAGAGTAAATTTTGGCTGCTCAGATCCTCCCATCCCTCCTTCATGAAGCAGAAAACCCAAAGATAAGTCTCCCACCCAGATTGAAATCCCAAGTTAATGGAAATAGCCTCAGTCTTGAGAGTCTCCAAGAAGGGGTGTAACTGAGACAGCCAGTAGTCTGAAGAGAAGAGGGGGGGGGTCCCAACAAGCCCCACATCACCTCACCAACAAAAACCTACTACTACCCCAGGGGTATAGAGGCAGAAAACTGAAGTGGTCAGACTCACACCCACCTATGCATCTACATTCTTCACTGACTTCCCTGACTTAGCCATAAATTAGTCACCCAGAGGTATTCAAAGTCAAGGATCAGGCCCTAAACTCATAGCCTGAGAAACTAAGAAACAGGAAGTCACAATGGGAAGGAAGGAAGTTGAAAAGGAGAAGGGGAAGGCAAGAAAATCTATCCGAGCCTACTATGTAGGGGAAGAACAACTAAATACACAGGACAATATAGACTCTCTGCCCACACCTGAGACCACAGAAGGAAACATGATCTGGTCTCAAGCCCAAATAGCATTCCTGGAGGAGCTTAAGAAAAATTTTAAAGACCAAATCAGGGAGGCAGTGACCAACTTGGAAAAAAGTCTCAGGGAAGTAATTGGAGAAAATACTTCCCTAAAAAGGAACTTCAAAAACTAACTGAAGGGGGGGCGGAGCCAAGATGGCGGAGTAGAAACAGCTCGTCCAAGCCTCTCTGCCCCCAGATTCTCCACAAACTATGTAAAAAAGGACTCTGAAAAACGTCTGGAGCCCCAGCACCCACAGAACGACACAGAGAAGCTAACCTCCCGCTGAGGACAGCCCAGCACCCTGCAGGAAGGACCAGCGCAGCAGTCTGGGAGCCGGCAGCGCGCAGAGCGCAGGAGCCGAGCCAAGCCGAGCCGAGCCCAGGTCCACGTGAGCCGAGGTTTTAGCCCCAGGGCGGCAGGGCCAGCAGCCGGCTGGAGGAACCCCAGAACACCAGGAACTGTGGCGACTCCAGAATTATCAACATAGACTTGCCTAGGACAAAGTAAGAGGTTAGTATCCTATGGACTTTGGGGCCTGTATTTGGGGAATGCGTCAGCTCCCTCCCCTGGGGGCTAGAAGCCGCTGAGGAGACACGCCATTTTGTAGTTTTCATGGGCATTTCCAGCTCCCAGCCTACAAATCGTGGGGAGATCCAGCGATCAGTCTTGGGGGGTAATCGCTCTTGCTTTAACCTCCCTCGATCTGGATTGTGATCTAGGGTGGAAGTTGTGGGTGGGTTTACAGCTTGCCAGAAACGGAAGTTGCCCCCCACACGTTTGGGACGAAAATTCCTCTAGCTGGCCTTAAAGCCATGGTGTGGCAACAAGCCCCAAAGTCAAGCAATTAAGTGGCAACATGCCAAGGCAAAGGAAACAGAAAATGCAACCCTAGACTCCTATTTTGGGGGCATAGAGCGGGAAAAGGACTGTGAGGTCAGAAGTCCTGCTCCAAAAGCCCCAGGGGAAAACATGAGCGGGTTGCAGGCCATAGAGGACCTTAAGAAGGACTTAAAAATCAAATAAGAGAAGTGGAGGAAAAATTGGAAAGAGAAATGAGAAGGATGCAGGAAAAGTATGAAATGAGGGTCAACAGCCTGACTGAGGAAAACAACACCTTAAAAAATAGACTAACTCAAATGGCAAAGGAGGCCCAAAAGGGCAATGAGGAGAAGAATGCCTTAAAAAGTCGAATTTGCCAGATGGAAAAAGAATCTCAAAAGTTCACTGAGGAGATTCATTCCTTCAGAGTTAGACTGGAGCAAATGGAAGCTAGTGACTTTATGAGAAATCAAGATGCTGTTAAGCAGATCCAAACAAACGAAAGATTAGAAGGCAATGTGAAATATCTCATGGGAAAAACCACTGACCTGGAGAATAGATCCAGGAGAGACAATTTAAAAATTATTGGACTACCTGAAAGCCATGATCAAGGAAAGAACCTAGAAATCACCCTTCAAGAAATTCTCAAGGAAAATTGCCCTGATGTTTTAGATCCAGAGGGCAAAATAGAGGTTGAAAGAATCCACTGATCACCTCCTGAAAAAGATCCCAAAAAGAAAACTCCCAGGAATATTATAGCCAGGTTCCAGAATCCCCAGATCAAGGAGAAAATACTACAAGCAGCCAGGAAGAAACAATTTCAATATTGTGGAAACACAATCAGAATAGCCCAGGACCTGGCAGCTTCTACACTGAGGGATCGAAGGGCATGGAATATGATATTCCAGAGGGCAAAAGAACTGGGAATGAACCCAAGGGTCACCTACCCAGCAAAACTGAGTATTTTGTTTCAGGGGAAAATATGGTCATTCAGTGGAATAGAGGACTTTCAAGCATTCTTGAGGAAAAAACCAGAATTGAATAGAAAATTTGACATCCAGACACAAGAAGGAAGAGATGCCTGAGAAGGTAATCAGGGAAAAGAAATCAAAAGGAACTTATCAAAGTTGAACTATTTACATTCCTATATGGAAAAGCAATAACTGTGACTGATGATATCTTTCTCACTATGAAAATAATGGAAGAAGGGTGTGTGGTCATATGAATACATATGTGAATGTGTGTGTATATGGTTACAGTTATATATGGATAGAGGGCATAGGTTGAATTTGTTGGGAAGGGAGAATACTCAAGGGATGAAATTATGAGGTGAGAGAGGAAAGTGGCAAGAGGAGATGGGGAGAGACAGGGTAGGGTAAACTATCCCATGTAGAAGAAGCAAGGGGAAGTGGCTGCAAAGGAGGGGAGAATAAGGAAGGCTGAAAAGGCAAAACCACATTCACATTGAATTTGGTTCAGGGAGAAAATGACATACATACTAAATGGGATATCTCAACCTGCAGCAGGATAGGGGGAAGGGGGATGAGAGGAGGGATGATGGATGGGAGGGCATCCTTTGGGTGAGGGGAGGTTGGAAGTACCCACTATAGAAGAGGGACAGGATCATGTAGGGAATGGACCAGGTGGGGTGTGGGATGAGTGGGAAGGAATTATAAGCAGCCTTGTACAATATATCTACTATGATAATGTTTTGCATAGCTAGACATGTACAACATATACTGAATTACTTATCTCCCAAGAAGGAATGGGTGACAAGGGAGGAAGGAAATGGATCTGAAATTCGAGGTTGTAACATTAAATGTTTCAAATATAAAAAAAAAAAAACTAACTGAAGACCATAATTCGCTAAAAATCAGAAACAATCAAACTGAAACTCAAAACTCTATGATGCAGCAAGAGTCAATCAAACAAAACAAGATGATTGAAAAATTGGAAGAAAATGTAAAATATCTCACTGGAAAAATAACTTACCTAGAGAACAGATGCAGGAGAGAAAACCTAAGAATTATTGGTCTACCAGAAAGCCATGATGATAAAAGCAGCCTAGACAAAATCCTCCAAGAGATTGTCAAAGAAAACTGTCCTGAGGTCCTCGAATCAGAAGATAAAATAGCTATCTATAGAATTCACCGGACTCCTCCTGAGAGAGATCTCAAATTGAAAACTCCAACAAATATAGTAGGCAAATTCCAGAATTACAAGATTAAAGAAAAAACTCTACAAGCAGCCAGAAAGAAACAATTCAAATACCGAGGAACTACAGTTAGGATCACACAGGACCTAGCAGCTTCTACATTAAAAGAGCGGAGGGACTGGAATTGGATATTTCTTTTTTTTTTTGTCTGCAAATGCATTCATATTAAACATTATTCCAATTACAAAGGCATATTGTACTAGGTGGGATAAAAGATGGTAAGGAAGAAGTAAAACCAAACAATGAGAAGAACAAGATCATTTAGTTTGCTTCCATCAGGATTCAGGCTCAGTTCTTTCTAGTTATATCTCTGGATGGCGCATTTCTCACTTTCTTGAGTCATTCAGGATTAACTTACATCACTGCATTGCTGAAAAGAGTCCAGTCTGTCATAGTTGGTCGTCACAGTTATGGTATGTCTGTGATTGTATACAAATTTCTTCTGATTCTACTCTTCTCGCTCAGCATCAGTTTGTATAAGTCTCTCCAGGTAATTATGAAATCCGTCGCCTCCTCGTTTCTTATAGCACAATAAAATTCCATTACATTCATATACCACAACTTGTTTAGCCATTCCCCAATTGATGGGCACTCCTTTAGTTTCCAATTCTTTGCAACCACAAAAAGGGCTGCTAAAAATATTTTTGTACATATGGTTCTTCCTCCCACTACTATGATCTCTTTGGGATATAACCCTAGAAGTGGTATGGCTGGGTCAAAGGGTATGAAATGATTTATAATCCTTTGGGCATAATTCCAGATTGCTCTCCAGAATGGTTGGATAAGTTCACAACTCCACCAGCAATGCATTAGTGTTCCAATTTGCCCACATCCTATCCAGCATTTGTCACTTTCTTGTTTTGTCATCTTAGCCAATCTGACTGGAGAGATGTGGTATCTCAGAGTTGTTTTGATTTGCATTTCTCTAATTAATAGTGATTTAGAGCATTTCTTCATATGCTTATAGATATCTTTAATTCTTTCTCTGAAAACTTCCTATTCATATCCTTTGACCATTTCTCAATTGGGGAATGACTTGTATTCATATAGATTTGGCTCAATTCTCTATAAATTTTAGAAATGAGTCCTTTATCAGAGACACAAGTTGTAAAAATTCTTTCCCAATTTCCCATCTCCCTCTTGATCTTGGTTACATTGGCTTTGTTTGTGCAGAAGCTTTTCAATTTAATGTAATCAAAATTATCCACTTTGCATTTTATAATGCTCTCTAATTCTTGTTTGGTCCTAAAATCTTCCCCTCTCCACAGATCTGTCAGGTAAACTATTCCTTGCTATCCCAAATTGCTTACAGTATCATCCTTTACACCTAGATCAAGCACCCATTTAGACTTGATTTTGGTATATGGTGTTAGATACTGATCTATGCCCAGTTTCTGCCATACTGTATTCCAGTTTTCCCAGCAGTTTTTGTCAAATAGTGCATTCTTATCCCCAAAACTGGGGTCTTTGGGTTTACTGAACAATAGATTGCTATATTCATTAACTGCTGGGTCTCCTGCACCTAATCTATTCCATTGATCCACTACTCTACACCTCTGCCAGTACCAAGCAGTTTTGATGACTGCTGCTGTATAATACAGATTAAGATCTGGCATAGCTAGTCCACCTTCTCTAGCATTTCTTTTCATTAATTCCTTTGATATTCTAGACCGTTTGTTTTTCCAAATAAATTTTGTCATTATTTTGTCTAACACTACAAAGTAGTTTTTTGGTAAATTGATTGGAATGGCACTAAATATATAATTTAGTTTGGGTAAAATTGTCATTTTTATTATATTAGCTCGACCCAGCCACGAGCAATTGATATTTTTCCAACTATTTAGATCTGTTTTTATTTGTGTGAGAAGTGTTTTGTAGTTGTGATCATATAGATTCTGGGTTTGTTTTGGCAAGTAGATTCCCAAATATTTTATGATGTCTACAGTGACTTTAAATGGGATTTCTCTTTCTATCTCTTGCTGTTGAGTTTTATTAGAGATGTACAGGAATGCTGAGGATTTATATGGGTTTATTTTATATCCTGCAACTTTGCCAAATTTATTTATTGTCTCAAGTAATTTTTTTACTTGATTCTCTAGGATTCTCTAAGTATATCATCATATCATCTGCAAAGAGTGACAGCTTGGTCACTTCTTTGCCTAGTTTGATTCCTTTGATTTCTTTTTCTTCTCTAATTGCTACTGCTAACGTTTCAAGTACCAGATTGAATAAGAGGGGTGATAGTGGACACCCTTGTTTCACTCCTGATCTTATTGGAAAGGCTTCTAGTTTGTCCCCATTGCATATAATACTTGCTGATGGTTTTAGATAGATGCTAGCAACTATTTTAAGGAAGGCTCCATTTATTCCTATACTTTCTAGTGTTTTTAATAGGAATGGATGTTGTACTTTGTCAAAAGCCTTTTCTGCATCTATTGAGATGATTATGTGGTTTTTGCTAGTTTTGTTGTTGATATGTTCAATTATACTGATGGTTTTCCTAATATTATACCATCCTTGCATTCCTGGAATGAATCCTACCTGATCAGGGTGTATTATTTTTGTGGTAAGTTGTTGGAGTCTTTTGGCTAACATTTTATTTAGAATTTTTGGGTCTAAATTCATGAGGGAGATTGGTCTATAATTTTCTTTCTCTGTTTTATCTCTTCCTGATTTAGGAATCAGTACCATATTTGTGTCATAGAAAGAGTTTGGTAGGACTCCTTCTTCACTAATTTTCCCAAATAGTTTGTAGAGTACTGGAATCAATTGTTCTTTAAATGTTTGATAGAATTCACTAGTGAACCCACCTGGCCCTGGAGGTTTTTTCCTGGGGAGTTCATTGATGGCTTGTTTGATTTCTTTTTCTGAGATGGGGTTATTTAGGTAATTCACTTCCTCTTCAGTTAATCTGGGCAACTTGTGATTTTGTATATATTCATCCATTTCACTAAGATTGTCATAATTATGTGCATACAATTGGGAAAAATAATTCCTCATTATTTCTTTGATTTCCTCTTCATTGGAGGTAGATTCACCCTTTTTATTTTTGATACTCATAATTTGGTTTTCTTCTTTCTTTTTTTTTATCATATTGACTAAGGGTCTATCAATTTTGTTGATTTTTTTCATAAAACCAACTCTTAGTTTTATTTATTAATTCAATGGTTTTCTTAATTTCAATTTTACTAATCTCACCTTTGGTTTTCAATATTTCTAATTTGGTACTAAATTGGGGATTTTCAATTTGTTCTTTTTCTAGCGTTTTCAATTGCATGTCCAATTCATTGACCTCCCTTCTCTCTGCTTTAATTAAGTATGCACTCAGGGATATAAAACTTCCCCTGAGAACTGCCTTTAGTGCATCCCACAAATTTTGGTATGTTGTTTCATTATTATCATTCTCTTGAATGAAATTATTGATTGTTTCTATAATTTCTTCTTTGACCCACCAATTTCTTAGGATTAAATTATTTAGTTTCCAATTAGTTTTTAGTCTATCTTTCCCTGGCCCTTTATTGCATATAATATTTATTGCGTCATGATCTGAGAATGATGTGCTTAATATTTCTGCCTTTCTGCACTGGATTGTGATGTTTTTATGCCCTAGTACATGGTCTATTTTTGAGTATGTACCATGCACTGCTGAGAAGAAAGTAAATTCCTTTTAATCCCCATTCATTTTTCTCCAGAGATACATCATATCCAGTCTCTCTAAGATTCTATTCACCTCCTTAACTTCTTTCTTGTTTATTTTGAGGTTAGATTTATTGAGTTCAGAGAGGGGGAGATTAAGGTCCCCCACTAGTATAGTTTTGCTATCTATTTCTTTCTCTAATTCCTTTAACTTCTCCTCTAGGAATTTGGATGCTATACCACTTGGTGCATATATATTAAGTAGTGATATTACTTCATTCTCGATGGTGCCTTTTAGCAGGATATAGTTTCCTTCTTTATCTCTTTTAATTAGATCTATTTTTTCTTTTGCTTTATCTGAGATAAGTATTGCTACCCCTGCTTTTTTTTACTTTAGCTGAGGCATAATAAATTTTACTCCAACCTTTTACCTTTACCCTGTGGGTATCCCTTTGTTTCAAATGTGCTTCTTGAAGACAGCATATTGTAGGATTATGGTTTTTAATCCATTCTGCTATTTGCCTCTGTTTTATGGGAGAGTTCATCCCATTCACATTCACAGTAATGATGACTATCTGTTTCTTCCCTTCCATCCTATTCCCTCCCCTGTTTATGCTTTTGTTTATTCCTTCTCCCTTCCCCTCCTTGAAGTTTTCCCTTTTGACCGCCCCCTCCCTCAGTGTTCCCACCCAGTGACCCCTCTTCTTAACCTACCCTCTCCCCTTACTACTATTTCCCTCCCTTATAATCCCTCCCTTTAGTCTCCTCCTTTTCACCCCCCCCTTACCCTCCCAATATCTATAGGACACAATAAATTTTTATACTTATCAGAGTAAATTACTCCCTGTTTGATTCCAAACCAATGAGAGTAAATTTCAAACAGTGCTCCTCTCCCTCCCTCCAATTCCTCTATTTAATGAATTTATGTGTCTATTCACGTTAGATTCTTAAACTTCACTGATTAATTTGATCCTTCTTTGAACCAGAACCAGTGAGAACAGTGTTTAAATGATGTTCCTCTCCCTCTTACTTTCCCTTCTTCTATAGTGTGTTTTGATGCCTCTTCAGATGGCATATTTTACCTTTTCCTAGCTCATCCTTTCCTTTTTCCCATTACAGTACCATTGATCCCCTTAATAGTCTTTTTTTTTTGACTCCATGTTAGTGCATTCATACCCACACCCTCTAAGTATAACCCTTTTGCAGGTCATGATAATCATAAAGATTTCAAATATTGACAGTTATCAGCTCCACATATAGCGATGTGAACATTTTGCTCTTGTTGCATTCTAGGTAATGAGCTTGTGTTTGTGGGTGTGGGTGTGTGCACTTCTGCATGTGTGAGTCTATGTTGCCCTTGTTTACCTTTTTATGTCCTTCTGGAGTCTTGTAATTGGAGATCAAATTTTCCATTGAGCTCTGGATTTTTCATTAGGAAAGTCTGGAAATCCCTTACTTCATTAAACGTCCATCTCCTTGCCTGAAAGGTTATGCTCAGTTTTGCCGGGTAGTTCATCCTTGGTTGTAGTCCTAGCTCTCCTGCCCTACGAAATATCAAATTCCAGTCCCTCCGCTCTTTTAATGTAGAAGCTGCTAGGTCCTGTGTGATCCTAACTGTAGTTCCTCGATATTTGAATTGTTTCTTTTTGGCTGCTTGTAGAATTTTTTCTTTAATCTTATAATTCTGGAATTTGGCTACCATATTTCTCAGAGTTTTCAGTTTGGGATCTCTTTCAGGAGGAGTCCGGTGAATTCTATCAATAGCTATTTTATCTTCTGATTCCAGGACCTCAGGACAGTTTTCTTTGACAATCTCTTGGAGGATGTTGTCTAGGCTGCTTTTCTCATCATGGCTTTCTGGTAGACCAATAATTCTTAGGTTGTGTCTCCTGGATCTGTTTTCTAGGCCAGTTATTTTTCCAGTGAGATATTTTACATTTTCTTGCAGTTTTTCAATCATCTTGGTTTTTTTGATTGACTCCTGCTGCATCATAGAGTCCTTGGTAAGTCTGCAGGCTGGGGCTTTTTCTCTCTCTGGTGTAGTCTGCTTGCCTGCTCTTAGGTCTGAGCTACACAGACCCCACATGCTCTGCACTTGTCCAGTCCGGACACACTGGGCAACCTCCTGGGCTGGATTCTGCCACACTCTGTCTTCCACTGGGCTCCTTCACTCCGGAATCCGCTCAGATTTACCCTTTGGGACTTAGTGTCAGGGGAGCTCAGGGAGGTTACTACTTCCTTTCCGCCATCTTGGCTCTGCCCCCCGCACCTGGAATTGGATATTTCGTAGGGCAAGAGAGCTAGGACTACAACCAAGGATTAATTACCCAGCAAAACTGAACATAATCCTTCAGGCAAGGACATGGTTGTTTAATGAAATAAGGGACTTCCAGACTTTCCGGATGAAAAAGCCAGAGATCAATGGAAAATTTGTTCTCCAATTACAAGACTCAAGAAAGAAATAAAAAGGTAAACAAGGGAAACACAGACTCACACATGCATAAGTGCACACACCCACATCCACAAAAACACGATCATTACTTGGGATGCAACAAGAGCAAAATGTTCACATCCCTATAGGAGGAGCTGATAACTGTCAATATTCGAAATCTGTATGACTATCATGACCTTCAAAAGGGTTATACTTAGATAAAGGGTGTGGGTATGAATGCACAATCTGAAGTCTAAAAAAAAACTATGAAGGGGATCAAAGGGAAGGTAATGGGAAAAAAGAAAAGGTAAAATATGCCATCTGAAGAGGCATTAAAACACACTATAGAAGAGGGGAAAGAAAGAGGGAAAGGAACATCATTTAAACACTATTCTCACTGGTTCTGGTTCAAAGAGGGATCAACTTAATCAATGAAGTTTAAGATTCTAATGCGAATAGATACATAAATTCATTAAATAGAGGAAAAGGAGGGAGGGAGAGGAGCACTGTTTGAAATTTAGTCTCATTGGTTTGGAATCAAACAGGGAGTAATTTACTCTGATAAGTATAAAAACTTATTGTATCCTATAGATACTGGAAGGGTAAGGGGGGGGTGAAAAGGAGGAGATGAAATGGGGGGATTAGAAGGGAGGGAAATAGCAGTAAGGGGAGAGGGTAGGTTAAGAAGGGGAGTAACTGGGTAGGAACACTGAGGGAGGGGGCGGTCAAAAGGGAAAACTTCAAGGAGGGGAAGGGAGAAGGAAGAAACAAAAACATAAACAGGGGAGGGAATAGGATGGAGGTGAAGAGACGGATAGTCATCATTACTGTGAATGTGAATGGGATGAACTCTCCCATAAAACAGAGGCAGATAGCAGAATGGATTAAAAACCATAATCCTACAATATGCTGTCTACAAGAAACACAATTGAAACAATGGTATACCCACAGGGTAAATATAAAAGGTTGGAGTAAAATTTATTATGCCTCAGCTAAAGTAAAAAAAAAAGCAGGGGTAGCAATACTTATCTCAGATAAAGCAAAAGAAAAAATAGATCTAATTAAAAGAGATAAAGAAGGAAACTATATCCTGCTAAAAGGCACCATCGAGAATGAAGCAATATCACTACTTAATATATATGCACCAAGTGGTATAGCATCCAAATTCCTAGAGGAGAAGTTAAAGGAATTAGAGAAAGAAATAAATAGCAAAACTATACTAGTGGGGGACCTTAATCTCCCCCTCTCTGAACTCGATAAATCTAACCTCAAAATAAACAAGAAAGAAGTTAAGGAGGTGAATAGAATCTTAGAGAGACTGGATATGATGTATCTCTGGAGAAAACTGAATGGGGATAAAAAGGAATTTACTTTCTTCTCTGAAGTGCATGGTACATACTCAAAAATAGACCATGTTCTAGGGCATAAAAACCTCATAATCCAGTGCAAAAAGGCAAAGATATTAAGTGCATCATTCTCAGATCACGATGCAAAAAAAATATATGCAATAAAGGGCCAGGGAAAGATAGACTAAAAACTAATTGGAAATTAAACAATTTAATCCTAAATGGATGGGTCAAAGAAGAAATTATAGAAACAATCAATAATTTCATTCAATGGAATGATAATAATGAGACAACATACCAAAATTTGTGGGATGCACTAAAGGCAGTTCTCAGGGGAAGTTTTATATCCCTGAGTGCATACTTAATTAAAGCAGAGAGAAGGGATGTCAACGAATTGGACATGCATTTGAAAAAGGTAGAAAAAGAACAACTTGAAAATCCCCAAATTAGTACTAAATTAGAAATACTGAAAATCAAAGGTGAGATTAATAAAATTGAAATTAGGAAAACTATTGAATTAATAAATAAAACAAAGTACTGGTTTTATGAAAAAATCAACAAAATTGTTAGACCCTTAGTCAATATGATAAAACAAGAAGGAAGAAAACCAAATTATAAGTATCAAAAATAAAAAGGGTGAATCTACCTCCAATGAAGAGGAAATAAAAAAAATAATGAGGAATTATTTTTCCCAATTGTATGCACATAAATATGACAATCTTAGTGAAATGGATGAATATTTACAAAATCACAATTTGCCCAGATTAACTGAAGAGGAAGTGAATTGCCTAAATAACCCCATCTCAGAAAAAGAAATCAAACAAGCCATCAATGAACTCCCTAGGAAAAAATCTCCAGGGACAGATGGGTTTACTAGTGAATTCTATCAAACATTTAAAGAACAATTGATTCCAATACTCTACAAACTATTTGGGAAAATTAGTGAAGAAGGAGTCCTACCAAACTCTTTCTATGACACAAATATGGTACTGATTCCTAAATCAGGAAGAGATAAAACAGAGAAAGAAAATTATGGACAAATTTCCCTCATGGATTTAGATGCAAAAATTTTAAATAAAATATTAGCCAAAAGGTTCCAACAACTTATCACAAAAATAATACACTCTGATCAGGTAGGATTCATTCCAGGAATGCAAGGATAGTTTACTATTAGGAAAACCATAAGTATAATTGAGCATATCAACAATAAAACAAGCAGAAACCACATGATCATCTCATTAGATGTAGAAAAGGCTTTTGACAAAGTACAACATCCATTCCTATTAAAAATACTAGAAAGTATAGGAATAAATGGAGCCTTCCTTAAAATAGTTGATAGCGTCAATTTAAAACCATCAGCAAGTATTATATGCAATGGGGACAAACTAGAAGCCTTTCCAAGAAGATCAGGAGTGAAACAAGTGTGTCCACTATCACCCCTCTTATTCAGTCTGGTACTAGAAACACTAGCAGTAGCAATTAGAGAAGAAAAAGAAATCAAAAGAATCAAATTTGGCAAAGAAGTGACCAAGCTGTCACTCTTTGCAGATGATATGATGATATACTTAGAGAATCCTAGAGAATCAAGTAAAAAAGTACGTGAGACAATAAATAAATTTGGCAAAGTTGCAGGATATAAAATAAACCCACATAAATCCTCCGAATTCATGTACACCTCTAATGAAACTCAACAGCAAGAGATAGAAAGAGAAATCCCATTTAAAGTCACTGTAGACATTATAAAATATTTAGGAATCTACTTGCCAAAACAAACCCAGAATCTATATGATCACAACTACAAAACACTTCTCACACAAATAAAATCAGATCTAAGTAGTTGGAAAAATACCAATTGCTCATGGCTGGTTCAAGCTAATATAATAAAAATGACAATTTTACCCAGACTAAACCATATATTTAGTGGCATACCAATCAATTTACCAAAAAACTACTTTTTAGAGTTAGACAAAATAATAACAGAATTTATTTGAAAAAACAGTCTAGAATATAAAGGGAATAAATGAAAAAATGCTAGGGAAGGTGGACTAGCTATGCCAGATCTTAATCTGTATAATACAGCAGCAGTCATCAAAACTGCTTGGTACTGGCAGAAGTGTAGAGTAGTGGATCAATTGAATAGATTAAGCACAGGAGACCCAGCAGTTAATGAATATAGTAATCTATAGTTTGATAAACCCAAAGACCCCAGTTTTATTTCTTCTTTACCATCTTTCATCCCACCTAGTATAATACACCTTTGTAATTGGAATAATGTCTAATATGAATGTATTTGCAGATCTTATACTGGACTATATGCTGTTGAAGGGGAGGGGGGAGGGAAGTAAAGGAAATTGACAATCAAAGAACTGTGGAATTGAATCTTGTTAACTGAAACTAAACTGATTAATTAATTAATTAATTAATTAATTTAAAAAAGAAATATAAAAAAATTCAGTATACTTGGTTTGCAAGGTTTTCATGTGTTCGAATCTTTTTGGAAAATTCTATTATTTTTCCCTATGCCTCTATATATTTAAAATCTCTCTTTTTTTCAGAATTAGCTGAGACAGGGAATGTCACTTTTTTGAATTCCTTAGTTTCTGTTTAGACTTATTTGTTCAAAGCTAGAAACCTAAACTAAAGTTTGTGGGGTTTTATTTTCACTTATTTCTTTCATTGATCATTTGAATTGTTACAGATATTCTTGGAGTGCCTTAAAGTTTTTTTTTTTTGGTTTGTTTTTTGCTATCTTTACCTTTCACAAGAGATTCTTGGCTCATTTTCCTTTGTTGCAAAATATTTGTCCAAAGGACTTATTTTTTAATGGAATTTTTGTTTCTTGTCCTTGATTATTTTATTTCTTTTAATTCATAACTCTGTTTTGTTGTATTTTTTTTAATGAGGTCAGTTGAAAATGTGCTTACTATCTATCAATGTTTTCACTTAGAATATGTAGTGTTCTCCAACCTCTCCCCCAGACCTTATGATTCTCCTTTTTTTTTTTAAGCTTCTAGAGGGGGATGAAGACTGTGGCCTACAGAACATCAGAAAGGTGTCCAGTTGTGACACTGTTGTCCAAATAGTCCAAATGGTCATTATCATATCTCTTCTATACCATGACCAGAACCAATCTTGTTGTTCAGTTGTTTCAGTCTTGTTCTACTGTTTGCAACTCCATTTGGGATATCTTTGGCAAAGATACTGGAGTGGTTTGCCATTTCCTTCTCTTGCTCATTTTACAAATAGGGAAACGGAGGCAAGAAGGATTATACAGCTAGTAAGTGTCTGAGCACAGATTTAAACTCAGGAAGATGAGTCTCCTTGACTTCAAGTCCAACACTCTATCCACTGTATCATCTAGCTAACTCTTCTGGAGCATTCTTCTGGGTTCCACCAATTTTTCTATAATTGCATTTATTTTAGTCCTTCCTAGTGACTAAGGTATGGTTATGAATGGATATGTGAAGAGGGTATGTTCCTAAGAGCCTTAAAATGTGGGTCTCTACCCTTTAATCATCCCTTCTGCTCGTTATGCATTTCTTCTTGTGCTTTGTTAATTAATCTTAATCAGTATTATATTTTTCTTCCTCTGATACTTTTTTTTAATACTCCAGGCTCCATGGTCTCCCCTTCTCCTTATTCTCTGGCCTTTGAACATATCTAATTCATTTAGCCTCAACACCACCTTTCAACTGGGTTTTCTCTGGTTTATCACCACTGAACTAATTGTAAAAGCCAGTGGCTAAAATTGCAGCAGACATTTTGGATGAAGGCTATTCCAGTTTAGTATCAGGGCTTTGAAATGAGGCAGAATCAGTAGCAGAGACCCAGAGCAACGGGTGTTTTAATAGCCCCGAGAGGAAGAATGACAGATTATAGATGATACATATTAATATGGCAGGAAATTTAATTGCCATCCAGTCAAATGGGGGCTTTTTAATACACTCCAAAATAAGGGTACCTGAAATTTCAACCACTGTCACATGGCTTTGTCCTGTGTGCTTTCAAAGTAATAAGTGGAGGCAGGAGGCAGATATGAAAAAACTGACTATTTAGTTGAACTTCAATGATTTCTCTGTAAAAAACTACCTTGTGGTATGTTCTTCCATCTATCATCTTATAGTAGTAACCTTCAACTGAGGATTTTTGCTTGTATTATTTGGTGTGATAGGAGGAAGCTGGCCCTTTTGGAATACCTTCACTGATATTTTCCCAGGATTCACCTAGATAAAATATTTTTAAATATCTCTGCATGGGTAATTCATGAGAGGGTTGGACATTAATTCATTTTATCCTTTGTTGTATTGATGATAATTTGGATTGAGTGTCTGTAAAACTGTAGTGGTGGACCCTGTCTCTATTAAAAATCATTCCAATCTTTTAATCATTTTGCATCCAGAATACTATGTAATGTGGAGAGTTAGTGTCCATCTTTGAGTGGAATAATTTTTGGCCTTGCAATAGGATACCAAAGCAGAAGTTAAAAATGAAAGGCAAAACTTGCCATTTATGTTGATGCCAACCACATGATATTTCTTATATCTAAAAGGAAGAAAAAATGGGTCTTGGCATCCTAAGTATGACATATTTGAAATATTCAAGGGCTAGCAAAACCCTGAATAATTCAGCATCTGAATTATATTATACTTATGAGTTTTGCCTGTCAAAGAGGACATGATAAATATATTTGATTCATTCTAACTGCTGATGAATGCATCACTGACCCAATTAAGACTCCCCACAGTTGAACTGAACCAATATGGCCAATGTGATTAATCTGGTTTAAATCACTTCTGGTGACTTAATTTCAAGAAGGAGTCTCATAAATTCTAGAAGAGACCATGCCAACAAAGTTGTGAAGCCAGGGTTAATCTGCATGTCTCCATTCTGGCTCAGCATTTTAGCCACAAGTGAGAACAAGCCAAGTGATGCCATGCCAGAGATGGCCTATTGGGATGTAATTCCAGTGCTACAATATCTTCCCTATTTTTATAGTGAAATTACTTGATTGAGAAAAATAAGTCTGTATCAATATATAGGAAACAGCTGACTTCCAAATGAATCCTAAGAGTGGTGGCAGCATGACTGCTATGCAATTTAACTTAGGTTCAAAATTTTCAAACTTTGTAAAGAAACAAGCAATACTATGCTCTTTTCGAGCTTTGGATTAATTTCATGTTCTTTCCTGAAATATACCAAAGTACTTTATAAATGCATGGGTATATTCACAGATATATTACTTTTTTTTTCAATATTTTCAATATCTTTTTATCAGGGTGCCAAAGACTAGAATTTAAAAAAAAAAGGTTAAAAAGAAGCTAAGGTTGGAATTTCGCAAAGTTGGTAGCACATTAGACTTCAGGAAAAAAGTTATGTGTACCTTCATCTGATCTGAGGAACACTGTAATCTTTTTATGCACCTGGAGTTATATTAAATTTTTCTACTCTCTTATTTGTATATCCCCTAGCATATTAGAGTGCATATATTAAGAGTTTAATATTGAAGATCAAAATATTAATATTTAATTATAAATTAATTATTCAAAATAAATAACATAAAATATTAATGGGAGTATTTAAAACACTTTTTATGAATGCTTGTAATGATGCTTAATTTTTATCAGTAATTAAAATCCCATATTTAACATATCTTTACAAAGACAATATTTTTGAGTCAATCCAGGTGAATTTTCAAGCAAAATCACTTTACAGTGATCCAGTTATTTTTCCAGACTCCATAAAAATTGAAATATGTATGTATATATGCATATATGTATAACACACATATATGTATAACACATATATATATGTGTGTATATATATACACCTATATATGTGTGTATGTATGTATATATATATATATATATATATATATATATATATAACACATGCAACACATATAACAAGTATCTACATAGGTAGATATATGATATAGAGAAAGAGACTGAGATAGATGGTATAGGAATTATGTGTCTACAAGTATTTTATATGTAGTGGTGTGTAGATGCATATGTACATACACACTTGTATGTGTTTGGTCTAGACAGTTTTCCTTTATGAGACTTTGGACTCTAAATAAGCCTCATTTTTCAAACGATTTGGATCATCAAAACTCAATTTTGGTGTCCTAGTGACAAATTGCATAAAGCTTAGGTTGTTGATTATCTCTTCAGTGTGCTGTAAAGAGCAATAGAAAGGTTCTTTTTTCCCACCAAATGCTTTATGAACTTCTGGTTTATATTGTTCATTTCCACCAGATTTTGAGTTACAATTTTTCCCCATTTTTCCCCTACCCACCAACCCAGAATAGCAGTCCCACAGGATATTCCCTAATCCAATCTACTCTCTCCCATATCTTCTCCCATAGCCCATTAGACTTTTCCAGTAGGACAAGGTGAATCTCTGTATATCTTATTACCTTTATATCTTATTTCCCAAATATATGTAAAATGATAATAATAATAATATTTATGTATATTTTTTAACATTTGGTTTTGAAACTTCAAATTCAAGATTCATTCTCCTCCTCCCATGTCACCCACTCTTACTGGAAAGATAAGCAATTCAGTATATGCTGTGCATGTGTAGTTATGCAAAACATTACTATAGTAGATATATTGTAAAAGACTGACTATAGTTACCTCCCTCCTGTCCCACGTCCCACTTGGTCTATTCACTACTTTAATCCTGTCGCTTTTCAAAAGTGCGTGCTTCCAACTTCCCTCTCCCCCAGCCTGCCCTCCCTTCCATCATCCCCCCTCTCACCCCCTTGCCCCCTACTCTCCTGTAGGGTGAGAAACCCTATTTAATATATGTCATTCTCTCCCTGATTCAAATTCAATGAGGATAAGGTTTTGCCTTTTTGCCTTCCTTTTCTTCCCCTCCCTTTTAAAAATTTTCCTTTGCCTCTTCTATATGAGACGGTTTACCATTCTGTCTCTCCCCAATTCCTCTCATTAATTTCCCCTCTCAGTTCTTAATTTTGCCTTTTAAGTATCATCCCTTTTTATTAAATTTGACCAGTGCCCTATGTCTTTGTATACCTGTAAACATATATACACACATTCACTTATGTATTCATATAGCCATATGCTCTTCTTCGACTATTTTCACAATGAGAAAAGTTCCATCAGTTACAGTTCTCATTTTTCCATGGAGGAATGTAAATATTCTTTTCCCTGTTTACCTTCTGAAGCATCTCTTGCTTCTTGTGTCTGAATGTCAAATTTTCTATTCAACTCTGTTTTTTTTTTCCTCAAGGATGCTTGAAAGTCCTCTATTCCACTGAATGAACTTATTTTCCCCTGAAATTTGATACTCAGTTTTGCTGGGTAGGTGATTCTTGGTTTTAATCCCAGATCCTTTGCCCCCCCAGAATATTATGTTCTAAGCCCTTCAATCCCTCAGTGTAGAAGCTACCAGATCCTGTGTTATCCTGATTGTGCTTCCGCAATATTGAAATTGATTCTTCCTGGCTGCTTGTAGCATTTTCTCCTTGATCTGGCAATGCTGGAACCTGGCTATAATATTCCTAGGAGTTTTCTTTTGGGGATCTTTTTCAGGAGGTGATTGGTGGATTCTTTCAACCTTTATTTTGCCCTCTGATTCTAAAACATCAGGGTAGTTTTCCTTGAGAATTTCTTGAAGGATGATTTCTAGGTTCTTCCTTTGATCATGGCTTTCAGGTAGTCCAATAATTTTTAAATTATCTCTCCTGCATCTATTTTCCAGGTCAGTGGTTTTTCCAGTGAGGTATTTCACCTTGTCTTCTATTTTTTCAATTGCTTGGATCTGTTTAACAGCATCTTGATTTCTCATAAAGTCACTGGCTTCCATTTGATCCAGTCTAATTCTGAAGTAATGATTCTCCTTAGTGAGCTTTTGAGATTCTTTTTCCATCTGGCAAATTTTGCTTTTTAAGGCATTCTTCTCCTCATTGCTTTTTTGAGCCCCTTTTGCCATTTGAGTTAGTCTATTTTTAAGGTGTTATTTTCCTCAGTCAGGCTGTTGACTCTCATTTCATACTTTTCTTGCATCTTTGTCATTTCTCTCCCCAATTTTTCCTCCACTTCCCTTATCTGCTTCTTAAGCTCCTCTATGGCCTGTAACCAGCTCGTATTTTCATTTGGGGTCTTTGTTGCAGGAATTCTGACCTCCCAGTCCTCCTCCCATTCCATGCTTCGATCTTCTTTGGCCCCAAAATAGGAGTCCAATGTTTCATTTTTCTGTTTGTTTTGTTTCCTTTGCCTAGGCATGTTGCCACTCAATTACTTGACTTTTGGGCTTTTTGCTACAGTAGGACTCTGCCACCAGCCAGGGGAGCTTCTGCCCCCAAATGCTGGAGTTTTCTCAGCTGCCTGAGGTATTAGTTGGTTGCCCTCTCTGAAGCCTCCACATGCTCTGGCAAGCTGGTCACACACACCAAAACCTCCACCCCAGACCCCAATCCAGATCCAAGAATGTTAAAGCAAGATGCTTACCCCATAGACTTATTGCCTGTTCACCCTACAGTCTGCATACCAGGAGCTGAAGCTTCCACATGGCTGCAGCTGAGCTGAAGTGTCTCAGTGGCTTCTCGACCCTAGTGAAAGAGGCTGAAGTGCTCTCCTCACTAGTGAGTCCCAAAGTCCATACTGCACTGACCTCTCACTTTGTTCTTGGCATGTATGTATTGGTAATTCTGGAAATGTCACAGCTGCTGGTGTTCTAGAGTCCCTCCAGCTGGTTGCTGGTCTGGCTGCCCTGGGGCTAAAATTTCAGACTCAGGCAGGCCTGGGTTTGGCTCCCAGAGCACTGTGCTGGCTTCTCCCTGCTGGGCTGCCAGGCTGTCCTCAGAGGGAGGTTAGTTTCTCTGTGTCATTTTGTGGGCTCTGTATCTCCAGAGTTCATTCAGAGTCTCCTTTTATAGGGATTGGAAGTGGTGGTAGCATGAGCTGGGAGGAAATGCTTTTACTACTCTGCCATCTTGGCTCTGCCCCCCAATAGAAAGGTCCTTAATGATAGGAATAAGGCATGGGAGAGATATTTATATCATACAAAATAAATCCTAAATGATGCAAAAACAACAACAACAACAACAACAACAACCCAACTTCATAGCATACAGTAATGGAATTGCTTTAAAATTTTTAACAAGATTCAGTAGCTTTAATTGCTGTGACAAACTGTTTAGAGACCTTCTAAAAAGCCATTCTACATTTCACCTAAGTCCTGCCCCATTCACATACCTCTGTTTCTATTCTTTTCTTCTAGGAAAATGGAGCACGTTTGGTACCATCCTCCTGCTGGTGGCCATTATTTTTCAAATGTATTGGGATAGTTGTTTGTGATTCTTTCCCAGGCTGCCTATCAATTCTGTAAAAAAAAGGCATAGGACATGCATATCTTTCCAAATTACAACATTTCCTTCAATTTTGTTTTTGGGAAGGATGGGTTATCACCGGGATACTCATTAATCTAAGATCAGGAAGAAACAAACACCAAAGTGACTGCCCAAAGTGATCTGCGGTTTTGACATAGGTAAAACACATACATTGTCTACCCTGTGTTAATGGCTGTAATGAGGCTGACGGAGAAGAGAGAGCAAGAAGACCCTCATCCATCCCTCACAAAAGTCCACTCAAAATAATCCTATCTTAATGCAGAACTGGAAGAGAATATAATACTAAGGATGGTGTCACTCCATTTAAATATACCCTGATCCATTAATTTTTTTATTAGAAATTTTCTAAAGGTTAGCAGATTATTGTTAGAGACAAAAATAAAAATGTAAAGGAAAACAAATACCATGATTGGTCAACCTTATTAAATTAGAATTTAAACTTACATGGAAAGTGTGTCAGAGTGCAGAAGTTCAATATTTTAATAAAAGGCTTGGATTAACTGATGTTGTTTACAGTGGAGTGTTTTGGTATTAATGAAGATAAATTTGGCATCACTTCTAATGTTTTAATATTTTGAAGCAGAATTTAATTCTACAGGATTCTTATTTTGTTCTTTTATTTTTGTGTGTACAGCTGCAGTAGTGATATTGATAGGTCAAAAAAATCAAAGAAAGAGGAGAAGGGATCATATGTACAAAAATATTTGTAGCAACTCTTTTTGTGATGACAAGAATTGGAAACTGAGAAGATACCTATCAATTGGGAAAAGGTCCGAACAAGTTATGCTATTATGAATTTGATCGAATATCTTTGTGATGTAAGAAAAGAAGAATGATTTCACAAAAACCTGGGAAGACCTGTATGACCTGATGCAAAGTAAAATGATCAAAACCTGAATAATCTATACAGCAAAATCAATACTGCAACAGTTTTGAAACACTTAGTAAAAATTCCAAAGGATACATGATAAAACATGCTATCCGTTTCCAGACATAAAACTGATGAACTCACAAGACAGAATGAAGCATATTTCTCAAAGTGTATTTCTTTTTCTTGTTTTTTGTTTGTTTGTTTGTTTTTTGAGGGGGAAGTAGGAAAGGTACATGGCTAAATCAGAAATTTGTATTGCATACCTATACATATTTGTGATTGCAATAAGTTACAGATAATGCTATTCTAGGTTTCTGAAAGACATTACTTATCATTTTAAGAATTGTTTCATTTATTCTTGTGCTTTCTATTGTTTTTGACATGAATGAATGTGTTTTCCAAATGTCTTCTCTGCATCTATTGAAATAGGCATGTGATATTTTTTATCAGTTATGTTTATACATTATTGAATATTGATACAACTCTAAATTCCTATTAGAAATCCATTCTGGTCATACTATATGATCTTTCTGATATATTTCTATGTTCTCCTTGCTAATATTTTATTTAAAATAATTGCATCGACATTCATTAGGGAAATTAGACTTTTTTTTTGCTTCTTGATTCACTTCTCCTTGGTATCAGAACCATATTTGTGTACAAAGAATTTGATAGGACTCCATTACTCATTTTCCCCAAACATTTTATATAATATTGAAATTAATTATTCTTCAAATGTTTAGAATTTGCTTGTAAATCCATCTGGTCCTCTTTCTCCCTTGGGGCATGCATTTCTGTTTTGTTTAATTTATTCTCTGAGATAAAATTATTTAAACATTTTATTTCCTGCTCTGTTTTTCTGCACAACTTATTTTTTGTAAATATTCATCAAATTTATTTAGGCTATCACTTTTATTGGAAAATTGTAGTGCACAATAGGTCTGAAAAATTGCTTTTATTTCTTCTTCACTGGTTGTAAATTCACCTTTGTCATTATTGCTTCTGGTAATTTTATTTTCTTCTTTATTTTCAAATATTTTTGCACATGATTTATCTATTTATTAAAATCTTCTAGTTTTATTGTTATTTAATTTTTTAACTTCCAAATATATTAATCTCATTTGACTTTCACTATTTCAATTTTGGCATTTAATTGGGGGGTTGTTAAATGTTTTTAGTTGTTTTATATTTTTTATTGCATGCTCAATTTTTTGATCTGGTATTTTTCTCTTTTACTGATCTGAGCATTTAGAAAATTAGCATTAATACTCTGTGTATATGTTTACTTTTTTCCTTTCTTGAACCCATTGATATGAGTGAGGTTCTATTGTTGCATACTTCTCCTATTCCAATCATCATTATATCATCTCCTCTTTGATTTTTTTATTTATGTGATGTTAGTTTTCTCATTTTTCCTTTACCTCCCTCTTTCAGTGAATATTACCTGGTCACCTTTCCATTCTTCTTTTGATCATCCCAACATAAAAGAATCACATAACAGAATAACCTTTCTGTATAATTAGACTTCCAATAAGAGTGTCGAGAATAATAGAGTTCTGAGGGGTTACATGTATCCTCTCTCCATATAAGTATGCAAGCAAATTGACTTTTTTATTCCTTTATGATATCTTCTTCATGTCCATCTTTGAATTCTTCTCTTGAACCCTCTATTTGAATGTCAAATTTTCTATCCAGCTTCTTTATTTTCTTCAGTAATTCTGGAAAAAAAAAGTCATTAATTATTCATAGGTTTATAATCAGCTTTGTTGAATATTTTATTCCTGGCTGTTCCTTTGCTTTCTGGAACATCATATTCCAAATTATTCATTCCTTTATTATGTTGCTAAATGTTGCGCCATTCATACTTTTGTTCCATGGTATTAGTCGATTTTTTTCCTTCTTGATATTTGCAGTATGCTGATTTGTGACTTCTAGTTTTGGCTACATTATTCCTGTGAATCTTCATTTTGGGTTTTTTGTTTGTTTGTTTTTGTTTTTGTTTTTTGAAGTGACTGTTGGAGACTTTTGATTTCTACTTTGCCCTCTGGTTCTAAGATATCTGGGCAATTGTGACTTCTAATTTGTTGAAATATGATGACTAGACTGTTTTCTTATTGTTTGTGGCTTTCATGGGGTCCAATGATTCTTAAATTATCTCTCCTAGATTTATTTTTCTGGTCAATAGTTTTCCCCATATGTGATTATTTTTTTTTATTTCCTACTATTTTGAATTTGGTCTGGTATATTTTCTAGGTTGTTGTGGAAACAGAGTACTGGGTACAAAGTTGCTGATTCTCATTTTAACATTTTGACTCTGCCTTCTTCTTTAAAAGGGGGAGTGTCCCTGTTACAAAAAATTCTTATCAAACAAAATTATTAAGCCTATGTTATTTGGATCTATCAACTTCAATCAGGTCCACTGACTTCACAGATATGAATTTCTAGCCTACACCTGCCCTGGGAGTTCAGAGGCTAGAAACATAAGCTCTTAGCATGTTTCCCACAGACAGGCAGGTGAATGATCGAATATTTAGCCAATGCCAAAACATCACAATGTGCCTCTTCTACTTAAGAATTGAATCTGTCAGCTAATAAATTGTGTGCATTTCCAAGCAGTTAGCATAGTTTACAATTTAAAAGTAATCACATCCCCACAATTTCTAGAGCAAATTGCTTCATAAATGTTAAGTAAAAGGATAATGTCATATGTCCCATTGCAATTAGATGGGATCTCTTGATAGATGGGGATAATGTGTTTCATGTATATTTTATTATGGACCCAAGAGGAAATTTGATGGAAAAAATACCTGCTACTACTTTTGGAAACCCATACTTGTACAATATCTATGAGAAACAAATAAAAACATCTTAAATTTCCAACTGTTGTTTTGAAGAAAAAGTTACAGTGAACCAAATAAAGAAATGGTCATTAATGCTGAAATACATAATGTTGAAAATACAGCCGCTGAGAGTTGGATTACAATTTATAGAATCAAGGAACCCATATGGCTGGTTTAAGACATGACTATTTTTCTCTTTGAGTGCTATAGATAATAAGGTTCCTGAGGGTAGGAATTACATCTTGCTTTTTGGCTTTTTTTTTTATCTCCAGCACAGTGCGTGGCTTATAGTAGGAGCTTAATAAATGTTCATTGTCTGACTGATTGCATTAAAGCAATGGCTTATTTCAACATCTGGAACCCAATCTTATCTGCACCAAAAATAAAGCCTTTCACATTTGTATCTTTTGTCATGTGTCAAATGCAGAACAATATATCTAAAGCTGGTAGATAAAATTGAAGTCTCTAGGAATTAAAATGCCACTCAGAAGTGGCATTAAAATATGTAGAATCCAAAAAATCCTATTTTAACTTAATTTGTAATGGAATTTTTTTAAAGGCAGCAGAACTTGGTTTTAGCCTTAATTTTTTCCACCATTTATGCAACATTGCACAAGTCACTTGAACACTTTGCACTTTTGGTAATAATGTGAATCTATCATGAACTCACACAAGATCCTCATATGCACTGTTGCCATTTCTAAGTGCTCATAATGACTTATGAGCATGTGATATAAAATTTTGCAGTTATCAATGTCAATTTGATCTATAGGGACCTACACTATGACATTGATTTTTCTTCATTTTTGAAAATATTAACTTTTACCTATCTCTAGTCTCTTGACATGTCTTTCATTCTCCATAGTTTCTTACGAATAATAAGCAGTGGTTCAGCAGAGGAACATGCCAGTTCTTTCAGTATGTGGTTATGAAATTTTCATGAACAATAGACTTGAGCCCATGAGCACATTTAAAAAAGCTTAATCTCTGACCTGAACTTGCCTAATCTGTTTTTAAATTCCATTGCCTCCTTACCATTTATATTCTACCCTTTCCAAATCAAAGTTCTTAAAATTTTAATAGAGAAAACTGTAGGAAAAGAGTAATTATGTAATTAATCAAAATTATTATTAAACACCCCATTCTCTCTCTCTTGCATTTTACCAATAGCCTCAGTGGCCATTTCTGTTTCTTGTCCTCCTTAATTTGAACATAGAACTGAAAGTTATTTTGGTTTTCCTCATCATTTTTTCCAAACCCAACCTCATTCTGGAATTTCTCCTTCCTGACGCTATTCCTATATCCCCGCTTTTTCAAAAACAGCAGAACCAAAAAGAGAAAGATTAAGGATACAGAATGCAGTCCTTTGTTTGCTAGTTCAAAAACACAGTCATCTTATTCCAATCAAAATTTCCTTAGATCTTTTCTGTTTGTAGTCCCAGTGTGTATTATTCCTAATTTACACAGAATGGTCTTTTGCCAACTACTACATATAGAATTAGATAAGAATTTGTAGCATTTGGATTTATAAATATCACCACTATGCCAGAACATAACTTTTAACCACATTTCAACAGAATTTAATCTCTTAAATGAAGACATAAAGCTATACTGCCAGAATTTAAAAAGTAAAGATGTCTCTTTTGCTCTGCCTTTTCCAGATGCATGGACATCCTGCCATAATTTTATGTCGGGGTACCATGGAAGACTTTTTAAAGCCATAATATTATCTAAACAACTGTCACTTAATTATTCAATACTCCACAGAGTTTTCTGATACAGCGTAGTGTTGACACTTTCCTTTCACCATTTCTTTAGGATTGTGAAATATTGAGAACTTTTTATGATGCAACTAATGGGATGCATCCAGTAATTGAAAAATGTAAACATAAGCTTTTTACTTTCTGTTGAGGGATAGGCACAAGAATTTACTAAGCCCCTACTATGTGATAGGCACTGTGCTAAATGCTTTACAATTATCTTGATTGATCTTCACAACATTTTTTCATTGTTTTAAGTAGAAGGATGATGACACAATGCTTGTATGGTTTTCTATTCTTTTAAAATAGCCATGTTCAATTTCCCAATATCAACCAGAAACTGAGATTTATCTTGTTTTTTAGAACTTTAATTCATGCATTTATTTTTTAATCTGTTCTTTGTATATACTCTACCATGTCAACCTATGACAATATTGTTGGTCTTACCTTGTAAGGTCCTCCAAAGAGAGTAGACACTGAGTCTGGCAATTTTGGAGAGAACCCTAGACCTAGAGATAGTAGAGCCAGTCTTGGGTTTTGTTATATCACCTAATCAACCAACCAATCAATCAGTCAGTCAGGAAGCATTTATTAATCATTGATTATATTCTGGGGGCAGACAAATTTCTAAAGATATAAAACTGCCCTCAAGGAACTAACATTCTGAAGGGAGAGACCCTATGTACATATATAGATATACATGAGCCAACTAAAGGTATGTGTGGGGGGGAGTGTGGGTGTATCTGTGTGTGTGTTGTATAGTATTGGAGTAGAAGGTACTAGTAGCTGGGGGATTGGGAGGCCTCCTACAGAAGGAGATGTGTAATCTGGGTCTTAAGGGAAGGCAGTGATTCCAAAGCTATAGTGGGAGTGCATTCCTCCTATGAGGCGCTGTCAGCATGAAGGCATGGAAAGGGGAGATGGACCATTATGATCTTGAGGCAATAAGTAGCTACTCTGGCTGCACAGTAAAAAGAAGAGTAGGAAATAATGTCTAAGAGAACTCTAAGGAGCCCAGGTCACATGATCTGGGGTAAGTCTCAAACTTCTTAACCCTACATTTCCTCATAATAACAACACTTATATTGCCTGCTACCCTATGGTTATTGTGAATGTCAATTTAATTTAGTGAAATGAGCATTGATTAAGCATCTATTATATGCTAGACACATGGAGAATTGAGGGGATAGAAAGAGACAAATAAGAAACCATGAAACCAGTCCCTATTCTTACAGTACTTACATTCTACTTGGATGCAAATCACATCATATCTCCAAGGTACTATATAAAGATAATTTGACATTAATTCTGTTATACAGTTTTTAGCCCTGTGATACACATAACTGAGCACAATATTGTTTATTCTTGCTAGCAATATTGATTATAATGCAAGGAAAAAAAGGAAGCTTAAAGTATTTTGTTGAATGAACTACATCGTCAAATGGTACCCATTTAAAAAAAAAAGTAAGATATGCTTTGGGCTGTAATGTTGAAGTAATATCTACAGGCAGAAGACTCTTGAGGCCTTTTTCAACTTCAGGTTTTTGTGTTTTTATTTCCATCATAAGAAAAGAAAATGCAAGCTAGTACCAAGAATAGTAGAGACATATTTTATTATGAAGCCGTGTAAACATATAGAGTTAGGGATGCATATCTTGTCTACTTACAGATGGTTATATCTTGAGCTATAATAAAGCTCTCAAAATCATTTGCAAATTTGTCCAGAAGCAACTCTCCCTTTAATGCTGAAGATTCAACAGTAGCAGATGGCAGAGAGAGCAGTGAAGGATTCTGCTGACCCATGAGGGTGATGTCTGTCACTAAAGCGGTCTGGTTCCAAGAGCCAGAGTCTGTTGAGGTCATGCTGGTTACTGCTACATTAGGGTTAACTTGATTGATCATATTTGTGGCTTTCACTTGAATCACTGAGATATAGAGAAATTGTAGCTATTCCAAAGAGTGTTAGGGAAAGAATCCTGGGAAATGGAGTATATCCACTTGGTCATTTGATTTTAAGAACAAGAGGGTAAATAAAATAAACTAAAAATATAGAGGAAGAATGGAGAAGGCATGCCTTGGAATATTGTCATGAATGTAGTAATAAAAACGTATGTAGTAATAACAATATGACAATAGAAAATAAATAGATGAATGAATGAATAAACAAATGAATTAATAAAATTCAAAATACCATAAGGATCTTTCAGTCTGCTCTATTTATCTTCTTTAACATGACTCCCTATGGCAATGTTTTCAGACTTTCAGAAAAAAAGAAAGAAAGACTCCAGAGCATGCATTTGGAAGCAGAGTATGCCTCCCATTTCGTGTAACTATTAGAATAAAAAATTTTCAAAATCGGATAGGAAGAAAGAAATTAAATTTACTGGGATTGAATATACAGGTATACATCCTGGGTATGCTACAGGTACATCTCCTTCTGACACAGATAATAACTGTTTGATCCTCTCCAATCCCTATATATCTCACTGACTCTGACAGTTCTTTAAAATGACAAGTTATAGGTGAATGCTAGATTTGCCCTGGTTCTCAGAAATTCCACATTAGGGAAGTTCAGAGAAATTCCACATTAGGGAATTATAAACATCTGTAAAATCACAGGCAATCACTGGGAGTAGGGAGAGCTCCAAATATAAAACCAGTTTAATTTCAACAGAGGGATAGTACTTGTGATTTCATTAGTATAAGGAACTTTGGAGCAAGGAAAATTTTAAAAAACAATATATATATTAGAGTATTGTGTTTATTTTATTTTATTTTACTTTATTTAATTTTTTTTAACAAATGCTTTATTAACTTATGGTTTACATCATTCATTTCAGCCAGATTTTGAGTTACAATTTTCCCCCATTTTTCCCCTACCCACCACCCCAGAATAGCAGGCCCAGAAGATATCCCCTCATCCAATCTGCTCTCTCCCATATATTCTCCTATACCCCTTGCGACTTTACCATTAGGGCAAGGTGAATCTCTGTGCCCCAATGCCTACACATCTTATCTCCCAATTACATGCAAAATAGTATTAATAATAGTATTTATATATATTTGAAACATTTAATTTTAAAACCTTGAATTTTCTTTCCTTCATTGTCACCCACTCCCTCTGGGAAGATAAGCAATCCAGTATGTGTTGTACATGTACAGCTATGCAAAACATTACCATAGTAGATATATTGGAAAAGACTGCTTATATTTCCCTCCCACCCATCCCACCCCCCACCTGGTACATTTGATCCTGTCCCTTTTCATCAGTCATAGTCATTGTTTTTCCATGTAGGAATGCAAATAGTTCAACTTTGATAGGTTCCTTTTGAATTCTTTTCCCAGATTACCTTCTTAAGTGTCTCTTGCTTCTTGTGTCTGAATGTCAAATTTTCTATTCAACTCTGGTTTTTCCTCAAGAATGGTTGAAGGTCCTCTATTCCACTGAATGACCATATTTCCCCCTGAAACAAAATGCTCAGTTTTGCTGGGTATGTGATTCTTGGTTTTAATCCACCTCCTTTGACCTCTGGGATATCATATTCCATGATCTTCCATCCCTCAGTGTAGAAGCTGCCAGGTCCTGTGCTATTCTGATTGTGTTTCCACAATATTGAAATTGTCTCTTCCTGACTGCTTGTAGCATTTTCTCCTTGATCTGGTAATGCTGGAACCTGGCTATAATATTCCTAGGAGTTCTCTTTTTGGGATCTTTTTCAGGAGGTGATCTCTGGATTCTTTCAACCTCTATTTCTCCATCTGGGTCTAAAACATCAGGGCAATTTTCCTTCAGAATTACTTTAAGGATGATTTCTAGGTTCTTTCTTTGATCATGGCTTTCAGGTAGTCCAATAATTTTAAAATTATCTCTCCTGGATCTATTTTCCAGGTCAGTGGTTTTTCCCATGAGATATTTTACATTGCCTTCTATTCTTTTATTTGTTTGGATCTGTTTAACAGCATCTTGATTTCTCATAAAGTCACTAGCTTCTGTTTGCTCCAGTCTGACTCTGAAGGAATGAATTTCCTCAGTGAGCTTTTGAGATTCTTTTTCCATCTGGCAAATTTGGCTTTTTAAGGCATTCTTCTCCTCATTGCCCTTTTGAACCTCCTTTGCCATTTGAGTTACTCTATTTTTAAGGTGTTATTTACCTCAGTCAGGCTGTTGACTCTCATTTCATACTTTTCCTGCATCCTTCTCATTTTTCTTTCCAATTTTCCTCCACTTCTCTTATTTTGGTTTTAAAATCCTGCTTAAGGTCCTCTTATGGCCTGTAACCCACTCATATTTTCATTTGGTGCTTTTGGCACAGGATTTCTGACTTCACAGTCCTCCTCCTGTTCCCTGCTTCTATCCTCTTTGCCCCCAAAATAGGAGTCTACTGTTACATTATTTTGTTTATTTTGTTTCCATTTTCTAGGCATGTTGCCACTTAATTACTTGACTTTTGGGCTTGTTGACACAGTAGGACTCTGCCACCAGACAGGGGAGCTTCCGTCCCAAATGTTGGGGTCTTCACAACTTCCGGAGGTATTAGTTGGGTGGCCTCTGTGAAGCCTCCACACAAAATCTGGAAGATAGAAACCCAACCCAGGACCTCTACCAGAGACCAAAATCCAGATCCAGGGAGGATAAAGCAAGAGCAATTAACCCCCAGACTGATTGCTTGATCCCCCTACAGTTCACAGGCCAGGAGCTGAAGCTGCAACTGAAACTGCAAAATGCTGGCTATGCCACATCTCCTCAGCCACTTCTGGCCCCCCATGGAAGTAGCTGACACATTCCCCAAATACTGGTCCCAAAGTCCATAGGACACTAACCCCTAATTTTGTCCTAGGCAATTCTGTGTTGATAATTCTGGAATTGCCACAGGTGCTGGTGTTCTAGAGTCCCTCCAGCAAGCTGCTGGCCTGGCTTCCTTGGGGATAAAACCACAGTTCACATGGGCTTGGGCCAGGCTCCTGGAGCACTATGCTGTCAGCTCCCAGAGTACTGTGCTGGCCACTCCCATAGCACTGTGCTGGCTGCTCCCTGCAGGGCTGCTGGGCTGTCATCAGTGGGAGGTTAGCTTCTCTGTGTTGTTCTGTGGGTGCTGGAGCCCCAGAAGTTGTTCAGAGTCTCCTTTTACATGATTTTTAAGTGGAGTTGGAGAGAGCATGTTGGAAGTGCTGTTTCTACTCTGCCATCTTGGTTCTGCCCCAATATTTTGTTTTCTCCACTTTTTTATTTATTTTATTTTATTTTATTTTATTTTATTTTATTTTATTTTATTTTATTTTATTTTATTTTATTTTATTTTTTATTTTTAGAGGGCAATTGGGTTTAAGCAACAGGCCCGTGGTCACACAGTTTGGTGTGTGTGTGGTGTGTGTGTGTGTGTGTGTGTGTGTGTGTGTGTGTGTATTAAATGTCTGAGGCTGGATCCTAACTCAGGTTCTTCTTACTCCAGGGCCAACGCTCTACTTACTGCACCACCTAGCTGCCCCTCTAACACTTTTTTAAAAAGTATTTTATAAGGTTTTTTGAGTTCCAAATTAAATCCTTCCCTCTTTCCCCTTCCCCCTCCCTGAGATGGTAAGCAATCCAATATAGATAATGCATGTTCAATCATGTAAAACATCAGGAATATTTTAAAATAAATATATGTGCACATACTCTATTATAGCATTAACGAGTTACCTGGAACACTGACAAAGAAGAGAATGAGTATTTCTTTTTTGTTTTTGTTTTCCAAATGCTTTTTTAACTTGTGGTTTACATCATTCATTTCCACCAGATTTTGGGTTACAATTTTTTCCCCATTTTTCCCCTACCCACCACCCAGAATAGCAGTCCCACAGGATATCCCCTCTTCCAATCTGCTCTTTCCCATAACCCCTTCTACTTTTCCTTTAGGGCAAGGTGAATCTCTGTGCCCCCATGCCTGCACATCTTATCTCCCAATTACATGCAAAATAGTATTAATAATAATGTTTATTTGAAACATTTAAATTTAAAACCTCAAATTCCTGATCCATTCCCTTTGTCCCTTGTCACCCACTCCCACTGGTTAGGTAAGCAATTCAGTATATGTTGTACATGTATAGCTATGCAAAACGTTATCATGGTAGATATATTATAAAAGGCTGGTTATATTTCCCTCCCACCCATCCCACCCCCAACCTGGTCCATTCCCTACTGTGATCCTGTCCCTCTTCAAATGTGGGTGCCTCCAACCTCTCCTGCCCCAAGCATGCCCTCCCCTCCATCATCCCCCTCTCTCATCCCCCTTCCCCCCCACTCTCCTTCAGGGAGAATGAGTATTTCTTAAGCACCTACTTTATGTCGAGTACCATACCACACATTTTACAAATATTATTTCAATTGATTCTCTTTACAACCCTGAGAGGTAGGTGCCATTTTTATTCTCACCATTTTTCAGTTGAGGAGACTAAGGCAGACTGAGATTTGTGTTTTTCCCAGCAACTCAAAGTTAGTGTCTGAGGCCCTCTTTGAAATGAGGTCTGGGTCCAGCACTCTATTCATAGTACCCACTAGTTTCCTCTAAAGGTTAAGTGGCATGTCCAGTTTTGCTCAGTTAGTAGATATCAAATGCAGGATTATTTGTTCAAATCAAATAATTTTTTAGGCAGAAGATACCAGGTAGGAATATTGCTATACAAGCCCTACAGATATTCCTAATCGCAGCATTTTTGAGCTCTGTGACACATAGTGGCTGAGATGCCGAGAGGCAGGATATGAACCCAAGCCTTCATCACCTAATATATAATAATATTGATTTCCCAGCTTCAAGATTCCCTCTACAATCCCACCACTAAGATAGTTATTTTTATAAAGGGTGGGTCTAACCATTTCACTTCCCTATTCAATAAATCCCAGTGTCTCCTCATTACTTCTATGATGAATTGTAAATTTCTGTGTTTGATATTGAAAATATTCTTCAATCTGGTCCTGATGCATTTTTCCAGGCTTATTACACATTCTTCCTCTTCACACTGTAGTTCATACAAAATTATGTTCTTAGTACTCATGTATGACACTTTCTTTATTTTTCTTTATTTCTTATATTTCTCTGTTCTTTATTTCTCATCTTTATTCATTTGCATTGGCTGCCCCTTATACTTGGAATGTACTTTATCCTATTTCCTACCTCTTAGAATCCATGCTTTCCTTCAAAGTTCAGGGCAATCAGCCATTTTTTTTCACTGTTGTTGTTGGGTCATTTCAGTCATGTCAGACCCTCATAACACTATTTGGGGTTCCCTTGGCAAGATACTGGAGATGTTTTCTATTTACTTCTTCAGTTCATTTTAGATATAAGGAAACTGAGACAAACAGGGTTAAGTGACTTGCCCATAGTCACACAGCTAGCAAAAGTCTGAGGCCAAATTTGAACTCAGGAGGATAAATCCAGCACTCTATCCAATGTGCTACCTAACTCCCCAACCATTTTCTACCTGAGGTTTTTTCTGATCTCCCCAGTTGCCAGTGTCTTTCCCCACCAAAGTACCTTGTCTCTATTTTGTATATGCATATATATATATATATGTATATAATATGTTTATATATAATGTAATTACATTACATATGAATATATTTTACTTATCATATTATATATACGTATCATACCCACAAATCAACCATACACATGTACATACACAAAAACTCACATATATATTTGGCTTTCCTTTCTTAACTACAATTTCCTCAAAGATAAAAACTTTTGCTTTTGTGTTTTTCTCTCTCTAACACCTAACATGATGAGTTCTTGGCTCATAGAAAGTGATTATTCAGTACTTGATGTTTGTTTGATTGAACTAGATTAGGGACTATGTGTGGTGTTATAAGGCCCAATATAAGAGATATTCTTTTGGTGTTGAGGACGGCAGACCCCTTCTCCTCAATAACGTTTTTTTTTTCATCAAGACTTTGTGGGCTGCAACATGAAGAGGTCTGGTGGTTTGTATGACAGTGCTACTCCTAAAGGTCTCAGATTCAGGGGAACTGATAGTCAAGGGGGTGGTGATGGTGTTGGTTTGCCTTGTCTCTTGCTGCCTCCTATCTCCCCCCATTTCCCCACCCCCGTCAGCATACTCTGCTGCTTAAGCTGAGGCTTTTTTTTCCTACTAAGTGAGTGGCATTTGATGAGAAAGCCTAGGCCTTTCTCCACTGGAGTTATTTCCTCAGATGATCATTCTGAGGGCTGGGCTACCTTCCAAATCTTTACTCAGTTCACAAAGAAACAGTTCTTATTACAAACAAAGTCAAATTCCTCAAAGGTTTCTAGATAATTAACAACTATGTGAAAATACACATCTTTTGTTTTTGTTTTTGTTTTATTTGGGAGTGTTGAGAGAAAACTTATAGTGAAACAATTTAAAAAGCTATACTTAAAAATAAATTCAAATCAAAAGCTCTTTTTTGAGAAAGGTCCTTTGTTAAATATCTGTCATTCAAATCTCTATTCTTAAATGTTCCACTGATCTTCCGGTAAGGTTTCTGTCTGAATTATAGAGAGTCTGTTATGAGAAGCCTTTCACATAAATAGACCTCCCTTTCATTTCAATATCATTAAAAAGTTTACGAACTAGGAGAAAGGTTAAGCCAGCCCAGATATATTATGTAACACTTAGCTGGAATGAGGAAATCTGCTCCCTTGAGTTGCACTACTACAATCAGAATATCCTGAATGCTTTCATTTTGTGGTGGGGCTACTGCCTTCCACGACAGCAAAAACAGCGAAAACTGTTGCAGTTCCAGAAGAAAATCTTATCTTATGGGTTTTAAAAAAATTTGTGTAATTCTTAACTACAGAAATAAAACAAGTATTTCCATAACAGAGTAAAATAGAAAAAAAAAAAGATTATTGCCCATGAAACTGCAAATTTATAATGCACAACTCTTTATTCCTTTTATTTTTTTTAACTTATGGAAAAAAGCAAGCGTTTCTAAAATATATTATAATTAAAAATAACTGCACATGAAACTGCAAATCCATTATGTTCAACATGTTAGTACTTTTAAATATATATTAAAATTATCATACAACTTTTTAAACCGGGATGGCTACCATTAGACACATATATACACATACACATATCTATCTATCTATCTATCTATCTATCTATCTATCTATCTATCTATCTAAAATCATCCTATATATGCATCTATTTATTAGTTCTTTCTCTGGGTGCAGATAGAGTTTTCCTTTATAGGTCCTTTATAATTAATCTGGGTATTTATAATAGTGAAAAAAGCTATTCTTAAAACAATACTGCCATTACTGTATGCAATGTTCTCTTGGTTCTACTCATTTCACTCCATTATTTCATGGAAGTTTTTCCACATTTTTCTAAGACCTAAAGCTCATCATTTCTTGTAATAGTATTCCACCACAACAATATATCACAATTTTTTCAGCCATAAGCCAATTAATGGGTTATGCAAATTGTGCAAATGAAATTGAAAACTGCAATTTCCAGTTCTTTGCCACCACAAAAGGAATTATTAAAATATTTTACAACAAAAATGTTCTTTTCTGTTCCCCCTAATCATCTTTGGAAATAGATCTAGTAATGGAATTGCTGGGTCAAAGATGTAGGTGATTCAATAACTCTTTGGGCATAATTCCAGATTATTCTCCAAAAATGTTTGGATCAGTTCATGGTTCCAGCAACAATCAATTAGTGTCCCAAATTTTCCACATCCCCTCCAACATTTGTCACTTTCTCCTTCAGTCATTTTAGCCAATCTGATAGGTGTAAAATATATTAAGGTTGTTTTAACTTGCATTTTTCAAAACAATCATGATTTAGAGCTTTTTATAAGACTAATTGTTTTGATTACTTCACTGGAAAACTGACTGTTCATATTCTTTGACCATGTATCAATTGGGAAATGAATCATATTCTTACAGATTTGATGTTCTTTATATATTTGAGATATGAGACTTTATCTGAGAAACCATCTATAATTTTTTTCCTCAATTTTCTACTTCTGTCTGATCTTGGATACACTTATTTTATTTATACAACAGGCTTTTAATTTAATGTAATAGAAATTATGCATTTTAAACCTCACCCTTTCCTGTATCTCATTTATCCCTAAAGTGTTTACCTATCCATAAATAGAGGGCACAGGTTGAACTTGTTGTGAAGGGATGATACTTAAGGGGTGAATTTAAGAGGTGAGAGAGGAAAGTGGCAAGAGGATATGGGGAGAGATGGGGTAGGGTAAACTATCTCATGTAGAAGAAGTAAGGGGAAGTGGTTGCAGGGGAGGGGAAGAACAGGAAGGCAAAAAGGCAAAACAATATTCTCATTGAATTTGGCTCAGGGAAAGAATGACATGCATAGTTAATGGGATATCTCACCCTGCAGGAGAGTAGGGGGAAGGGGGATGAGAGAGTGGATGATGGAGGGGAGGGCATTCTAGGGAGAGGGGAGGTTGGAAGTACCCACTTTGGAATAGGGACAGGATCAAAGTAGGGAATGGCCCAGGTGGGGGATGCTATGAATGGGCTGGAAATATAAGGAGTCTTTTACAATATATCTATTATAGTAATGTTTTGCATAGCTATACATGTACAACGCATACTGAATTGCTTATCTTCCCAGAGGGAGTGGGTAAAAGGGAGGAACGGAATGGATCTGAAATTCGAGGTTTTAAAATTAAATGTTACAAATATATATAAATACTCTCATTAATACTATTTTTCATGTAATTGGGAGATAAGATGTGCAGGCCTTAGGGCACAGAGATTCACCTTGCCCTAAGGGTAAAGTCAAAGGTAGGTATGAGAGAAGATATGGGAGAGAGCAGATTGGATGTGGAAGAGATCTTGTGGGGCTGCTATTCTGGGGTGGTGGGTAGGGGGGAAATGGGGAAAATTGTAACTCAAAATCTGGTGGAAATGAATGATGTAAACCAGAAGATAATAAAGCATTTGTTAAAAATAAATAAATGAATAAATAAAAGAAATGAGGAGGAGATGATTTTCATATTTACCTGGAGAAGCTTATACAAACTGATGATGAGAGTGAAGAGTAGACCCAGGAGAAATTTGTATACAATCACAGACACAACATATGTGTGATGACCAACCATGACAGACTGCACTCTTCTCAGCAATGCAGTGATATAAGTCAATTCTGAAAGATTCATGAAGGAGAGAGATGCCTACATCCAGAGAAATAACTAGAAAGAACTGAGCTTGAATCCTGATGGAAGAAAACTAATTGATCTTTTTCTTTTCATTGTTTGGTTTTATTTTTTCTTTACCATTTTTCATCCCATCTAGTACAATATGCTTTTGTAACTTGACTAATGTCTATTGTGAAAATATTTGCAGATCCTATACAGGACTATATGACATTGTGGGGGGGGGGGTGGAGTGAGGGAAGGACATTCGAAACTCAAGGAACTATGGAATTGAATCTTGTATACTAAAAATAAGCAAATAAATTAAAAATATATAAATTACAAAAAATACTCTTCTTAATGAATTCATCATCTTCACTGGGTTTGACTAACATGTCTATATAGAAGATGCTATCTATCTTTCTATCTATCCATCTAATCTATCTCTATATCTACCTACGAACCATATCTATCTATTATCTATCATCCATCATCTATCATCTCTCTATCTATCTATCTATCTATCTATCTATCTATCTATCTATCTATCTCCATTACTAATCTGGCACCTGAGCTTCATCATAGTCTCCTTATTGGACATTTCAATATGAAGATATCAGAGAAGTCTCAAAACTCAATATATCCAAAACTGAACTCATTTTTTCTCCTAAATTCTCCTAAATCCTCCCATTCTCATATTTCCCCATTTTTATTCATTTCCTTCTAAACCCACTTGTTAATAACCTCAGAATTATTTTCAACTCTTCTCTCTCTCTTTCACCCTACATATCCAATCTGTTGTCAAATTGTGCCATTTCTACATTTATAACCACTCTCACATCCAATTAACTTTCTTTTTTTTTTTTTTTTAAGGAATTGGGGTAACTTGCTCAAGGTTACACGGCTAGTCATTATTTATGCGTGGGTGCTCATTTTCTGAGGCCAGATCTGATCTTGGGTCATCCCAACTCTGAGGCCGGCGCTCTTACTCACTGCGCCACTTAGCCACCCCTTAAGGGCAATTGGGGTTAAGTAACTTGGCCAAGGTTACACGGCTAGGTTTTTGTTTGTGTGGATTAAGTGTCGGAGTCCGGCTCCGAACTCAGGTCCTTCTGATTCCAGGGCCGGCTGTCTATTCACTGCGCCACCTAGCCGCCCCTCCAATTAACTTTAGTCCTCTATCCACTCGAGCAACTATCAACTTAATTGTGGCTCTCATGAGCTCTCACCCTAGATTGTGGTAATAACCTACTTAATTGTAACCCTGCCCTCAAGTCTCTCACCATTCCAGTTATCCTACACAATCACTTCAAAGTAATTTTCCTTAATTGCAGATAACCATATGACTCCCTTACTTAATCAACTTCAAAGTCTTCCTATTGTCTCTAGGATGACATAATAACTTCTCTTTACCTTTGAAAGGTCTACATCAGTAGCGTCAGACTCAAATAGAAATGGGGACACTAAACTTGACATAAGTATTCCTGAGGGCTGCTTATTCATTTAGAAAACCACATATTAAAATTATCTATGTGCTATCACATTTTTATTTAGGTTTGTTAAATCTTTCCTAATTACACTTTAAATTTGGTTTGGGCTGTACTCTGGAGTGTTACAAGCCACCTCTGATCCCCTATCTGGGTACTTGATATCTTTGCTCTGTGTAATCTGACTCCAACCTATCTTTCCAGTCTCATTCAATATGCATACATTTGATCTACCAATTTAGTGATCCTTCCATGGTTTGATACAAACATTTTGTTTTAGTTTAGGAAACTTGTCTTTGTTTCTCAAGGATTATTTTTGACTGATCATATTATTTAAATGAAATAAATTTAAATAATAAATTTAAATAAAATTCTTAAGTTTTCTAACCTACTTTGCTACCCTCACAATTATGATTATTTGTTGTATATTTCTCTTTATCTTCTTGATTTATATTATTTTTTCTTATTGGCCTTCTATGTTCTCTTTACCAAGAAAAAGGTTATGAGAGAGGGGTGTGCTCAACTCTAAGCACCTATATTTTATATAATTTGTTCCCATTCCACTGCTGCTCTTTTCCTCACCTAGTCCAATCCATAAGTTATCCTTCCTTTCTTTCCTTTTATCCTACCTTCACTCCATTATTCTGAAGTTTGAATTTTTTTTTATGTTGAGTCTCTCCTTCTCTACACTCCATCTTAATCTCTGTGTCCCTTTTCATTGCCCTTTTCTATTTTTCTGGGGATCCTAATGTATTTCTACATAAAATTCCGTCTGCGTATGTGTGTGTGTGTGTTCAACACTCCTTTGTTATTTTTTTACATTTTTATAATTTATTCCCTTATTAATTAATTAGAAGATTTGCGTACATAGAGCCAGAACTTAAATTCTGACTGCCTGAACAAAAGAATGAGAAAGCTTAAATACATTTTAGAATCATCCCAATTCAGGGAGACTGTGTCACTCAAATTTATTATCTCTTTATGTGTACTATTCATACCATGGGAGAGAAGTTTCTTAGTTTTAAATACAAATTGACAAGACAATAGACAAAATAGTGTCAGCCAAGAAATTTACCATTTTAAAATTTCTCTGTTTTCCCCCATCTGGATTATGCCCCCGAAATAAGAGGAATTCCATTATTCTGAAATTCTTTTTTTTGTTTGTTTTAAACAAATGCTTTATTAACCTCTGTTTTACATCATTCATTTCCGCCAGATTTTGAGTTACAATCATTTTCCCCCCGTTATTCCCCTACCCAACCTCCCAGAATAGTAGTCCCACAAGATATCGTTTCCTCCAATCTGCTCTCTCCCATACCTTCTCCCATACCCCCTTCGACTTTTCCATTAGAGGAGGGTGAATCTTTGTGTCCCAATGCCTGCACATCTTATCTCCCTATTATAAGCAAAAGAGTATTAATAAAAGTATCTATATATATTTGAAACACTTAATGTTAAGACCTCGAATTTCAGATCCATTTCCTTCCTCCCTTGTCACCCATTCCCTCTGGGGAGATAAGTAATTCAGTATATGTTGTACATGTCTAGCTATGCAAAACATTATCATAGTAGATATATTGTACAAGGCTGCTTATAATTCCCTCCCACTCATTCCACGCCCCACCTGGTACATTCCCTACATGATCCTGTCCCTCTTCTATAGTGGGTACGTCTAACCTCCCCTGCCCCCAAGGATGCCCTCCCATCCATCATCCCTCCTCTCATCCCCCTTCCCCCTATTCTACTGCAGGTTGACATACCCCATTTAGTATGTATGTCATTCTCTCCCTGAACCAAATTCAATGAGAATGTGGTTTTGCCTTTTTGCCTTCCTATTCTTCCCCTCCCTTGCAACCACGTCCCCTTGCTTCTTCTACATGAGATAGTTTACCCTACCCTGTCTCTCCCCATCTCCTCTTGCCACTTTCCTCTCTCACCTCATAATTTCATCCCTTGAGTATTCTCCCTTCCCAACAAATTCAACCTATGCCCTCTATCCATATATAGCTGTAACCATATACACACACACATTCACATATGTATTCAAATGACCACACACCCTTCTTCCATTATTTTCATAGTGAGAAAGATATCATCAGTCACAGTTATTGCTTTTCCATATAGGAATGTAAATAGTTCAACTTTGATAAGTTCCTTTTGATTTCTTTTCCCTGATTACCTTCTCAGGCATCTCTTCTTTCTTGTGCCTGGATGTCGAATTTTCTATTCAATTCTGGTTTTTTCCTCAAGAATGCTTGAAAGTCCTCTATTCCACTGAGTGACCATATTTTCCCCTGAAACAAAATACTCAGTTTTGCTGGGTAGGTGACCCGTGGGTTCATTCCCAGTTCTTTTGCCCTCTGGAATATCATATTCCATGCCCTTTGATCTCTCAGTGTAGAAGCTGCCAGGTCCTGTGCTATTCTGATTGTGTTTCCACAATATTGAAATTGTTTCTTCCTGGCTGCTTGTAGTATTTTCTCCTTGATCTGGGGATTCTGGAACCTGGCTATAATATTCCTGGGAGTTTTCTTTTGGGGATCTTTTTCAGGAGATGATCTGTGGATTCTTTCAACCTTTATTTTGGCCTCTGGATCTAAAACATCAGGGCAATTTTACTTGAGAATTTCTTCAAGGGTGATTTCTAGGTTCGTTCTTTGATTATGGCTTTCTCATAGTCCAATAATTTTTAAATTGTCTCTCCTGGATCTATTTTCCAGGTCAGTGGTTTTTCCCATGAGATATTTCACATTGCCTCCAAATCTTTTGTTTGTTTGGTTCTGCTTAACAGCATCTTGATTCCTCATAAAGTCATTATCTTCCATTTGCTCTAGTCTAACTCAGAAGGAATGAATCTCCTCAGTGAACTTTTGAGATTCTTTTTCCACCAGGCAAATTCGACTTTTTAAGGCATTCTTCTCCTCATTGCCCTTTTGGGCCTCCTTTGCCATTTGAGTTAGTCTATTTTTTAAGGTATTGTTTTCCTCAGTCAGGCTGTTGACCCTCATTTCATACTTTTCCTGCATCCTTCTCATTTCTCTTTCTAATATTTCCTCCACTTCTCTTATTTGATTTTAAAGTCCTTCTTAAGGTGCTCTATGGCCTGCAACCCACTCATGTTTTCCCCTGGGGCTTTTGGAACAGGACTTCTGACCTCACAATCCTTTTCCCCGCTCTATGCCCCCCAAATAGGAGTCTAGGGTTGCATTTTTCTGTTTCCTTTGCCTTGGCATGTTGCCACTTAATTGCTTGACTTTTGGGCTCGTTGCCACACTATGGCTGTAAGGCCAGCTAGAGGAATTTTCGGCCCAAACGTGTGGGGGGCAACTTCCCTTTCTGGCAAGCTGTAAACCCACCCATGACTTCCACCCTAGATTGCAATCAAGATCCAGGGAGGTTAAAGCAAGAGCTATTACCCCCCAAGACTGATCACTGGATCTCCCTACAATAAATTTGCAGGCCAGGAGCTGGAGCTGCCTCTGAAAACTACAAAATGGCATGTCTCCTCAGAGGCTTCTAGCCCCCAGGGGAGGGAGCCGACACATTCCCCAAATACTGGTCCCAAAGTCCATAGGACACTCACCTCTTACTTTGTCCTAGGCATGTCTATGTTGATAATTCTGGAGTCACCACAGCTGCTGGTGTTCTGGGGTTCCTCCAGCTGGCTGCTGGCCCTGCCGCCCTGAGGCTAAAACCTCGGTGCTTGGCTAGGCTCCCTGCACTCTGAGCGCTTCCCGCTGCTGGCTCCCAGACTGCTGTGCTGGTCCTTCCTGCAGGTCTGCTGGGCTGTCCTCAGCGGGAAGTTAGCTTCTCTGTGTTGTTCTGTGGGTGCTGGTGCTCCAGAAGTTGTTCAGAGTCCCCTTTTACATAGTTTGGGGAGAATCTGGTGTCAGAGTGTCTTGGATGAGCTGTTTCTACTCCGCCATCTTGGCTCTGCCCCCCATTATTCTGAATTTCTAAGCATCCTGTCCCAAAGGGAAGAATACCCATTGCTGAACTTATCTGGTCTTTTAATCTGCAAACACAGGAAAGGGCACATTTTTGATTAGTTCAGACTTTGACAAAAAAAAATGATAATGATTATTATTCCCCCCCTTTTGGTCAATGGCAGGCCAGAATGTTTAGCCTTTAGACCAAGAAAGGTATGAGAAAAAAAAGAAAAGAAAACTCACTCTTTTTTAAGGGAAGGGAGAGGAAGTTCTTTTTTTTTTTCTTTTTGGAGGGCAATTGGGGTTAATTAACTTGCCCAAGGTCACAAGGCGAGGTTTTTGTTTGTGTGTGTCAAGTGTCTGAGACTGCATCTGAACTCAGGTCCTTCTGACTCCAGGGCTGGCGCTCTACTCACTGCACCACCTAGCCGCCCCGAAGGGAAAGGAAGTTCTAAAAATCCTTCCTTTGTTGACCATGGAGATACATTATTCTCTCCATCTGGAGTGGGCCCTGCAGACCAAGGGAAACAACTGTGGACAGCATTATTTTGTTTACCAAGGTGGTGAAACATTTGTGGGCAAAAGGTCAATTAAAGGGAATCAGGGTGGGGTGTGTGAGTGACATAGTGTTAATATAGAATGACTAAGTAAAAATAAGCTAAAGCTACAAAAAACAGTCTTGGGTATTTAAAGGGGCTCAGGTGGGGAGTGGGCAGTTCTATATGCAGACCTGATCCAGACTCTTGGGAAAGCTGTCTATATCTGATGTCGTCTTTTTGGGGGCCCTTCAGAACTGAGGGGCAAGGTCTCCTATGGGATCAGATGGTCCAGTTGGGAGCAGGGGCAATCTTTAGATATGACAGATCGATCCAAGAGTACATATTCATAAGCTGGCAGCTGTGGGAATAGTCAAACAGACCTGACAAGGGCAGCCAGAAAACATGATTTGATACTAAAAGCACATAGTGATGGCTCGGTTTTCCAACCAGGTAGGGGTAGGTTCAAACAGTACAATAAAGTTTTCTCACAGTATATAAAATTGTATAATTACATTAAGTCAGGTATAGATTAAACTACTTAGCTGGCTCACAATATTTGGGAAGGGAGATTTACAAGTCACCAAGATAACCAAGAAAACTTACACAGGAACCATATAAATCAACAGAATCATTATTACCAATGTTAATTAACATCAAATTCCCAGCATCCCAGTGACCTATTCCCAATATCCACTTAAACAGCACTTTTTGAATCCCAGATGTCTCATGTAGTTATACAGTTCAAAAGAGGGAGTTCTGCTTCTCCATTTCAAATCTAGAAGTTTCCAGATAATTCTGATTTAATATAAATAAGTGCTATCACTTAAATTTGGTCCCACATTTTTGAACCTTTAGACATCTATCCCATTATATAACTGTCTTATTACTTGGTTTAATCATTTCCTCCTTTGGAGGGTGTTATCTCTATATTATATTTATTTGGCCTTGAATATGTTATAATTGTAAGCTGTTTTTGCATCCTGTCATAGCAACTCAGACAGAAATTTTTGACTATAAAAGAAAAAGAGGGGCAATGTCATGTATCTTAACAGAAGCAAAAGACTTCCTTAGCTCTGTTTGATTCCAGCTATGAGTCATATCTGATTGGCAGTCATGTAACCATTAGGTGCTGAAAGCAGGGATCAGGAGTAATCAGGAGAAGATTTTCCTTTTCAGAAAGGAAAAAGCACAATTGGGAAACAGAGTTAAGAAGATCATACTTAGGCCAGGTCCAAGATTGTCTTCAAAAAATTTTCCAGGCGCAGACATCCATAATTAGCAGCTCTCAGTCTTCAGGCCATGCCATTCTTTTTTGTTTGTTTGTTTGTTTTGTTTTGTTTTGAAGGTGAATAATTGTGCATTTTATTATGCTAAATATAATATGTGGTTAGAAAGAATTATTCTATTGAGTCAGAAGAGCACCGATGCCCAAGAATCTTTCTATAATACAACTTAAAATGCCTTACTTGAAAATTTTCTCCTTATTGCCTGTAGCAAAAAACCAGAATTCTTGAATTTTGTATTCAAGGCCTTACATAAATTGACCGTATGCCATTTCTCTTTTTATTTCTTTAAAATTTTATCAGTTAACACATTCTTGTTCTTTACCTCGTCTCTATACTTTTTATATATTTTATGCTTGCATACATGTATTTGGCCCTCCCAAAAGAATATAAACTATTCGAGGCCAGGGATGGTTTAGTTTTTCTCTTTAAATCACGATAGCTGAGCACACTGACTGACACATTTGCCAGTTGCTTAATAAAGTACTTGTTTGATTGATTGAGATGCCTTCTTCTTCTTCTTCTTCTTCTTCTTCTTCTTATTATTATTATTTTTTTTTTTTTTTAGATTTGAAACATTTAATTTTAGGGCTTCGAATTTCAGATCCATTCCCTTCTTCCCTTGTCAGCCACTCCCTCTGGGAAGATAAGCAATTCAGTATGTGTTGTACAGGTATAGCTATGTAAAACATTACCATAATAGATATATTGTAAAAGGCTGCTAATAATTCCCTCCCACCCATCCCACCCCCCCACCTGGTCCATTCCCAACTTTGATCCTGTCCCTCTTTGAAAGTGGGTACTTGAAACCTCCCCTCCCCTAGAATGCCCTCCCCTCCATCATCCTCCCTCTCATCCACCTTCCCCCTACTCTCCTGCAGGTGAGATATCCCATTTAGTATGCATGTGATTCTCTCCTTGAGTAAAATTCAATGAGAATAAGGTTTTGCCTTTTTGCCTTCCTGTTCTTCCCCTCCTCTGAAACTACTTCCCCTTACCTCTTCTACATGCGATAGTTTACCCTATCCTATCTCTCCCCATCTCCTCTTGTCACTTTCCTCTCTTACCTCTTAACTTGACTCCTTAAGTATCATCCCTTCCCACCAAATTCAACCTGTGCCCTCTATCCATGTATACCTGTAAACATATATACACACATTCACATATGTATTCATATGACCACACACCCTTCTTCAATTATTTTCATAATGAGAAAGGTTTCATCACACACAGTTACTGTTTTTCTATGTAGGAATGTAAATACTTAAACTGTGATAGGTTGCTTTTGATTTCTTTTCCCTGATTACCTTCTCAAGCATCTCCTGCTTCTTGTGTCTGATTGTCAAATTTTCTATGCAACTCTGGTTTTTTTCCTCAAGAATGCTTGAAAGTCCTCTATTCCACTGAATAACCACATTTTCTCCTGAAACAATATACTCAGTTTTGCTTGGTGGGTGACCCTTGGCTATCAATCCCAGCTCTTTTGCCCTCTGGAATATCATATTCCATGCCCGTCAATCCCTCAGTGTAGAAGCTGCCAGGTCCTGGGCTATTCTGATTGTGTTTCCACAATATCGGAATTGTTTCTTCCTGGCTGCTTGTAGTATTTTCTCCTTGATCTGGGAGTTCTGGAACCTGGCTATAATATTCCTAGGAGTTTTCTTTTTTTGATTTTTTTCAGGATGTGATTGGTGGATTCTTTCAACCTCTATTTCCGCCTCTGGGTCTAGAACATTAGGGCAATTTTCCTTGAGAATTTCTTGAAGGATGATTTCTAGGTTCTTTCTTTGATCATGACTTTCAGGTAGTCTGATAATTTTTAAATTATCTCTCGTGGATCTATTTTCCAGGTCAGTGTTTTTCTTCCATGATATATTCCACATTGTCTTCTATTCTTTCATTTGTTTGGATCTGCTTAACAGCATCTTGATTTCTCATAAAGTCATTAGCTTCCATTTGCTCCAGTCTAATTCTGAAGGAATGATTGTCTTCAGTGAGCTTTTGAGATTCTTTTTCCATCTGGCAAATTTGGCTTTTTAAGGCATTCTTCTCCTCATTGCCTCTCTGAGCCTTTTTTGCCATTTGAGTTAGTCTATTTTTAAGGTATTATTTTCCTCAGTCAGGCTGTTGACTGTCATTTCATACTTTTCTTGCATCTTTCTCATTTCTCTTCCCAATTTTTCCTCAACTTCTCTCACCTGCTTCCTAAGGTCCTCTATGGCTTGTAATCAGCTTTTATTTTCTTTTGAAGCTTTTGATGCTGGAGTTCTAACTTCACTCTCTTCCTTCTGTTCCATGCTTTGATCCTTTTTGTCCCCAAAATAGGTGTCTAATGTTGGATTTTTCTGTTTGTTTTTGTTCCTTTGCCTTGGCATGTTGCCACTAAATTACTTGACTTGGTCTTTTTGCCACAGTAGGACCATGCTACCAGCCAGGGGAGCTGTCATCCTATATGCTGAGGTTTTCTCAGCTGCTGGACATATTAGTTGGGTGCCCTATCTGAAGCCTCCACATGCTCTAGCAAGCTGGTCACACAGCCCAATACCTCCACCCCAGACCATAATCCAGTTCCAAGAAGTTTAAAGCAAGAGTTATTACCCCTCAGACTGGTTGCCTGGTCCCCTCACAGTCTGCAGGCCAGGACCTGAAGCTGCAACCTAGGGGCTGTTGTGTTGAAGCAACTTAGTGGCTTCTCGCCCTGGGGGCAAAAGCCAGTGCTCTCCCCACTACTGGTCCCAAAGTCCACAGTGCACTGTCCTCTCACTTTGTCTTTGGCATCTATGTGTTGTTAATTCTGGAGACAGCCACAGCTGCTGGTGTTCTGGAGGCTCTCCAGCTGATTGCTGGACTGGCTGCCCTGGGGCTAAAGCCTCAGCTCCAGCAAGAATGCTGTGCTGGTTGCTTCCTGCTGAGCTGTCAGGCTGTCCTCAGCAGGAGGTTAGCTTTTCTGTGTCATTTTGTGGCTTCTGTAGCTACAGAGTTTGTTCAGAGTCCCCTTTTACATAAATCGGTTAAGGTGGAAGCTGGTTCCACATGGAAGTCCTATTTCTACTCCACCATATTGACTCTGCCCCCCATCATTGTTTTTTTCTTACAGCTCAAATGTATTTACTATTTTGTGTTGCTTTGTTCTTATATTTTCACTTCAAAGAATAAATTCAGTTCTGCTATCTTTATACCTGTTTCATTAAGAGTACATATTTCTGCCCCAATATTATCTGCTTGCCTTCTGGAATAACATATTCCAAGTTGTCTTCTTCTCTATGGTGGTACATACCAGATCTTCTCTCATTTCCTCCATACATCCTTTCTTTCTAGCTGTTTTCAGTGCTTTGTTTGATTTGGTTTTCTTCTTATTTGAACAAGAAGTTCTGGATTTTTGCCTATGGTACTTCTGGGAGTTTTTATTTTGTGACTTTTTTCAGGTTATGACTGATTCTATTTTCACTTTGTCTTCTTGTTCAAATATATTTGTACAGTTTTCTTTTAAAAATATAGGAACTACACTTCTTTTTATATTTGAGGTTTTCAGATAGTTCATTTATTTCTCATGTTTTCCTTGTCAATTATTTTTCAGAGGAGATACACTAACATTTCTGATTTTTTTACAGTCTTTCTGTTTTGTTTTAGCATCACGTCTTGTGTCATGGAGTCATTGATTCCTGCACAATCTAGTTTTCAGGGAGTCTATTACATGAATAAAGTTTCACATCTCTTATATAATGTTTTTTTTTTTTCTTCCCATTCTTTCCTCTGGTGCATTTCTTCTTTGGAATCATCATTATTATTTATTATTATTGTGCTTATTTTTTGCAGGAGGTTAGATAGATCTTTTGGTAATTCTGTGGATATTTTTGAGGCATTGATAATAGATAATATGGAGTTATTCTCTTCCTCCATATTTATATCTTGTTATTCACTAACTTTATAATGTTCCTTTATCATATTATCGGTGTATTTTTCTGTTTACTCATTTTTCCAGATTTATATCAGACTCTGTGCAAATCTAAAAGGAATGGTGGGATCCTCTTTGGAACTGATTTCCATTATCCAGTTTCTTGGTAAATGAGAACTTGGTAAATGAGAACTTCATCCAGCAACTCATGTCAGTTTACTTCCCTAAAGAAATCTATACTGGATGCTTGAATCCAAGGTTCACCCTGATCATTGCCTCCAGTTCTAAACTCCTTTCTAGGATGAATACAGCATAGCTACAGCCTACCAGTAGTGTTGAAAAAACTTCTATGTGCTGTCCTTTTAGGCTAGGCTTTTCTATCCATATCCTTCTCCTAGTGCCTATAGACTTCTCTCCCTCTTCCTCTCTTCCTCCTCATCTTCTCCTCCTCCTAACCCTTTCCTCTCCCCTTCCTCCTTCCCTTCACCTTTTTTCCTTTTCTGAAATAATTATAAGAGAAATGGAACATGCTGTTTCCACTCATTCCACCAGCTTGAGGAAAGTCCAATTGAAAGAGATTTTTAAAAATTGATTTTCCCCTAGGTTTTAGGGTAAAATCACAAATAAGTTCAAATTTATATGACCTTTTCTCTAGCTTCCATGATAGCTAATTATGCTATAGACTGTTATGACAAGCATCCTGTGAAAGCCTAGGCTTCAACTGGGTCTACTTTTTAGGATTTCGGTTACAATCAAACTTAACTTCAGACTGTTGTAGAAAAGTTTTACCCTTGGGTGGAGTTATTCAATTACTTGTGGATCCTGGAGAGAATCTGGTCTCCAATTTTTAAAAATGGAGTTGAAGGAAAAGGGAACTTTTTAACATTCATTATGGATGTAAATGTACCAGGGAGGGCTGTAAAAAGCATTTTATTTAAGCTCATTTAAGACTGGAAGCAGAGGAACATCTGTAACTACTCTGAAGGGGACAGTGAAGGAACTTTTTATGAGTAAACTGGGATTGTTGATTTTAATTATTTGAGGGCATAGATTATTCAGTAATGTGCACAAAGAGCTTATTTAGCTGCTACTCATAGCTATCCCACTGTCATCTAAGAAGATAGTTTCTTGGGTCACTTATTTGATTTTTGTGTGTGTAACAAAAAAATAAAATAAAACAAAAATATTTAATAAAATGTTAATAATTACAGCTCATTGCACTTGAAAGCTTTCAAAACCCTTATAAAGTATTATTTCATTTGATCCTCATTAGAACTCTACATGCAAAAAATGTAAGCTACCTGATCATTATATGCCACACTGGGGGTATTAAACATAATAAAATATTGTCTCTAGTTGTTCTAAAATATTGCACATCTAGGTTAGTGGCTACACAGGTCTCTTTTTTCTCCCTAAAATTGAATATGTAAGGTTGCCTTTTTTTCCAGAAGAATTCTTCAGGCACATATAATCACACCTTGTAGTTGTTACTACAAACACTTCCAAAATCAAGTATATATAGCAAATCACCATTCATGGCTCACCTTTGTTTGTTACAATTCATCCTCTAATGAGCAGGGTGATGATTGTCCTTAGGTGTCCTGTGTTCCAGGAAGCAAACATCCTTTAATTTCAGTATGAAGAACTGGAAGTTTAAAGCTCCTGTTCTGTGATATTATGTGGGGAGGGTAAAGGAAAGGAGGGGGCAGTTATTAGTGCCTGAACACTCATTAAGGAATCTTCTCTATGGGGGAGAGGAGAGTGACTGGCCTGCAGCTTACTGGCAATTTTTAACTGCTATTTGATACAGAGCAGACTTAATGAATGAAAGGTCATCCCATTTTCACATTTTGTCATAATCAGATATATGATGACAACATGAATGATGACAGACACATATCTCCTAAATGCATATCAAAGGTCCAATTTTTCCTTTCATATTATTGATGCTTCCTAATGAGGGTGAAACATTCTAGGACTTTTACTAGATGGGGAATTCTTATTTTTAAAGAAATGCCTCACTGGTGAATAGGAATGTTCATCTCCAAACACAGGAATCTCTTTCCTCAAAAGTATAAATTTGCTAACAACAACTGGAAATAGTTCAGGTCTCAGGCCCTTACAAAATTTTTCTGAAATGACACCATTGATTTGTACTAATGAGGAAACTGGTAGTTGTTTTTTTTTTTTGTTTTTGTTTTTTTGTTTTTTTTTTGTAGCGTATCCCTCACCACAACGAATATTAATAATTTGAATTTCATGGAAATTTACTAAACTGTATCTGTCTCTAATCAGCTTTTTGACTCTATAGGAAAAAAAAGGAATTTCTTATGGAACAAGCTTATAATGGATCATGTTGTTTTGGTGAAATTCATTACATGCATCTATGCATTCTTCAGAAAAGTCAGTTCCTACTCCCTACAAAGAAAGAATACCATGGAATTACAGTATTGTTTGTTTGTTTTTCTTTAAAATACAGATAATGAATGAATCTAACATGTTGGCACACAAGGGACAATGGATTTAAAGTTACCATTAAGCTTCTGAGGTCTTTTCTTTGACACCTGCTCAGCCAGCTGTCCAGATTCTCCCCTTAAGTGACAAGAGAATAGAGGCAATTGATGGAGAGGTAAAATGCATTAAGAGATTATTAAGTAGTAAGCATAAAGGATACTATGCATAGTTAGATTCATGAGTGTATATTATTATTCTAAATTTATTAATTTTATAAAGATGTTTGAGCTAATAATCCTGCCCAAGAGCTATGAGTTAAGCATTTTTTTTAGTCCTAGCATTTGGAGAACAAGCCTTTCATTTTACATATGAGGAAATTGAGAACTGTAGTTATCCAGGTATTCAACTACCAGTGTTCTTTCCAATAGAGCATTGTCTCTCTACTGAGGAAATTTAATATTCCCCTATGATTCCATTATCAGTACATAGAAGGAACTTAGAACCCAGTAACTTATGACTACAGAGCTATTATATGTTATTGTGGAAGGGCTGCATAGGTACAGATAGCCTGGAACTTGTGGTGCTGAAGTTAGGGTTATGGGACATGATAATAATAAATCCTAGTTCACTATTTATATGACCTCAGGAAAGCTCCTTAACCCAGTTTCCCTCAGTTTCCTCATCTGTTAAATGAAAGGATTGACATAGATATCTTCCAATGTCCTTTCCAGCCCCAATTTAATCCTATGGTTTCCTAAAATAGCAATTAGTGATTAAAATTGAGAAATACCAATATTTGTAGAGTATTCTGAAGTCACAATTCGCTTTCCTTACAACTACCAGTCTGGGATAATGTATAAATACACACTTTACAGATTTGAAACAGGGACTCTGAGAGGCGAAGTGATTTAGCCAGAGCTACAGAGCTTGCAAATAAAAAGTTAAGATTGGAATCAAGGTCCTTTAAGTCAAAGGGCAGGGCTTTATCTGTTCTTACAAACTTGTTTGTTAGCTAAGTGAGCTTTTGCTAAGGAGTCCCATAAATATGCATGCAGGCATACACACATACATACACACATATACATATATACACATATGTGCATATATATGCATACCCATATATGCATGTAAACATAATGTAATATATGTATTGTTTGACAATTATATATACACATACATGTCTGTACATATGTATACACACATCTATAGACATTACATAACATGCAATCATCTGAAAATAGGAAAAAAAACACTACAAAAGTAATTTCAGCATATATTTCAAAAGGAGTGCCTTGTGTGTTCTCTGTTTTATTTGTGGTAGCTCCCAACTAAAGGTTCTCTTTATAATGAAGTTAGATATGTATTCCAGTTTTTCCTAGGGTAGGGATAGAGTAGACTGCAAGGGAAAGTGCCAGCCAGTCACGTTTGCATGTGATAAATAATCAGTTGCAAGCTCAGTGTGTGATGCTTGTTAAAACCCAGGCGCTGGAACAGCTCCCGAAAAGCTCTGCCACCACCACCACCACCAATCTCTTTTGCATCTCATTGGCATTTGAGGACGTTAATTGACTCATTATTCCAATTCATATTCAGGAAAGGAAGTTGATTAAGGAAGGCAGATGCAGAATCTCCAGACACATTTGTAGCTGCATTGTTTGTCCCGGCAGTTTACTTGAGTTATTAAAATACTTAGGAAGCTGTAGCCAAGGGGACAAGGAACATGTTTTATGAAGTGTCACCCTCATGAACCTGTATCATTTTTTAATTTTTAAAAATACAATTTTTTCTTTATTTTTATTTTGGCAATAGACTACTATCACAGCAACTATTCTTATAAATTATTTGTACTGCTACAAACTACCTCCTCCTCCTCCTCCTTCTCCTCCTCCTCCTCCTCCTCCTCCTCCTCCTACTACTACTACTACTACTTCCATTACTACTACTACTACTTCCACTACTACTTCCTGCTACTGTTGCTGCTGCTACTCTTCCTCCTCCTCCTAGCTAACATTTATGTAACACATTACATGCTAAGGGCTTTAAAATTATTATTTCATTTGATCCTGACAAGAACCTTACTAGATATGTGTATATTGTTTGTACATAGATGTTTTCATGTTATCTCTCTCATTAGATCATGAGCTACTTAAGGGCTGGGGTTCTTTCTGTCTTTCTTTGATTCTCAGCACTTAACACAGTATGTTGGATATAGTTAGATGCTTAATAAAATGCTTATTGGCTTAACTTGACTAGCACCCTGATATAATCCTTTAATCTGTTATGTATATCTTCCAGTTACCTATATCTCTGGTATGTAAATCTTATGATGATATTTTTCTTATGTCTCAGCTGCTTACTTCAAGGTTCCCATTGGAGGTTTCCGTTTGAAGAACCACAATTTCATCCTTTCTGTGTTTGGCTCCTGTCTTAGAAATGCTTCAGGACACACAGTAGCATATGTGGTTTGCCCTGAGCATGTTGCACTAGAAAGACAGACAGGCAGATAGATAGATAGATAGATAGATAGATAGATAGATAGATAGATAGACAGAAAAATAGATGGATGTGGCAGACACTGTATTAATCACCAGGGATATAAATAAAAGCAAGAAAGACAATTTGAAGCCTCAGGGAGTTCATATTCTAATGGGAGAGGCAAAACACAAACTGATTTGAACTTTGTCTTGAGAGAAACAAGGAAGTTTGGAGATGGAGATGAGGAAGAATATTCTAGAATGAGTGACAGCCAGTGAAAAGACACAGAGTCAGAATGAGTTTCATGTTCAAGGCAATGCAAGAAGGCTGATGTTGCTGGGCCATAAAGTGAATTCGGGTGAGTAAAGTATGAAGACTGGAAAGGTAGGCCAACTTTTGAAGGACTTTGAATGCCAAATACAATTTTATACTTGATCCTGGAGGTAGTATGCTGTTACTGAGGATTATTGACAAGAGGGGGATACAGTCAGAAATTTCTTTTAAGAAAATTGCTTTGGAGGGGCGGAGCCAAGATGGCAGAGTAGAAACAGCTCTTCCAAGCCTCTCTGCCCCCAGATTCCCCCCAAACTATGTAAAAAAGGACTCTGAACAACTTCTGGAGCCCCAGCACCCACAGAACGACACAAAGAAGCTAACCTCCCGCTGAGGACAGCCCAGCAGCCCTGCAGGAAGGACCAGCGCAGCGGTCTGGGAGCCGGCAGCGCGCAGAGCGCAGGAGCCGAGCCCGAGCCGAGCCCAGGTCCGCATGAGCCGAGGTTTTAGCCCCAGGGCGGCAGGGCCAGCAGCCAGCTGGAGGAACCCCAGAACACCAGGAGCTGTGGCGACTCCAGAAGTATCAACATAGACATGCCTAGGACAAAGTAAGAGGTTAGTGTCCTATGGACTTTGGGACCTGTATTTGGGGAATGCGTCAACTCCCTCCCCTGAGGGCTAGAAGCCGCTGAGGAGACACGCCATTTTGGAGTTTTCAGAGGCATTTCTGGCTCCCAGCCTACAAATCGTGGGGAGATCCAGCGATCAGTCTTGGGGGGTAATCGCTCTTGCTTTAACCTCCCTGGATCTGGATTGTGATCTAGGGTGGAAGTTGTGGGTGGGTTTACAGCTTGCCAGAAACGGAAGTTGCCCCCCACACGTTCGGGACGAAAATTCCTCTATCTGGCCTTAAAGCCATAGTGTGGCAACAAGCCCAAAAGTCAAGCAATTAAGTGGCAACATGCCAAGGCAAAGGAAACAGAAAAATGCAACCCTAGACTCCTATTTTGGGGGCATAGAGCGGGAAAAGGACTGTGAAGTCAGAAGTCCTGCTCCAAAAGCCCCAGGGGAAAACATGAGTGGGTTGCAGGCCATAGAGGACCTTAAGAAGGACTTTAAAAATAAAATAAGAGAAGTGGAGGAAAAATTAGAAAGAGAAATGAGAAGGATGCAGGAAAAGTATGAAATGAGGGTCAACAGCCTGACTAAGGAAAACAACACCTTAAAAAATAGACTAGCTCAAAAGGCAAAGGAGGCTCAAAAGGGCAATGAGGAGAAGAATGCCTTAAAAAGTCGAATTTGCCAGATGGAAAAAGAATCTCAAAAGGTCACTGAGGAGATTCATTCCTTCAGGGTTAGACTGGAGCAAATGGAAGCTAGTGACTTTATGAGAAATCAATATGCTGTTAAGCAGATCCAAACAAACGAAAGATTAGAAGGCAATGTGAAATATTTCATGGGAAAAACCACTGACCTGGAGAATAGATCCAGTAGAGACAATTTAAAAATTATTGGACTACCTGAAAGCCATGATCAAGGAAAGAACCTAGAAATCACTCTTCAAGAAATTCTCAAGGAAAACTGCCCTGATGTTTTAGATCCAGAGGGCAAAATAGAGGTTGAAAGAATCCACCGATCACCTCCTGAAAAAGATCCCAAAAAGAAAACTCCCAGGAATATTATAGCCAGGTTCCAGAATCCCCAGATCAAGGAGAAAATACTACAAGCAGCCAGGAAGAAACAATTTCAATATTGTGGAAACACAATCAGAATAGCCCAGGACCTGGCAGCTTCTACACTGAGGGATCAAAGGCCATGGAATATGATATTCCAGAGGGCAAAAGAACTGGGAATGAACCCAAGGGTCACCTACCCAGCAAAACTGAGTATTTTGTTTCAGGGGAAAATATGGTCATTCGGTGGAATAGAGGACTTTCAAGCATTCTTGAGGGAAAAACCAGAGTTGAATAGAAAATTTGACATCCAGACACAAGAAGTAAGAGATGCCTGAGAAGGTAATCAGGGAAAAGAAATCAAAGGAACTTATCAAAGTTGAACTATTTACATTCCTATATGGAAAAGCAATAACTGTGACTGATGATATCTTTCTCACTATGAAAATAATGGAAGAAGGGGGCGTGGTCATATGAATACATATGTGAATGTGTGTGTATATGGTTACAGTTATATATGGATAGAGGGCATAGGTTGAATTTGTTTGGAAGGGACAATACTCAAGGGATGAAATTATGAGGTGAGAGAGGAAAGTGGCAAGAGGAGATGGGGAGAGACATGGTAGGGTAAACTATCTCATGTAGGGGAAGTGGTTGCAAAGGAGGGGGAGAATAAGGAAGGCTAAAAAGGCAAAACCACATTCACATTGAATTTGGTTCAGGGAGAAAATGACATACATACTAAATGGGATATCTCAACCTGCATCAGGATAGGGGGAAGGGGGATGAGAGGAGGGAGGATGGATGGGAGGGCATCCTTGGGGTGAGGGGAGGTTGGAAGTACCCACTATAGAAGAGGGACAGGATCATGTATGGAATCGACCAGGTGGGGGGTGGGATGAGTGGTAGGGAATTATAAGCAGCCTTGTACAATATATCTACCATGATAATGTTTTGCATAGCTAGACATGTACAACATATACTGAATTACTTATCTCCCCAGAGGGAATGGGTGACAAGGGAGGAAGGAAATGGATCTGAAATTCGAGGTGGTAAAATTAAATGTTTCAAATATATATATAAATACTATTATTAATACTCTTTTGCCTATAATTGGAGATAAGATGTGCAGGCATTTGGACACAAAGATTCATCTTCCTCTAATGGAGAAGTCGATGGGGGTATGGGAGAAGGTATGGGAGAGAGCAGATTGGAGGAAGCGATATCTTGTGGGACTGCTATTCTGGGAGGTTGGGTAGGGGAATAATCGGGGGAAAATGATTGAAACTCAAAATCTGGCGGAAATGAATGATGTAAAACAGAAGTTAATAAAGCACTTGTTAAAAAAAAAAAAAGAAAATTGCTTTGGCTACTGAGTAGTGTATGGCTTTGAGTGGGAAGACTTGAGTAGAAAGACCAGGGAGAAAGTTATTGTAATAGTCTAAGGGTGAAGTGATGAAATTCTGAATTAAAGTGGTAATAATATTAGGAGAAAGAAAGAGACATATTTGAAAAATATCCTTAGGGTAGAATCGACAAAACTTGGCAGTAAATATCATGTGTATATATATATATATATATATATATATATATATATATATATATATATATATATATATAATGAGTATAAGAGAGAACCTGAGGATAACACTAAGAGACCAAGTTTGAGTAACAGGGGCAATGGTGGAACCCTTGATACTTAATAGAAAAGTTTGGAAGCAAGTAGTCATAGGGGTGGTTGGGGGGAAATAACGAATACCTCTTTTAGACATGTTGAGTTCAAGTCACCTACAATTTTCACTTCTTTACATATACTCCATTTACATATACTCCACTAATGACTTATCATATACATTTACACTTTCATTATTGCCACTGCCCCAAAGTCTGCAACAAATTTTTCCTACTTCTGAATGTACTTTTCATATTTCACCTGATTTGAGTCAAACCTGGAACCAGGCAAGATTTCTAAACTTTATCTGGTACCTAAACTATTAATCATATTGATTTTAAGAATCAATAAACTTTTACTAAGCACGTACTATGGGCCAGGTGCTGTGCTAAGGGCTGTATATACAAGGAAAGGCAGTAGGCAGTTCCTATACTTGAGGACCTCAAAATCTAATAGGGAAGATTACATGCAAATAACTATTTTAAAACAAAAACTATGTGCAGGATAAATAGGAAATCATCAACAGAGAGAAGACTGGGAAAGGTATTCTATAAAACGTGGGATTTCAGCTGAGACAGGAAAGAAGACAGAGAAGCCAGGAGGCAGACACATGAGGAACAGCCTGTGACAACTTCTGGAATTGGTAGATGGAGTGTCCTATTAAAGAAAGAATAGACAGGACAGTATCACTGGGTCAAAGGGTATATGGGGCATGGTTGTATAAGGTATAAGAAAATCAGAAAAGTAAGGGAAGGGGCAGATAATAAAGATTTTTGGGTACCAAACAGAGGATTTATATTTGATTATGGAGCTTATTAAGTAGGTATGATTTTAATACACTGTTAGATATCATTTTGTTACCTTCTATTTTTTAAACAAATGCTTAATTAACTTCTGTTTTACATCATTCATTTCTGCCAGATTTTGAGTTACAATCATTTTCCCCTGTTATTCCCCTACCCAACCTCCCAGAATAGCAGTCCCACAAGATATGGCTTCCTCCAATCTGCTCTCTCCCATACCTTCTCCCATACCCCCTTCGACTTTTCTATTAGAGGAAGGTGAATCTTTGTATCCCAATGCCTGCATATCTTATCTCCCTATTACAAGCAAAAGAGTATTAATAATAGTATTTATATATATTTGAAACATTTAATGTTAAGACCTCGAATTTCAGATCCATTTCCTTCCTCCCTTGTCACCCATTCCCTCTGGGGAGATAAGTAATTCAGTATATGTTGTACATGTCTAGCTATGCAAAACATTATCATGGTAGATATGTTGTACAAGGCTGCTTATAATTCCCTCCCACTCATCCCACCCCCACCTGGTCCATTCCCTACATGATCCTGTCCCTCTTCTATAGTGGGTACTTCCAACCTCCCCTCACCCCAAGGATGCCCTCCCATCCATCATCCCTCCTCTCATCCCCCTTCTCCCTATCCTGCTGCAGGTTAAGATATCCCATTTAGTATGTATGTCATTCTCTCCCTGAACCAAATTCAATGTGAATGTGGTTTTGCCTTTTTAGCCTTCCTATTCTCCCCCTCCCTTGCAACCATTTCCCCTTGCTTCTTCTACATGGGATAGTTTACCCTACCCTGTCTCTCCCCATCACCTCTTGCCACTTTCCTCTCTCACCTCATAATTGCATCCCTTGAGTATTATCCCTTCCCAACAAATTCAACCTATGCCCTCTATCCATATATAACTGTAACCATATATACACACATTCACATACGTATTCATATGACCACACAACCTTCTTCCATTATTTTCATAGTGAGAAAGATATCATCCATCACAGTTATTGCTTTTCCATATAGGAATGTAAATAGTTCAACTTTGATAAGTTCCTTTTGATTTCTTTTCCCTGATTACCTTCTCAGGAATCTCTTGCTTCTTTTGTCTGGATGTCAAATTTTCTATTCAGTTCTGGTTTTTTCCTCAAGAATGCTTGAAAGTCCTCTATTCCACTGAATGACCATATTTCCCCCTGAAACAAAATACTCAGTTTTGCTGGGTAGGTGACCCTTGGGTTCATTCCCAGTTCTTTTGCCTTCTGGAATATCATATTCCATGCCCTTCGATCCCTCAGTGTAGAAGCTGCCAGGTCCTGGGCTATTCTGATTGTGTTTCCACAATATTGAAATTGTTTCTTCCTGACTGCTTGTAGTATTTTCTCCTTGAACTGGGGATTCTGGAATCTGGCTATAATATTTCTGGGAGTTTTCTTTTTGGGATCTGTTTCAGGAGGTGATCTGTGGATTCTTTCAACCTCTATTTTGGCCTCTGGATCTAAAACATCAGGGCAGTTTTCCTCGAGAAATTCTTGAAGGGTGATTTCTAGGTTCTTTCTTTGATCATGGCTTTCAGGTAGTCCAATAATTTTTAAATTGTCTCTCCTGGATATATTTTCCAGATCAGTGGTTTTTCCCATGAGATACTTCACATTGCCTTCTACTCTTTCATTTGTTTGGATATGCTTAACAGCATCTTGATTTCTCATGAAGTCATTAGCTTCCATTTGCTCGAGTCTAACTCTGAAGGAATGAATCTCCTCAGTGAACTTTTGAGATTCTTTTTGAGATTCTTTTTCCATCTGGCAAATTCGACTTTTCTCCTCATTGCCCTTTTCGGCCTCCTTTGCCATTTGAGTCAGTCTATTTTTTAAGGTGTTGTTTTCCTTAGTCAGGCTGTTGACCCTCATTTCATACTTTTCCTGCATCCTTCTCATTTCTCTTTCCAATTTTTCCTCCACTTCACTTATTTGATTTTTAAAGTCCTTCTTAAGGTCCTCTACGGCCTGGAACCCACTCATGTTTTCCCCTGGGGCTTTTGGAGCAGGACTTCTGACCTCACAGTCCTTTTCCCGCTCTATGCCTCCAAAATAGGAGTATAGGGTTGCATTTTTCTGTTTCCTTTGCCTTGGCAGGTTGACACTTAATTGCTTGACTTTTGGGCTTGTTGCCACACTATGGCTTTAAGGCCAGCTAGAGGAATTTTCGGCCCAAACGTGTGGGGGGCAACTTCCGTTTCTGGCAAGCTGTAAACCCACCCACAACTTCCACCCTAGATCACAATCCAGATCCAGGGAAGTTAAAACAAGAGCGATTACGCCCCAAGACTGAACGTTGGATCTCCCTCCAATTTTGCAGGCCGGGAGCCTGAGCTGCCTCTGAAAACTACAAAATGGCGTGTCTCCACAGAGGCTTCTAGCCCCCAGGGGAGGGAGCCGATGCATTCCCCAAATACTGGTCCCAAAGTCCATAGGACACTCACCTCTTACTTTGTCCTAGGCATGTCTATGTTGATAATTCTGGAGTCGCCACGGCTCCTGGTGTTCTGGGGTTCCTCCAGCGGGCTGCTGCCCCTGCTGCCCTGGGGCTAAAACCTCGGTTCACGGGGACCTGGGCTCTGCTTGGCTCCCTGAGCTCTGTGTGCTGCCTGCTGCCAGCTCCCAGACCGCTGTGCTAGTCCTTCCTGCCGGGCTGCTGGGCTGTCCTCAGAGGGAGGTTAGCTTCTCTGTATCGTTCTGTGGGTGCTGGGGCTCCAGAAGTTGTTCAGAGTCCCCTTTTACATAGTTTGGGGGGAATGTGGGGGCAGAGTGGCTTGGATGAGCTGTTTCTACTCTGCCATCTTGGCTCTGCCACCCCCATTTTGTTACCTTCTAAAGCTATAAGAAATGTAATATCCACACAGCTCCTTATGATGATGCCACTAGAAGAAATTATATAATACATCATTCCTCCAGACAGATGGACTTTTCCTAACTTTATACTCCAAACTCCATTCTCATTTATCTAGGATCAGACCTGTCATTCCTAACTAGTCTATTGAACTAAACATTCCTCAAAAAATTAGGAAAACAGAGAGATGGAAGGAAGGAGGGAAAGATGAATGGAGAAAGGAATGATGGGAGGCAAGGAGTGAGGGAAAATAGGATAGGATGGGATAGGATAGGATAGGATAGGAAAGTAAAGGATGACTGGCTGCATGCTGACTCTTCTGTGTGGTACTCTCCATACAAACATTTGATGGTACTAAAGAGCACCTTCTTCACCTTTCTCATCTAACCCACATAATGGTTCACACAAGTCAATAATGGATGATCAATCATATTAAAAAAAAATAGTTCCTTTTTTTCTTCCTTGACACAACTGTATTTTTGTGCATGCATGATTTGTTTGGCCCAAAATACCAGAACACAACAGATAAAACCTGAACCTGATGCCCAACCCTGCAATGGTTACCCTTTTATAGGATAATTTCATTTAATTCCTATGAATCTCCTTTTTATTGACATGTACACTGAGTGGATGGAAGCTTACACTTGCATCCATGCATATTCAATCAGTTTCACTAAGAAAAGGAATTCATGTTCAAGTTTAGTGTGTGTGTGTGTGTGTATGTGTGCAATAAGATATAAGATTTTTAAGATACAACTACACTGTAATCACTACCCAGAATTCAGTAAAACCATAGTTGTAAAATTTTGGTAAAAAACATTTTAGTCAAAAATTAATACAGAAAAGGGGCGGCTAGGTGGCACAGTGAGTAGAGCGTCGGCCCTGGAGTCAGAAGGACTTGAGTTTGGATCCTGCCTCAGACACTTAATGCACATACAAATAAAAACCTAGCCAACTGACCTTGGGCAAGTTACTTAACCCCAATTGCCCTCCAAAAAAAATCAATGCAGAAAATACCCTCAAGTTGTGTGATGCCTTCTCTTTATCTTCTCAATTATTCTGTAAACAGAAATATATCACCTGAGATTCTCATTATATGCATAAGGAAAATGTCAAGTAGACTTCTAGATGTAACATATAACATATGACATAGACTTCCAGTTGACAGATAACCATGCTGAATTATTCTGAGGCACTAATGAAACATTCACAAGCAGGTACAAGAAGTCTTAGCCTGACCAGGATTCTGATTCTCCTAGTTAAAACCTCTAACTTGAAAAATGGCTTCACAAAAAAGGTCCTACCAGAAGAATAACCTTAACTTCACTGGAATGATGAACATTCTAGTTCATATTGGCCACCAATACTTCAATCCTCTGCCAAGAAAATTAGATGTGGAATCTTGCATCACTTTCTAAAAGATGCCTCTGTTTTTCAACCTGGATATACTCATCCCTTTTTTCACTTCTGCTCCACTTCATGACCAAAATGATAAAATCATAGACCAGTTATTCTAGAGTACCTATCCCTCTTATACCCTCCATTTCCAACATGATTGGAAGATGCATTCTTAGGGGAGAGAAGTGTAAGTAATCTTTTTTTATGATTACATTTATCATTTCTCAGAATAGGTATAGCAGTAGTCCCTAGACTAGACTTTAGAGTAGAACAATTGGAAACTCCACAGACTGTTTTATATACAACTTGGTCTGGGATAACTTGGTTTTCTCTCTTGGAATGCTATTCCTTATATTTTTATTACCTGCCTTGAGGTTATATTAGTAGGATGGACTATTATACTTTCCTGAAACTGGTACAAGTGTGTACGTCAGCAGCAAATCTTATATTGGGTATATTTGGTGTGAAGAAATGCTCCTGTTGATCAGTCTACCAGCAGTCACTTAGGTCACTTTAATAGCAATTTTCTCCATGTCCTGGTATGGCATTTTGAGAATGTTCATGATGCCTTTAAGGTATTGACTATAGTGATCCTTAGGAAAAAAAAAAAGCAACACACTATGGTACAGGGTGATAGGTGGACCATCCCTTTCACCTCCAAATTTTCAGTAGAGGTCTGCATTGCTAATGTGCCTATTCAAGAAGACACTGTTGGTATTTGGGAAAACACTGCTGTATAAGGCATGCATAAATATTTCCGATGCCACTTCACTCTTGCCTTTGACTCCTCTTCAATAACCTACACTCTTAGTGAGTTGTCTGAGTAAAGATGAAGATAAAGGGCTCTTCAGATTTGCTGAAAGCAGAAAACTGGGAGGGACTGCAATACACTAACAGAATCAGAATTCAAAAGCGTTTTGAGAGGGTTCTTCATATTCAGTATTGCTTGCAGAAAATTAGTATTCCATTAAATTCTGTAGGACAATATATTTGTTCATTACTTTTTTTAAACAAAAGCTTTATTAACTTCTGTTTTACATCATTCATTTCCACCAGATTTTGAGTTACAATCATTTTCCCCCCGTTATTGCCCTACACAACCTCCCAGAATAGCAGTCCCACAAGATATCGCTTCCTCCAATCTGCTCTCTCCCATACCTTCTCCCATACCCCCTTCGACTTTTCTATTAGAGGAAGGTGAATCTTTGTGTCCCAATGACTGCACATCTTATCTCCCAATTATAAGCAAAAGAGTATTAATAAGAGTATTTATATATATTTGAACATTTAATGTTAAGACCTAGAATTTCAGATCCATTTCCTTCCTCCCTTGTCACCCATTCCCTCTGGGGAGATAAGTAATTCAGTATATGTTGTACATGTCTAGCTTTGCAAAACATTATACCATAGTAGATATATTGTACAAGGCTGCTTATAATTCCCTCCCACTCATCCCACCCCCCACCTGGTCCATTCCCTACATGATCCTTTCCCTCTTCTATAGTGGGTACTTCCAACCTCCCCTCACCCCAAGGATGCCCTCCCATCCATCATCCCTCCTCTCATCCCCCTTCCCCCTATTCTGCTGCAGGTTAAGATATCCCATTTAGTATGTATGTCATTCTCTCCCTGAACCAAATTCAATGTGAATGTGGTTTTGCCTTTTTAGCCTTCCTATTCTCCCCCTCCCTTGCAACCATTTCCCCTTGCTTCTTCTACATGGGATAGTTTACCCTACCCTGTCTCTCCCCATCACCTCTTGCCACTTTCCTCTCTCACCTCATAATTGCATCCCTTGAGTATTATCCCTTCCCAACAAATTCAACCTATGCCCTCTATCCATATATAACTGTAACCATATATACACACATTCACATACGTATTCATATGACCACACAACCTTCTTCCATTATTTTCATAGTGAGAAAGATATCATCCATCACAGTTATTGCTTTTCCATATAGGAATGTAAATAGTTCAACTTTGATAAGTTCCTTTTGATTTCTTTTCCCTGATTACCTTCTCAGGCATCTCTTCCTTCTTGTGTCTGGATGTCAAATTTTCTATTCAGTTCTGGTTTTTTCCTCAAGAATGCTTGAAAGTCCTCTATTCCACTGAATGACCATATTTCCCCTGAAACAAAATACTCAGTTTTGCTGGGTAGGTGACCCTTGGGTTCATTCCCAGTTCTTTTGCCCTCTGGAATATCATATTCCATGCCATTCCATCCCTCAGTGTAGAAGCTGCCAGGTCCTGGGCTATTCTGATTGTGTTTCCACAATATTGAAATTGTTTCTTCCTGACTGCTTGTAGTATTTTCTCCTTGAACTGGGGATTCTGGAATCTGGCTATAATATTTCTGGGAGTTTTCTTTTTGGGATCTGTTTCAGGAGGTGATCTGTGGATTCTTTCAACCTCTATTTTGGCCTCTGGATCTAAAACATCAGGGCAGTTTTCCTTGAGAATTTCTTGAAGGGTGATTTCTAGATTCTTTCTTTGATCATGGATTTCAGGTAGTCCAATAATTTCTAAATTGTCTTTCCTGGATCTATTTTCCAGGTCAGTGGTTTTTCCCACGAGATATTTCACATTGCCTTCTAATCTTTCATTTGTTTGGATCTGCTTAACAGCATCTTCATTTCTCATAAAGTCATTAGCTTCCATTTGCTCCAATCTAACTCTGAAGGTATGAATCTCTTCAGTGAACTTTTGGGATTCTTTTTCTGTCTGGCAAATTCAACTTTTTAAGGCATTCTTCTCCTCATTGCCCTTTTGTGCCTCTGTTGCTATTTGAGTTAGTCTATTTTTTAAGGTGTTGTTTTCCTTAGTCAGGCTGTTGACCCTCATTTCATACTTTTCCTGCATCCTTCTCATTTCTCTTTCCAATTTTTCCTCCACTTCACTTATTTGATTTTTACAGTCCTTCTTAAGGTCCTCTATGGCCTGCAACCCACTCATGTTTTCCCCTGGGGCTTTTGCAGCAGGACTTCTGACCTCACAGTCCATTTCCTGCTCTATGCTCCCCAAATAGGAGTCTAGGGTTGCATTTTTCTGTTTCCTTTGCCTTGGCATGTTGCCACTTAATTTCTTGACTTTTGGGCTTGTTACCACACTATGGCTTTAAGGCCAGCTAGAGGAATTTTCGTCCCAAACGTGTGGGGGGCAACTTCCGTTTCTGGCAAGCTGTAAACCCACCCACAACTTCCACCCTAGATCACAATCCAGATCCAGGGAGGGTAAAGCAAGAGCAATTACCCCCCCAAGACTGATCGCTGGAACGCCCTACAATAAATTCGCAGGCCAGGAGCAGGAGCTGCCTCTGAAAACTACAAAATGTGTCTCCTCAGAAGCTTCTAGCCCCCAGGGGAGGGAGCCGATGCATTCCCCAAATACTGTTCCCAAAGTCCATAGGACACTCACCTCTTACTTTGTCCTAGGCATGTCTATGTTGATAATTCTGGAGTCGCCACGGCTCCTGGTGTTCTGGGGTTCCTCCAGCGGGCTGCTGCCCCTGCTGCCCTGGGGCTAAAACCTCTGCTCAAGGGGACCTGGGCTCCTCTCGGCTCGGCTCCCCACGCTCTGCGCACTGCCAGCTCCCAGACCGCTGTGCTGGTCCTTCCTGCCGGGCTGCTGGGCTGTCCTCAGTGGGAGGTTAGCTTCTCTGTGTCATTCTGTGGGTGCTGGGGCTCCAGAAGTTGTTCAGAGTCCCCTTTTACGTAGTTTGGGGAGAATCTGGGGGCAGAGTTGCTTGGATGAGCTGTTTCTACTCCGCCATCTTGGCTCCACCTCCTGTTCATCCCTTTTTTAAGAAAAAATATTAATTGGCTCTCTCTCCTTGGCAGATGCCATTTGACCAACAGGGGCAGAGGGCCCTTTCTTATGAGAAAAAATAAATAAACTTTTCTCTACTTTCCTGGGCAGTCTCTCAAATCCTTTACTGTGCTGTTGCACACAGATTTGGTCGTCCCACCAATATTTTAACCGGGATCGGCTCCCTCTTGAAGGATTGTTAGAGGCCCTTCACCTATCTGACTGGTAGGATGTCCCCTCTGACATTATCTGGCAACCCTCAGAGTGGTAACTTAGTGGCCTGGAGGGTCCATAGAGTGGAGTTCCAAAGAGGAACTGCTTTTGAAACTAGAGAATTCATGGAATGTGCACTGGCTGTCCCCATCATAAGGAAGGGGGGAGGTCACATAAGTCTGTGCACTGGGTCAGGGAAGGAACTCTGGCTGACCAATTTGTGGGTAGAGTCAATTTTCTTAGGCTAGGAATTAGGGCAGACTGGGAGGCTGTTTCTGGAGGGACCACTAATGGTCGATCCCTGATGAGGGTCCTTCAGAATTCCTGCCTTGGTACCCATATTTATGAGCATCAAATTGACACAGTTTGGCCAGACCTTGAGTCCAAGAGGAGGGGGTTAGCTGACAAGCCTTCTCACTTGCCCACTGGTCAAGGTAAATTATTTGCTTTCACCCACAGACAGGAAATAATACAGGGAAATGGGGAAGTCCCAATCTAAACAGGACAAGGGTGAGATTCTCCCCCCCCCCCCATTTTCACTGATAACCCCCTCAGCAGATAAGTTTACTTAGTGTTTGTTCTATGTGTGGAGTGTGTGTGTGTGTGTGTGTGTGTGTGTGTGTGTGTGTGTGTGTGTGTGAAAGAACCTTGGTTAACTGTTTGAAAAACAAAAATCTTCCTCCTCTGCCTTTTACATTCTTAAGAAACTTTGGAATGGGGAGAGAGGATTCAGGTCTTTCAGTGCATAAATTGTTCTTAACTTCCAGCTTCTTAGGTAAGTGAAACTTTTTTTCTTCCATGTGTCTGAAATGTCTGAGGCAGCTCCTTTAAAGATTAATTGAAGGGGAGAGATAGTGAGAAAAAACAAAACAAAACAAAACAATCTCTGGTTGTGTTAGGTGTGGTGGGGTCATTACTCTATCCCTTCCCCTGACCCCTACCTTTACAAGATCTGGAGATCTAACACTTCTAACACTCTTGGAAAAGAGTGTTAGTGAATTTGTAGCCTGACTTTATAACTAACAAACCAAGTTATGGAAGTTAGAAGGGATTGTTTCTATCCACCTTTCAGGATGCCTTTATGAAAGGGCTTTATTGGAATTTAGTTCTAAAAGATTTGTTCAAATAATCATTAAGCCCCCAAGGTCTCTGCTTGGAATGGAAGTTAAAAGTTAATTACACCCTGTTATCTGGGTCAAACCTTTTTTCTCTGAAAGGAGACAGGATTTCAGCTTTTTTTTTCCATTTTTAAGGAAGGGAAGAGCAAAATGTAGAAATAGTGTTAAAGAAATTTCAAATTGAATTAAATCAAATTGAACTATTCTTGGAAGGGATGTGATAAAAAATGCAAAATCATTCAATTTTGATATAATTGTAAATAATGTTCAGATTGATCATTAGAACTCTTGGCTATTATGAAAATGTATACAGTGGTTTAAAGTTACAAAGTTATGATTTAATTCCTGTGTAAGTGAGGTGGTTTGGAAATATATTCAACATAATGTTTGGGACATTGTATATTTCTAAATTATGTAATTTGGAATATATATAAATTTGTGGATAATATTTCATTTTTTCAAGGCCAAGGGTATTAGAGCTCAGAAATGTATAATTATACTTTCAAAAAGTATTGTGTCCAACAATGGCAAAGTTTGGTAATCAATGAAAAGTTAGGATAATGCAAGTCTTTCATAAAGGTTTTAGCCATTAACCTCTTTGCTTTGTCTCAGCACAACAGCTATATTAGTAAAAGTATAACTTATGAGCTATCTTATTTTATGGTTAAAAGTGTAAAGGAAAGCTGAATAAGATGGATAATGGGTTTGAGAAATTTGGAGGGATAAATATAGGTCTGAATAGAAATGTGAAGGGAAGACAAGAAGGTTTGGGGACAAATGGGGAATTATCCAAGCCCTTCCTGTCTCTAGATAGTGGTCTGGATACCCTTCTATCAGATGGTTTAAGTATATTGAGAAGAGTGTGAGAAAGTATTTAGGAAGGCAGAAAGATTTGTAAGTTGATTTTATAATCAATAGCTCAATCAAATTTGAGAAGGAAAGGAAACAAGGATACAAATGCAATATTGAATCATTATCCCATGGACTGAGGTTGGGATTATAAAGTTACTTTAGTAAAGATATATCTGTGTATATGTGTGGAATGGGGTCCCAGTGTATTTCTGTGATGAAAGAGCAATTGGTTACTAATACAATTGACTGAATTAATTGTTGGGATTAAATCAGAGACATTTTTTGTTGAGAGAAAAGAAATTTTTGTTATGAGCTCAGATTAAGCATAACTATAAGAAGACAGAGAAGTTTGGAAGTAGATGCACATCTATTAGAGCAATCATTTATAATCCTGATGGGAGAATTTATTTTTACAACAAGAATACATATAGAAATTAATACAGGTTATTTAAGGCTCACTTTAAAGATGTTCCTTAAACAGATCGTAACCATATCTTAATCTGATTGTTGGTGCTTGTTATTTAAGATTTGATGGAACTGTTAACTGATTGTTTCTTTTAGTTCAACTCTAGATATGAGTATTAAGAAAGGCTACCCAAGCTATCAGAGCCACTGATTCATGATGCCAGACCCTGTGAAATACAGGTATGGAAGACCTATGAGATATGAGTATGGAAGGTAGGGAGAACGACTATTCTCAATGAGCAGAGGTAGGATTCTTCTGACTTGATTTATCTACAAGCACCTGGCAGATTTCAAGCTTGGCTCAATGCAGATTGCAGCTTGGTGTACATTTTGCCTGAAATTGATATTCTGAAGTTTGGGAAATATGGTTCCCTCATTACAGTTTTGTCCCTATTCTTGGTGGCAAATTTCAATAATCAAAAGTTTTGAAATAAACAACAGATCTTTTAAATATTTGATTCTGGAACATCTTAAGTTACTATAAGATAAAGCTATCAGGCTTAGAGTTTAACATAGGTATTCCTGTATGCGTCTGGGTCCTTTAATTCTTTGTAATAATATGATTAAAGGTAGGTCAAGGGTTTGTGAGAATATTATTAAATCTCTTAGTGAAATCCCGTCCTCCTGGTGGAGGAATTAATAATGGATTAATGCAAAATTTAGGAAACTGGTTTTAATGTGTGATCATGAAAATTGACCAAGACTCCAATTTTAATTTTTTTTTTATATATATATTTGAAACATTTAATGTTACAACCTCGAATTTCAGATCCATTTCCTTCCTCCCTTGTCACCCATTCCTTCTTGGGATATAAGTAATTCAGTATATGTTGTACATGTCTAGCTATGCAAAACATTATCATAGTAGATATATTGTACAAGGCTGCTTATAATTCCTCCCACTCATCCCACCCCCCACCTGGTCCATTCCCTACATAATCCTGTCCCTCTTCTATAGTGGGTACTTCCAACCTCCCCTCACCCCAAGGATGCCCTCCCATCCATCATCCCTCCTCTCATCCCCCTTCCCCCTATCCTGCTGCAGGTTGAGATATCCCATTTAGTATGTATGTCATTTTCTCCCTGAACCAAATTCAATGTGAATGTAGTTTTGCCTTTTTAGCCTTCCTTATTCTCCCCCTCCTTTGCACCCACTTCCCCTACATGAGATAGTTTACCCTACCATGTCTCTCCCCATCTCCTCTTGCCACTTTCTTCTCTCACCTCATAATTTCATCCCTTGAGTGCTCTCCCTTCCCAACAAAATCAACCTATGCCCTCTATCCATATATAACTGTAACCATATACACACACATTCACATATGTATTCATATGACCACACCCCCTTCTTCCATTATTTTCATAGTGAGAAAGATATCATCAGTCAAAATTATTGCTTTTCCATATAGGAATGTAAATAGTTCAACTTTGATAAGTTCCTTTTGATTTCTTTTCCCTGATTACCTTCTCAGGCATCTCTTCCTTCTTGTGTCTGGATGTCAAATTTTCTATTCAATTCTGGTTTTTTCCTCAAGAATGCTTGAAAGTCCTCTATTCCACCAAATGACCATATTTTCCCCTGAAACAAAATACTCAGTTTTGCTGGGTAGGTGACCCTTGAGTTCATTCCCAGCTCTTTTGCCCTCTGGAATATCATATTCCATGCCCTTCAGTCCCTCAGTGTAGAAGCTGCCAGGTCTTGGGCTATTCTGATTGTGTTTCCACAATATTGAAATTGTTTCTTCCTGGCTGCTTGGAGTATTTTCTCCTTGATCTGGGGATTCTGGAACCTGGCTATAATATTCTGGGAGTTTTCTTTTTGGGATATTTTTCAGGAGGTGATCTGTGGATTCTTTCAACCTCTATTTTGCCCTCTGGATCTAAAACATCAGGGCAGTTTTCCTTGAGAATTCTTGAAGGGTGATTTCTAGGTTCTTTCTTTGATCATGGCTTTCAGGTAGTCCAATAATTTTTAAATTGTCTCTCCTGGATCTATTTTCCAGGTCAGTGATTTTTCCCATGAGATATTTCACATTGCCTTCTAATATTTCATTTGTTTAGATCTGCTTAACAGCATCTTGATTTCTCATAAAGTCATTAGCTTCCATTTGCTCCAGTCTAACTCTGAAGGAATGAATCTCCTCAGTGAGCTTTTGAGATTGTTTTTCCATCTGGCAAATTTGGCTTTTTAAGGCATTCTTCTCCTCATTGCCCTTTTGGGCCTCCTTTGCCATTTGAGTTAGTCTATTTTTAGGGTGTTGTTTTCCTCAGTCAGGCTGTTGACCCTCATTTCATACTTTTCCTGCATCCTTCTCATTTCTCTTTCCAATTTTTCCTCCATTTCTCTTATTTGATTTTTAAAGTCCTTCTTAAGGTCCTCTATGGCCTGCAACCCGCTCATGTTTTCCCCTGGGGCTTTTGGAACAGGACTTCTGACCTCACAGTCCTTTTCCCGCTCTATGCCCCCAAAATAGGAGTCTAGGGTTGCATTTTTCGGTTTCCTTTGCCTTGGCATGTTGCCACTTAATTGCTTGACTTTTGGGCTTGTTGCCACACTATGGCTTTAAGGCCAGCTAGAGGAATTTTCGTCCCGAACGTGTGGGGGGCAACTTCCGTTTCTGGCAAGCTGTAAACCCACCCACAACTTCCACCCTAGATCACAATACAGATCCAGGGAGGTTAAAGCAAGAGCGATTACCCCCCAAGACTGATCGCTTGATCTCCCCACGATTTGTAGGCTGAGAGCCAGAAATGCCTCTGAAAACTACAAAATGGCGAGTCTCCTCAGCGGCTTCTAGCCCCCAGGGGAGGGAGCTGACGCATTCCCCAAATACAGGTCCCAAAGTCCATAGGACACTAACCTCTTACTTTGTCCTAGGCAAGTCTGTGTTGATAATTCTGGTGTCTCCACAGTTCCTGGTGTTCTGGGGTTCCTCCAGCCGGCTGCTGGCCCTGCCGCCCTGGGGCTAAAACCTCGGCTCAAGTGGACCTGGGCTTGGCTCCGCTCCTGCGCTCTGCACCTGCCGGCTCCCAGACCACTGCGCTGGTCCTTCCTGCAGGGTGCTGGGCTGTCCTCAGCGGGAGGTTAGCTTCTCTGTGTCGTTCTGTGGGTGCTGGAGCTCCAGAAGATTTTCAGAGTCCTTTTTTACATAGTTTGTGGAGAATCTGGGGGCAGAGAGGCTTGGAGGAGCTGTTTCTACTCCGCCATCTTGGCTCCGCCCCCCATTTGATGAGGTATTTGCACGAGGCCATAAGCCTTACACTGTGGCTGAGCCCTCCAATTTTAATTTTTGTAAGCGATTAACCCCCAGACTGATTGCTGGATCTCCCTACAGTTTGCAGACCAGGAGCTAGAGCCACTACTGAAGCTGCAAAATGGCTTCTGTGCAGCTGTTTCTTCAGCAGCTTTTTGCCCACAGGGAAGGAAGCCACGTGTTCCCCAAATACTGGTCCCAAAGTCCATAGGGCACTAACCTCACTTTGTCCTAGGCATATCTGTGCTGATAATTCTGGAATCGCCACAATTGCTGGCATTCTGGGGTTCCACCAGCCAGCTGAAGGCCCGGCCACCCTGGGGCTAAAGCCTCGGACCTGGGCTCAGCTCTGCGGGCTGCGCTGTCGGTTCCCAGAGTGCTGTGCTGCCTGCTCTCAGAGTGCTGCAGTGGCCGTTCCCTGCAGGGCTGCTGGGCTGTCCTCAGCAGGAGGTTAGCTTCTCTGTGCCGTTCTGTGGGTGCTGTGGCTCCAGAAGTTGTTCGGAGCTCCCTTTCACATTGTTTGAAATTTGTGTGGGGCAGGGCACTTTGGAAATGCTGTTTCTACTCCGCCATCTTGGCTCCGCCCCCTCAGTTTACCTCAAAAATGGCCACTGGCCTCCAGTCTCTCCTTTTAATTTCTCTTCCCTGATTACCTTCTCAAGCATCTCTTGCTTATTGTGTCTGAATGTAAAATTTTCTATTTACCTCTGTTTTTTTTTCCTCAAGAATGCTTGAAAGTCCTCTATTCCACTATTCCTCTATTCCTCAGTGAGCTATTGAGATTCTTTTTCCATCTGGCAAATTCGGCTTTTTAAGGTATTCTTCTACTCACTCCCCTTTTGGGCCTCCTTTGCCATTTGCTTAGTCTATTTTTAGGGTCTTATTTTCTTCAGTCAGGTTGTTGACTCCCATTTCATACTTTTCCTGCATCCTCATTTCTCTTCCAAATTTTCCTCAACTTCTCTTATTTGATTTTTAAGTCCTTCTTAAGGTCCTCTATGACCTATAATCCGCTCATATTTTCCTTTGGGGCTTTTGGAGCAGGATTTCTGACCTCACAGTCCTCCTCCTGTTCCCTGCTTAGATCCTCTTTGCCCCTAAATTAGGAGTTTAATGTTGCATTTCTCTATTTATTTTGTTTCCTTTGCCTAGGCATGTTGCCACTTAATTACTTGAGTTTTGGGCTTGTTGCCACAGTAGGACTCTGCCACCAGACAGGGGAGCTTCCATCCCGAACATTGGGGTCTTCACAACTTCCGGTTCTGGCAAGTTGGATGCCCACCCCAGACCTTCCCCCAGATCATAATGCAGATCCAATCAGGTTAAAGCAGAGTGATTAACTTCCAAGACTGATTGCTGGGTCTCCCTACAGTTTGCAGGCCAGGACCTGATGCTGCCACTGTAGCTGCAAAATGGTGAGTGTGCAGCGAATCCTCAGCAGCTTCTAGGCCCCAGGGGAGAAAGCCCACATGTTCCCCAAATACTGGTCCCAAAGTCCATAGGGCACTAACCTCTTACTTTGTCCTAGGCATGTCTGTATTGATAATGCTGGAATTGCCACAGCTGCTGGTGTTCTGGGGTACCTCGGCCAGCTGCTGGCCTGGCCACCCGGGAGCTAAAACCACGGCTCACATGGACCCGGGCTCGGCTCGCCAACAAGGTTGGAAGTACCCACTATCAAAGAGGGTCAGGATCAAAGTAGGGAATGGACCATGTGGGGGGTGGGATGGGTGGCAAGGAATTATAAGCAGCCTTTTACAATATATCTACTATAGTAATGTTTTGCATAGCTATACATGTATAACACATACTGAATTACTTATCTTCCCAGAGGAAATGGGTGACAAGGGAGGAAGGGAATGGATCTGAATTTCGAGGTTTTAAAATTAAACATTTCAAATATATATATATATATATACCATTATTAATACTATTTTGCATGTAATTGGGAGATAAGATGTGCAGGCACTGGGGCACAGAGACTCACCTTGCTCTAATGGAAAAGTCAAAGGGGGTATGGGAGAAGATATGGAGGAGAGCATATTGGATGTGGGGATATCTTGTAGGACTGCTATTCTAGGGTGGTGGGTAGGGCGAAAATGGGAAAAAATTGTAACTCAAAATCTGGTGGAAATGAATGATATAAACCAGAAGTTAATAAAGCATTTGTTAAAAACAAAAAACAAAAAAACTCCCATGGTAAACTATAATGTACTGTAAAGAGAAACAACCAGAGCTTTCATTCAAATAAAAATCAAATAATTCTTTTTAATTCAGAAAACAAATTGCTCTCCAAGGTGCCTACTGTGCTAATTGTAATGGGAATTAGAAATATAAATCCCCATGCATCAACAGAAACATAGAGATCTAAACATTACTGATTAAAATAATAACAAAAACTCTCTAGGGTACTTCTAGCACATGGAAGCATCTAAATGTTATTTCTGTTTTGTTTTGTTATTAAATACTTCTCTAGCCTTTGAGAGCAGCAAGATATTTTCCCCATCTTAAACACTTATTAGAATATACTAAATAGATTATACTTGTTTCCAACCAAAGTGAGTGACCCAAGGTTATCTACCATGGCAAAGGGCATCATTGAGGGTGGTTTCACATCCTCTTAGTTCCATGACGCTTCTTACTCACTGAGCCATACAGTAGGAAAGGAAGAAAAGTCCACCGATCTATTCATCTCCATCTCTTACTTGCTTCTCTGGCATTTGTCTTTCCATTTGTCAGAGATACCTACCTATACTCTGCCCATGATTCATTTATTTTTAGAGGAGACAAAAGAGCTTTGTGCAACCTAGTGCCTATGGATTTCAGGTATCTGATTCCAAGAGGAATGTATTTCAGGGATTTGCCAGGGAAGATAAGGAATGCTTTCATGCTTCTTCTACTTGTCACAGGCAGATGTCTTAGAACATCTTCCCCCACCCCCAAATTGCGATGATTGAAAATTCCCAGCATAAATCTTTGGTCAACAATGTCAAGACCTTCTTTCCTTCTAATGTCCTCTGGCCCATCTTTTTCCCAGAACACATGTTCATGAAGCCTGGTGATTGTTTAGCCCAGATTTACAATCTGCTTTTGTTGTTAAGTCATTTCAGTTGTGTCTAACTCTTCCTGACTGCATTTGTTATTTTCTTGTAAAGATGTTGGAATGGTTTGTCTTTTATTTCTCCAGCTCATTTTACAGATGAGGAACTAAGACAAACAGGATTAAATGAGTTACCTAGGGTCACACAGCCACTACATATCTGATGCTGGATTTGGACTCAGGTCCTCCTGACTCCAGGGATGATATTCACTGGCATCCAGCTAGCTACTCTATGACTACTTACTCCAATTTATTTCACAAGTACAAATGCAATTTGATAAACATTAATTTTGCTCCTACGAGTCTAAGCTACTGGTTTTGTTAACTGCTAAGAACATAAAGGTAAACAATTACTAAATGCAGAAGAAACAGTGCTAAGAAGAAGAAAAGATTATTGAGAAGAAATTAGAAAAGTCCTCCTAGAAGCCCACTAGAGGTGTGTGCTTAAGAAATTTGTGATTCTATGGGATAGAGCTGGTGAGGGAGTGCATTCCAGAAGGGAGGGGTGCAAAGACACGGGGGGTCATTTAAAGTCAATACGCATCAATTAAGTGTCTACTGTGTGCCAGAACCATGATACAAATAAAGATAATTTGGAATCATTTAGACTTAGAGCAACAGAAGGGAAGAAAAGGGGAACACTTCCATATTGAAATAGGTTGGGATGTTGGGTCATTAATGCTTACAAGTAATCATCCTGCTTGGTCCCTGCCAAGAGTTCCTCCTCTACTCCAACCCTTGTAATTCAGTTCCCAGATTCCTTATGTGATCAGAGAATTTTTATGCCATACAGTGAAACCTATCACCCTTTAAGTAACCTAAAACTCACTTAGACTGAAATACCCTCATGGTTGCTATTTGCCCTAAATGAAATTTGGGGATGGGATCCATGCATATGTTCCTAATTAGGCACAGCATAGAGCTGTATCTAAAGGGAATTGCATGAGGACTCCATCACTGGAGAAAAGGACCTCCAGTAAACATTAGTTATGAGTTAGCCCTCTGGCAACACGATATCTCTAAATTTTTCCTCCTGAAACTTTGTGTGTGCAAGGGGAGAGCATGGCTCCAGTTTCAGAGATGTTTCAGCGACAATGAGGAAAAGTGATATTTATATATAAATTATTTTTATTATACCTACTTAGTATAAAAGCTAGTTAAGTCTGATAGTCAATGAGTATCACACCAGAGAGAGATTTATGAACAACCATACTCTGAGAGCCTTGCCTGCAGAAATGAGGAAAGGATGAAACCAAAGTCTATGTGCACAGGATAGTTAAGACTGTTTTAGACTTGTGAAGTGTCCCAAAACATATATACTCAAGAGAAGAAGGATGTCAGAAAAGGGCATAATCTTCATCTTTCAGGTGCCCTTTGCTCTATGTTGCTAATATGTGTGTAGGTCCTGAATATTTGTAGGATAGCTGAATTTGTAGAATATATATTTGTAGGATAGCTGAAATATAGCAGGACCAAACTGCATAATATTTTTTTCTTCAAAGTTCAGCATAGCCACCTAATCTAAGTTATTTGAATGTTTGTACAATGCAGTAAGAAAAATGGGGGAAAATAATGGTGTCAGTAAGCAGTGGAAATTCCAAATTTAAGACTGCCTTAAATTTATCAGGTTATAGTGAGATGAAAAAAAAGGCATTTTCCTTTAGAAATAGGATGAAAATTGTCTTAAGTGACAAGACCCTGACTCATTAAAAGACTATTTCTTAATCTGGAGAAAGAAGAATATGCCTTTAGCTCAGTACTAATGATTTACTGTGAAGTCGGTGTTCAGATGGTTTTGCACAAAATAGTAGGAAGGGAACAGATTTATTCCTATTTTTAACTGAAGTCCCAAGTACATGCAGACTTGTGCATCCCAAAGTGTCCCCTTTCAGAGATTCTTTGGACAGTCCTAGTTCTATAGTACCAGAATCTGGAGTGCTTATGAGTGGAAATCTTAGTCTAACTTTTTTGGAAGCAGAGAGTTTATTCAGATCCTTCTGGATTCTGGAGTTTTGCGTTACCTTTGATCTGGCAGACATTTGTCCCAGGGATCATTACAGCTGCTTCTAGCCTGCCTGTCCCAGCAGGGATCTGAGAGTCCTAAAAAATGACAAATAGGGAAATCATTTAGACTCTTTCACTACAGTATATCTCAGGTTTTTTTCCTAACTTTTTTTTTCTTTTTTGGCAAATGTCTTTTGTTCGAGCACTGTCTCAGCACTCTTTAGAAAATGTGATACCATTTTGCACTGAATTCCTAAATTAAAAGAAAAAATTGGCTGACTCTAGAATTTCTCATAATTCTGTTCCAATAATTTTGGCAAATTGTTATACTGTAAACCCAGAAAATTAACATCGCCAGATCAACAGTCTGATTATATCTGGCATGATCAATGTTTCTTAGTGGGAAAATGTAGTCTCCTAATGCAGCTGACAGAAAGCCACTCTCAGACCTTTTCATAAATTATTAGTTAAGATTAACTGAGCAAAGAGATTTCAAGTCTCATTTACAGTTAGCCAATAGCTCTGAATTTGCAACTTCTCTCTTAAATGATCAGCAAATGAGTCCTGCTTTTCTAATGAGCAAATGTTAGCCAGAAGGGATGAAGATGAGGATGGAATGTAGAGGGGAGTGGGGACAGAAGGGAAGAAAAGCCTAAACCATCCCCTGAAAAAAGGAACATGAAAAATCTCAATAATTTCAGAAGTCCAATTGTATTTTAATCAATGCCTCCTGAATAAACTGGAAAAGTAGCACTGCCTTTCCCAGCTGTAAGATTAGAAGTCTAGTGTTGCATTTGCATGATTTTGAAGGTCAAATGCCTGCTATCCAAGTCTTACTGATCCATATGGACGAGAAATGCCACAATATGGAATCATCATGAAGGCAGATTGTCTCCCGTAAATCTGTCCTTTCTGTAACACATTCCAAATGTACCATATTGGCTGGATTATAAATCCTTTCAGGAAAATCAGACAGATTTATCTAAGAAGTCTCACACTGATTGAAGCATGAGTCCATGTACAAGGAACTTTTAGGTAAAATTTTATTAAAAGGGTGAGAATAAAGTCCTGAAAGAGCATAGAATTCATCTAATTTGCCTTTGAAAGGAGTTTGGCTATTGGACCTGGGATTGTTTTACTCATACTAATTTTTAGGAATATTTCCACACATAGTTTGATGAATTTCAATATGTAAATATGTGAATATTTCTATTTCAACCAATAATCAATCAATGAACATTTAATGAAGTGCTTATTATATTTCAGACACTGTGCAAGGAGCTGGGAACACAAGGACAGTGAATAAAATGACCCAATTTTGGGGAGAAACAATGAATGCAGAGATGTGTATATTGACCAGAAATATAAAGGTAATAAATACAAATATATGCAAGGTAGATGAGTACAAACAATACGAATAGCTAACATTTATATAGCACCTACCACATGCCAGTAACTGTGCTAAGTACTTTATGTCTGTTACCTCATTTGGTCCTCACAACAACCCTAGAATGGAGGTGCTATTATTATACACATTTTACAGATGAGGAAACTGAGGTCGAATGGTTTAGCCAACGTTAATTAGCTGGTGAATGTCTGAAGCCAGCTTTGAATTCAGGTCATACTGACTCCATGAATGATCCTCTATCCATTGAGCCACTTGGCTGCCCTTAGGGATACATGGGAAATGAGAGAATATAGAGGAATGATACTGAGTCCAGTGTTGAAAGTGCTGAATTTGAGATGTCCCTGGGACATTCACTTTCCAATTCCAAAAAACGATATGTCATACAGAGACCTGAAACCTATGGGAGAAACTGGAGCTGGGCAGACACATATACACAAATGTATATAAACACATGCACAGACATATAGTGTGTGTTTGCATATCCACATATCTTATGCCCATATACATATTTTATTCATAGATATGAATGTATAAATAGCTAACATTTATATACTGACTGCTGTATGATGGCTGTATACATTTACATACACATATATATGTTCTACATAGAAATGATAGTTAAACCTATTGGAAATAATTAATGATCTCATGATTACCAAGAGAGTTAAATGACTATATTTGGAACAGTATTTCTAATTACCATAATGCCCTCCTTTTTTGTTTTTTCAAATCCTTTATTAACTTCTGGTTTACATCTTTCATTTCCTCCAGATTTGAGTTACAAACTTTTTGCCATTTTCCCCCTACCCACCACCCCAGAATAGCAGTCCCACAGGATATACCCTCCTCCAATCTGATCTCTCCCAAATCTCCCATAATTCCTTCGACTTTTTCAGTAGGGCAAGGTGAATCTCTGTGCCCCAATGACTGTATATCTTATTTCCCAATTATATGTAAAATACTATTAATATTAGTATTTATATATTTTAAACATTTGATTTTGAAACATTGAATGCCAGATTCATTCCCTTCTTCCCTTTTCACCCACCCTTGCTAGGAAGATAAGAGATTCAGTATATGTTGTACATGTGTAGCTATGCAAAACATTACCATAGTAGATATATTGTAAAAGACTTACTATATTTCCCTCCCTCCTACCCCACCTCCCACTTGGTCTGTTCCCTACTTTGATCCTGTCCGTTTTCAAGAGTGGGTGCTTCCACCTCCCCACCCTTCGCTCCCACCCTCTCTTCCATCATCCCTCTTCTCATCCCCTTCCCCCCTACTCTCCTGTAGAGTGAGATATCCTATTTAGTATGGATGTCATTCTCTCCCTGATATAAATTCAATGAGAATAAGGTTTTGCCTTTTTGCCTTCCTATTCTCCGACCCCTCTTGTAACCTTTAATTATTCCTTTCCTCTTCTATATGATAGAGTTTACCTCATTCTGTGTCTCCCCATCTACTCTCATTATATTCCTCTCTCACCATTTAATTTCACTTTTTGAAGTATCATCCCTTCCTATTAAATTTGAAGTGTGCCCTCTATCTTTATATACTTGTAAACATTTTCAAACTGAGAAAAGTTTCATCAGTTACAAATATCGTTTTTCCATGTAGGAATGTAAATAGTTCAACTTTGATAAATTCCTTATGATTTCTTTTTCTTGTTTACATTCTCAAGCATCTCTTGCTTCTTGTATCTAAATGTCAAATTTTCTGTTCAACTCTGGTTTTTTCCTCAAGAATGCTTGAAATTCTGCTATTCCACTAAATAACCAAATTTTCCCCTGAAATATGATACTCAGTTTTGCTGGGTAGGTGATTCTTGGTTTTAATCACAGCTCCTTTGCCCTCCAGAATATCATATTCCAAGAACATAGATGCCTAAGTGTAGAAGCTACCAGATCCTGTGTTATACTGATTGTGTTTCCATAGTATTCAAATTGTTTTTTTCCTAGTTGCTTATAATATTTTCTCCTTGATCTGGGAATTCTGGAACCTGGCTATAATATTCCTAGGAGTTTTCTTTTTGGTATCTTTTTCAGGAGGTCATCAGTGCATTCTTTCAACCTCTATTTTGCCTTTTGGTTCGAAAACATCAGGGCAATTGTCCTTGAGAATTTCTTGAAGGATGGTTTCTAGGTTCTTTCTTTGATCATGGCTTTCTTGTAGTGCAATAATTTTTAAATTATCTCTCCTGGATCTATTTTCTAGGTCAGTGGTTTTTCCCATGAGATATTTCACATTGCTTTCTATTCTTTCAATTGCTTGGATCTCCTTAACAGCATCTTGATTTCTCATAAAGTCACTAGCTTCCATTTGCTCCAGTCTAACTCTGAAGGAATGAATTTCCTCAGTGAGCTTTTGAGATTCTTTTTTCCCATCTGGCAAATTTGGCTTTTTAAGTCATTCTTCTCCTCATTGCCTTTTTGAGCCTCTTTTGCCATTTGAGTAAGTCTATTTTTAAGGTATTATTTTCCTCAGTCAGGCTGTTGACTCTCATTTCATACTTTTCTTGCATTGTTCCATTTCTTTTCCCAATTCCCCCCTGCACACTTCTCTTATCTGCTTCTACAGGCCTCCGTGGCCTGTAACCAGCTTGCACTTTCATTTCGGGCTTTGGGTGCAGGAGTTTTTACATCCCAGTCCTCCTCCTGTTCCATGCTTCGATCTTCATTGCCTCCAAAATAGGAGTCTAATATTGAATTTTTCTGTTTATTTTGTTTCCTTTGCCTAGTCATGTTGCCATTCAATTTCTTCACCTTTGGGCTTTTTGCCACAGTAAGACTCTGCCACCAGCCAGCAGAGCTTCCATCCCAAACACTGGGGTTTTCTCAACTGCTGGAGGTACCAGTTGGGTGCCCTCTCTGAAGGCTCCACATGCTCTGGAAAGCTAATCACACACCCCAGGGCCTCCACCCCAGATTGCAATCCAGATCCAAGAAGTTTAAAGCAAGAGTGATGTCCACTCAGACTGGTAGCTTGCTTCCCCTACATTCTGCAGGCCAGGAGCTGAAGCTGCAATGTGGTGGGCTGTGCTGGCTACTCAGTGGCTTCTTGCCCCCACGGGAAGTGGCTGACTCACTCCCAAGTACTGCCCAAAGTTCACAGGGCACTGACCTCTCCCTTTTTCCTTGGCATCTATGTGTTGGTAATTTTGGAAATGCCACAGCTGCTGGTGTTCTGGAGGCCCTCCTGCTGGTTGCTGGCCTGGCTGCCCTGGAGCTAAAACCTCAGATTCAGGAAGGTCTGGGCTCAGCTCCCAGAGCACTGTGTTGGCTGTTCTCTGCTGGGCTGCTGGACTGTCCTCAGTGTTAAGTTAGCTTCTTTGTGTCATTTTCTGGGTTCTGTAGCCACAGAGTTTGTTCAGAGTCACCTTTTATATAAATTGGAAGTGGTGTTGCCCGAAGCACCATGGAAGTCCTGTTTCTACTCTGCCATCTTGACTCTGCCCCCCACCCCCCACCCCATCATACCCTCCTTTTATCACTGAGCTTGAAGATTATTCATTCTACAGCAAGGAAGAATAAAATGTATACTTTGGAAATATAGGATATTATTCTTTTTTTTCCTCCCTTTTTATCCTTCTGTGTTGTTTGTTCACCATGCAGTATGACATCTGATTTGCGGGTTTGTATATGCTTCATTCTGGTTGGCCACTAGGTAAGACGGTCTGTCAGTAAGACAATTTATTTCTGATTAGCTCTGTCATGATGATCTTGATCACTCCTAAGGAACAGAGACTGAAGTGGCTGATGAAACCAAGAGTTAGCTACTGTGACATGTCCTAGGAGGCTGAGATGGAGGGAAGACACACTTCACCTGATTTCCCTGACTCCAGACTAACACTTTCCCTTAATATTTCTTGTGGCCTGAAGGAACTTTCTCCAGGTATCCATAATATCTGGGAGGAAAAACAGAAGTAATTTGGTGCTTTGAAGACAGAGGAGCTCCATGTACTGCTTAATAGATTTCCTTTCATTTTTGTCATGTCCAATAAATAGTAATGACACTGTATGTTAAAACTATATCTTGTTCTGATCCTACTGACCTTTCTAGTTAATATAGTAAATAATTTTATAGGTAACCACTATAAAGTAACAATAGCAGAAAGTAAAATTGCAAAGGGGAACCTAGAAGAACTGCCCCAAAGAAACATAATTTGCAAACTGTATCAAATGTTAGCTAAAAAATATCTTGAGACAATGTGATAAATTGGGTGAAGACAGGTAGCCCTTGCTGTTAAGGTCTCTTGGTTCCATATCCAAAAATGTCAGATACAACCAGACATCCACAAAAAGACCAACAAAACACCAAATGTTACTGATAACTTTGAGATGATGTTACAGAATTAACCCCAAGGTGTCATGTTAGTCTATCCTCCACAAAAATCCCATAAAATGAGACTCCAAACTCCTGGTACTTAATCTTCTTCCATCTCTATATGGGTCCATGAGGCTGAGTGTTCCCAACTCTAATTCATAGTTATGTGAGTGACCTATGACTTTCCCCTATCCACACTCTCTTCCTCATCTTGCCTACATCCTTCCATCACCCCATCTCATCCCTCATGCCATCTGCTTCTATAGGCCTGATTTTGTGTTATTTGCCTCTGTATATCCTGTGCCCTTTACCCTTGCACATTTTGTGCCTTATCAAAAGGTGATTGAAGCATTACTCACTGCTACCATTGTGGTCTTTCCTAGTAAGTACCCAAAGAACTGAATGTGCCTGTCCCCATTTCATAATTCCATGAATTAGTTTTCAATTGACAATGTATGTTGAAGGTCTGAGTCTTATGAATATGGTGGTCATTATAAAAAAAACAGTTCTAAATATGAGACGGATGCAGAGTAATATATTTCCTACTCTTTAAATATCAATAACTCATATTTTTGTCATGCCCAGTCTTATTAAGGACCCTGCTAGTATAGATTTTAACTTGCCTAGTTACTCAGGACCATAAGTCCCCACTGATATGGGAACCTCTTTACAACATGCATGCCGGGGAGACTCCTTCAAAAGCCCCTAGCTGAGCAAGTCAATTATTACATCTCCTAAATGGATAATTGACATAGTGACCAACTATTTCTCTATAAGCTTATGGATAGCATAAGAACTCATTTTGATTATTTACAAGATTCCAGAGGTCCAAATAGCACATGGAGTTCCCATAGAATGCAGAAGGAGCTCATGGTTCAAATGAGGAGAGTCTGAGGCATACTGCATTTGGGAGTCTAGTGAGTTAGGATCTTTAAATCAGAACTCCACTTCAGTTAGATAGTTCATGGAAGGTAAAGAGAGTAGAGAATTCTTTGGGTGTCTTTTATTATTGTTTAGCCTCTGAATGAACAGGAAGAAAGATCTAAAGAAGGGATGTTCTAAGAGTACTGGAGAAAAGAAGTCCTTCCCTACAGGCAAACCAACCCAACAGAGGGCAGTGGACCTTCAGATATTCAGGTCCTTAATTTAGTAGCATACATAAGTACCATTCTCTAAAGAGTTTGAACCCCATAGAACCATCAGGGAAACCCTTTCTAATTTAAAGAGCATGACCTTCAGAAAATGGTCATTCCAAAGTCAAGTTTCTTTGTGGGTCTGTATACACTAAAAAAAATAAATCATGAGCCTCAATCTGTGTGCTAAATATCCTTGATTGTTAGCTAGAAGATGCAATTAATTTATAGCAAAGGGATTTAATGAAATAGCATAGAAGAAAATTAGCAAACAAAAACCTCCTCCATATGCACAACATAGACTCCCACAAGTAGCTCATATATAAGTGAATAGTGTGATTTCACCTAAGAAAAATATATAGCAGCAGCTAAATGGTGAAAAAAGTGCCAGTTGAGGAGTCAGGAGGACCTGAATTCAAATTCAAGTGTCTGAGGACACTTATCACTTACTAGCCATGTGACCTTGGGCAAGTCACTTACCCTAACTGCCCTGCCTTCCCCGCTACAAAAAACAAAAAACAAAAAAAAAAAAGAAAAAGAAAAAGACATATAGAGGGCAACATGTAAAGAATAAATATGGCCTCAGTGCATATAATGATATATATGCTTGTCATATGTATGCCATATAGGGAACACACATGGCAGGTCTAACAGGTTGAAGAGGCACATATGTAGGGAACACATGTAAACAAGGGCACACTGTAGAACGGTGACTTCAAAACTACAAGACTGTGCCACCAACATCTTTCTGATGTTTCTCTCAATGGACCTACTTCTTTTGAGATTTATATTCTCTGCTGAATGTTGCTTAGAGAGACTTAACATTATTTTTTTTTTGTATATGAATGTAATGGAACTTTATTGTGCTATAAGAAACTAGGAGGTGACAGATTTCAAAATTACCTGGAGAGACTTATACAAACTGATGCTGACTGAGAAGAGTATAATCAGAAGAAATTTGTATACAATCACAGACATACCATATCTGTGACGACCAACTATGACAGACTGGACTCTTTTCAGCAATGCAGTGATATAAGTTAATCCCGAATGACTCAAGAAAGTGATAAATGCGCCATCCAGAGATATAACTATTAAGAACTGAGCCTGAATCCTGATGGAAGCAAACTAAATGATCTTGTTCTTCTCATTGTTTGGTTTTATTTCTTCCTTACCATCTTTCACCCCACCTAGTAGAATATGCCTTTGTAATTGGAATAATGTCTAATATGAATGCATTTGCAGACCCTATACTGGACTATATGCTGTCGTAGGGGGAGGGGGGAGGGAAGTAAAGGAAATTTGAAAATCAAGGAACTATGCAATTGAATCTTGTTAACTGAAACTAAAATAATAAATTAAAAAAAAAGAATAATCATCCCTTCCCATCAAATTCAACCTGTGCCCTCTATCCATGTACACATGTGAAAATATGCCATGTACCCTTCTTCAATTATTTTCATAATGAGAATGGTTTCATCAAACACAGTTATTGTTTTTCCATGTAGGACTGTAAATAGTTCAATTTTGATAAGTTCCTTTTGATTTCTTTTCCTTGATTGCCTTCTCAAGCATCTCTTGCTTCTTGTGTCTGAATGTCAAATTTTCTATTCAGCTCTGGTTTTTTCATCAAGAATGCTTGAAAGAGGGGCGGCTAGGTGGCGCAGTGAGTAGAGCACTGGCCCCGGAGTCAGAAGGACCTGAGTTCGGATCCAGCCTCAGATATTTAATGCACACACAGACAAAAACCGAGCCGTGTGACCTTGGGCAAGTTACTTAACCCCAACTGCCCTCCAAAAAAAAAAAAAAGCAAAAAAAAAAAAAAAGAATGCTTGAAAGTCCTCTATTCCACTGAATGACCATATTTTCCCCTGAAACAAGATACTCAGTTTTCCTGGGTAGGTGACCCTTGGGTTCATTCCCAGCTCTTTTGCCCTCTGGAATATCATATTCCATGCCCTTCTATCCCTCAATGTAGAAGCTGCCAGGTCCTGTGCTATTCTGATTGTGTTTCCACAATATTGAAATTGTTTCTTCCTGGCTGCTTGTAGTATTTTCTCCTTGATCTGGGGATTCTGGCACCTGGCTATAATATTCCTGGGAGTTTTCTTTTTGGGATCTTTTTCAGGAGGTGATCTGTGGATTCTTTCAACCTCTATTTTGCCCTCTGGATCTAAAACATCAGGGCAATTTTCCTTGAGAATTTCTTGAAGGGTGATTTCTAGGTTCTTTCTTTGATCATGGCTTTCAGGTAGTCCAATAATTTTTAAATTATCTCTCCTGGATCTATTTTCCAGGTCAGTGGTTTTTCCCATGAGATATTTCACATTGCCTTCTAATCTTTCATTTGTTTGGATCTGCTTAACAGCATCTTGATTTCTCATAAAGTCACTAGCTTCCATTTGCTCCAGTCTAACTCTGAAGGAATGAATCTCCTCAGTGAGCTTTTGAGATTCTTTTTCCATCTGGCAAATTCGACTTTTTAAGGCATTCTTCTCCTCATCGCCTTTCTGAGCATCTTTTGCCATTTGAGTTAGTCTATTTTTTAAGGTGTTATTTTCCTCAGTCAGGCTGTTGACTGTCATTTCATACTTTTCTTGCATCTTTTTCATTTCTCTTCCCAAATTTTCCCCCACTTCTCTTATCTGCTTCTTAAGGTCCTCTATGGCCTGTAGCCAACTTGGGGCTTTTGGTGCAGGAGTTCTGACCTCACAGCCCTCCTCCATGCTTTGAGCCTCTTTGCCCCTAAAACAGGAGTCCAATGTTGAAGTTTTCTGTTTATTTTTTTTCATTTGCCTAGGCATATTGCCACTTAATTACTTGATTTTGGGGCTTGTTGCCACAGTAGGACTCTGCCACCAGACAGGGGAGCTTCCGCCCAAACGTGGGGTCTTCACAACTTCCACCAGTTGGATGTCCTCTGTAAAGCCTCCACCCCCTCTGGCAAGTTGGATACCCACCCCAAACTTCCGCCTCAGACCACAATCCAGATCCAGGCAGTTTAAAGCAAAAGCGATTAACCCCCAGACTGATTGCTGGATCTTCCTACAGTTCGCAGAGCAGGAGCTAGAGCCACTACTGAAGCTGCAAAATGGCTTCTGTGCAGCTGTATCTTCAGCAGCTTTTTGCCCCCAGGGGAGCAAGCCATGTGTTCCCCAAATATTGTTCCCAAAGTCTGTAGGGCACTAACCTCTCACTTTGTCCTAGGCATATAATTCTGATGCTGATAATTCTGGAATCGCCACAATTGCTGGTGTTCTGGGATTCCACCAGCCGGCTGAAGGCCCGGCCGCCCAGGGCTAAAACTGCGGACCTGGGCTCGGCTCTGTGGGCTGCACTGTTGGTTCCCAGCGGGCTGTGCTGTCTGCTCTCAGAGCGTGGCACTGGCTGCTCTCTGCAGGGCTGCTGGGCTGTCCTCAGCAGGAGGTTAGCTTCTCTGTGCCATTCTGTGGGTGCTGTGTCTCCAGAAGTTGTTCGGAGCTCCCTTTCACATTGTTTGAAATTTGTGTGGGGCAGAGCACATTGGAAATGCTGTTTCTACTCCGCCATCTTGGCTCCGCCCCGCCTTGGCTCCACCGTTCTGATCTTATGTTTCAACCCAGCTTTTACACCCTATTTCACCCTCATCAGGAAACTTCTTAATTCCTATGTCCCCATTAAAAAATATGAATAGTACTGTATGAATCAGGCACTTATTATTTATTCAAAATTATCAAAGATCTTTGAGGTTCTACATTCCCAGTTGTCAAACTGCAAGTCTCTCCTTTTCTTCAATGTACAGCATTGGTTAGAGAAAAATCTAAGCAGAAAATGAATAAGCCTATTTTTAAAGGTCCCTTCTCCCAGTTTAGTCACTTTCCCAGTCCATCCGTTTGAAAGTACAACTAATGCAAAATCCAAGAGGAGCTTGACAGCCCTCCTTACAAATAAATTGGTACAAATAAGGCTGTTGTTTTTTTAATCAACCACTATTATGAATGTATTTTTAAACTATATAGCCTTACCTTTTAGAGAGATTCTAATAATGGCAAGCAGTGTTACATAGTACATAGGTCTAGCACCTTGCTTAATCTCAGGCAACTCTCTACAACATGTATTGAACTATAAATTACAGTATCAACAAAACTGAAGATTCTTCATAGGTATTGAAACATAATAATATAGATGAAATCCATATTTTTATCCACTCAAAAGAAGTTTTTGTGAATGACTTGAAATGAATCTGAAGAATGGTATTTTGTAATCCATGTGTTCTGAAACTATGGTAAAGAAACCACTGAGGGGAAGCAAGGTGATGCAGTGAATAAAGCACTGGCCCTGGAATCAAGAGGACCTGAGGTCAAATCCAGCCTCAGACACCTAGCACTTAGTAACTGTTTGACTTGGACAAGTCATTTAACTCCAATTGCCCTGACTTCTTCCCTCAAAAAAAAAAAAAAAAAAAGAAACCACTGAAAAGAAGAGCCAGAAGAAGGTAATAAATACCTACTCCAGCAGGGTTCCAGAATTGTATCTCCTGCACTTAAATCTCCCTTGAAGGTTTTTGAACATTCATTTTAATATATATATATATATATATATATATATATACATATATATATATATGTATGTATATATATATATATTACAAAATTAGTAAAATATATTACAACTTATTACAAAATTAATTTTAAAAAGTTTAAAAAGAATAGAATTTTCTAATATCAAAAAGATGTATATTTATAGATGAAAAATGCAATAGAAGATTTCCCCTGTGTCCCCCTATGTTATTAATCAGGAAGTCTTTCACCTTGTTTAAAAAATATCCTACCTTCCACAGGAAGTCTTCCTAGTCCCTCAATCTCAGCACCTTTTCTTTGAGATTATTTCCAATTTATCCTATATACATTTTATTTATATATAGTTGTTTACTTGTTGTCTTCCCTGTTAGATTATGACTCCTGGACAATAAGGGTTATCTTTTCTCTTTCTTTTTAACCACAAGATTTAGGACAGTGTCTGGTTTGTAGTTGGTACTTAATATTTAATGACTGACTAACTAGATGGATCCCATATTGACAAGTCTATTGTCCCTGATATGAACTAGCAATTTGTTTATGACACATAATATGACCTAACTAGTTTGTTAACAAATTCATCATTATCACCACAACCACCTCCACCACCATTATCATCATCATTACCACCACCACAACCACCACTCACATTTATATATTACTTGAACGCATGTTTCATTTTATTGACATAACAACCTAGTTAAGCAGGAGCTATTACTACCCTCATTTTATCATTGAGTATTTGGGAATTGAGTGAGGATAAATGTATTTTCTAGGTTGTGAGATTAATAAATGTCTTGACTGATATCTAATTCTGGATCATTCTGATTCAAAGTTCAGACTTGAAGCTCCAGCATCATTTGGCCATGGTGAAGGTCAGATGGTAGAGGACGTATTCCCTGTCTTTTTCTCATCAAAACAGTCCAAGGAACAAAATAACTTTAAAGCCACTCATCTGTTCAACAGAGGATTACATTTGTTATTGACTTACTATCTGAGCAAGACAAAATGACTATAATTTATCTATGCAATATAATTCCATAGTTTATCATTGATGTGGATAACTGCTTTCCATGTGTTCCCAGATTATGTGAATTTAACCACATCTTTCCACAAGTCCTCCATATTGACTCAGTATGTTGAAGGCCTTTTTCCTTTGATATCTTGGGGATATTGACATATAGATCAGATGATACAGATGTTATTTCTTAATTTTAGAAGATTCTTTTTCTTACCCTGTCCCCAACAAAACATTTGCACCACTTCTCACTTCTAATTATATTTTATTTTATCTGAAGCCTGTTTCTGTTTACCTAACAATCTTTTTATTCATTTCTTCTGTCAAGTGTATTTTTTGATTATTTCAGTGTTCTGATATTAAATGATTTACAGTCATACAGGTTTATTTGGAGAATACCAGTGTCAAAATATGTGAGTTATAATGGGAATTAGAATGAATGGAGTAGGGATTTATGGTATATGACACGGTTATGGAATAACTAAAAGCATTCATCAGTCTGTTAAACATAATCTAACCTGGGAGTAGAAACATCACTTCCAAGGTGCTCTGCCCCACACAAATTGTAAAAGGGGACTCTGAACAACTTCTGGAGCCCCAGCACCCACAGAACTACACAGAGAAGCTAACCTCCCCCTGAGGAGAACCCAGCAGCCCTGCAGGGAGTGGCGAGCGCAGCACTCTGGGAAGCAACAGTGCAGTGTTCTGGGAGATGAGCCCAGGCCCCTGTGAGCTGCAGTTTTAGCCCTAGGGCAGCTGGGCCAGCAGCCGGCTGGAGGATCCCCAGAACACCAGCAGCTATGGCGACTCCAGAATTATTAGCACAGATATGCCTAGGACAAAGTGAGAGGTTAGTGCCCTATGGACTTTGGGACCAGTATTTCGGGAAATCATCAGCTTCCTCCCCTGGGGGTGAAAAGCTGCTGAAGAAACACTGCACAGAAGCCATTTTGCAGCATCAGGGGCAGGTCTAGCTCTTCTTCTGAGAACTGTAGAGAGATCCAGCAATCAGTTTGGGGGTTAATCGCTCTTGCTTTAAACTGCCTGGATCTGGATTGTGGTCAGGGGGAGAGGTTTGGGGTGGGTATACAATTTGCCAGAGTGGGTAGAGGCTTTACAGAGGCCACCCAACCCTGGAAGTTGTGAAGACCCCACGTTTGGGACAGAAGCTCTCCTCTCTGGTGGCAGAGTCCTACTGTGTCAACAAGCCCAAAAATCAATTAATTAAGTGGCAATATGCCTAGGCAAAATAAAAAAAAATAAACAGAAAACTTCAACATTGGACTCCTGTTTTAGGGGCAAAGAGGATCAAAGCATGGAGAGGGACAGTGAGGTCAGACCTCCTGCACCAAAAGCCCCAAATGAAAATACAAGCTGGCTACAGGGCATAGAGGACCTTAAGAAGCAGATAAGAGAAATGGGGTAAAATTGGGAAGAGAAATGAGAAGGATGCAAGAAAAGTATGAAATGACAGTCAACAGCCTGACTGAGGAAAATAACACCTTAAAAAATAGACTAACTCAAATGGCAAAAGAGGCTCAGAAAGGCAATGAGGAGAAGAATGCCTTAAAAAGCCGAATTTGCCAAATGGAAAAAGAATCTCAAAAGCTCACTGAGGAGATTCATTCCTTCAGAGTTAGACTGGAGCAAATGGAAGCTAGTGACTTTATGAGAAATCAATATGCTGTTAAACAGATCCAAACAAATGAAAGAATAGAAAGCAATGTGAAATATCTCATGGGAAAAACCATTGACCTGGAAAATAGATCCAGGAGAGATAATTTAAAAATTATTGGACTACCTGAAAGCCATGATCAAAGAAAGAACCTAGAAATCATCCTTAAAGAAATTCTCAAGGAAAATTGCCCTGATGTTTTAGACCCAGAAGGGGACAGGTTTAAAGAATCCACCAATCGCCTCCATAAAAAAGATCCCCAAAAGAAAACTACTAGGAATATTATAGCCAGGTTCCAGAACTCCCAGATCAAGGAGAAAACACTACAGGCAGCCAGGAAGAAACAATTTCAACATTGTGGAAACACAATTAGAATAGCACAGGACCTGGCAGCTTCTAAACTGAGGGATCTAATGTCATGGAATATGATATTCCGGAGGGCAGCTGGGATTGAAGCCAAGGGTCACCTACCCAGCAAAACTGAGTATCTTGTTTCAGGGGAAATTATGGTCATTCAGTGGAATAGAGGACTTTCAAGCATTCTTGAGGAAAAAAACAGAGCTGAATAGAAAATTTGACATTCAGACACATGAAGCAAGAGATGCCTGAGAAGGTAATCAAGGAAAAGAAATCAAAAGGAACTTATCAAAATTGAACTATTTACATTCCTACATGGAAAAACATTAACTGTGTCTGATGAAACTTTTCTCATTATGAAAATAATTGAAGAAGGGTATATGGGCATATGTTTACAGGTATAAATGGATAGAGGACAGAGGTTGAATTTGATGGGGAGGGATGATTCTTAAGGGGTGAATTTAAGAGGTGAGAGAGGAAAGTGGCAAGAGGAGATGGGGAGAGACAGGGTAGGGTAAATTATCTCATGTAGAAGAGGCAAGGGGAAGTAGTTGCAGGGGAGGGGAAGAACAGGAAAGCAAAAAGGCAAAACCATATTCTCATTGAAGTTGGCTCAAGGAGAGAATGACATACATACTAAATGGGATATCTCATCCTGCAGGAGAGTAGGGGAAATGGGTATGAGAGGGGGAATGATGGAGGGGAGCGTATTTTGGGGGGAGGGGAGGTTGGAAGTACCCACTATCAAAGAGGGACAGGATTAAGGTGGGGAACGGATCAGGTGGGAGGTGAGATGGGTGGGAGGGAAATATAAGCAGTCTTTTACAATATATCTACTATGGTAATGTTTTGCATAGCTATACATGTACAACACATACTGAATTGTTTATCTTCTCAGAGGGAGTGGGTGACAAGGGAGGAAGGGAATGGATCTGAAAATCGAAGTTTTAAAATTAAATGTTTCATAAGATGTCCAGGCATTGAGGCTCAGAGATTCACCTTGCCCTAACGGCAAGTTGAAATGGGTATGGGAGAAGATATGGGAGAGAGCAGATTGGATGAGGGGATACCTAGGGGGACTGCTATTCTGGGGTGGTGGGTAGGGAAAAAATGGGGGGAAATTCTAACTCAAAATCTGGTGGAAATGAATGATGTAAACCAGAAGTTAATAAAGCATTTTAATAGAAAAAAAATATCTAGCCTGTAATTTTCTAATTATTTTAGATTATATTTATTTCCCCTCTTGAATATTGTAGAAATTAGACTTAGACCACTATCTCACACTAATATTAACTCCAAATGGATATATTATTTAGAGATGACAAGGTCATATCATAATCAAATTGGAGGAGCAAAAAATAAATTATCTTTTGGAACTATGAAAAAGAGGAAGAGTTGATGACCAAAGAAAGGATAGACAGGATCACAGAAGATAAAACAGTCAATATCAATGACAAAACATTTAAAAGTAATTTTTTCTTTTTGTCACAAACAAAAGCAATATAAATCTTAATCCCAAGATTAGAAAGAAAAATAGTTAACTGAGGAAAAATCCTAGCAGTTTTTTTTTAATAAAGGAATAATTGTCATGACATATAAATAAGCAATCCAAATTTAGAAGAATAAGTGTTATTCCCCAATTGGTAAATGCCCAAGGGATATGAACATACAGTTTTTAAAGGAAGAAATCCAAGTTATCCATAGACATATTTTAAAATGCTCCAAAATGCTAATAACTAGTGAAATGCAGATTCAAGTAGCTCTGAAGTTCTCTCTCATACTCATCAGATCAGGAAATTGACCAAAAAGGAAAATAGTAAAACCTGAAGGGGTTATAGGAAAATGGGAACATCAATGTACTGGTCAAATTGTGAATGAATCTAGTTGTTCTGGTAAGCAACTTGAAATCATATCCAACAATATTCTAAACTGTTCATATTTTTAAACTCTTAATACTAGTACTAGGTCTATACCCTAAAAGAAATCAAAAAAAGAGGAAAAAGTATCTATATCTGCAAAAGTATAACAGTGCTTTTTGTTTTGGAAAATAACAATTGGGGAATGACTGGACAAATTTTGGTTCAATAATTTAATGAGATATGGTTTTATTATAAGAAATAATGAGGTGGATAGTTATAGGGAAACCTGTGAAGGTTTGTATAAAGATTAATTGAGCAGAAAACAATTTATGCAGCTACAACTCACTATTGTACTGTTGCTAAGACTGTGAATTGGCCCAGTCATTTTGGAAAACAATTTGCAACCATACCCAAAAACTCATTAAACCAATGTGATCAAAGGAAGATAAGGTACAAAATATATACAGTGCAGCTCTTTTTTAAAATGGTGAATTTCTGAATGTTGAGGAGATATTCATCAGTTAGGGAAAGACTAAATAAATTGTTGCATACCAATGTAATGGAATACTGTTGTGCCATAAGAAATGACAAAACTGGAAAGACTTGAATTAAATGATATATAGTGAAAGTAACAGAATCAGAACAACTTATATGGATCATAACATACTAGTAATAAAAAGACTCACCTTACTAAAAAAATGCTCCAGACCAACTAAATCCCAAGAATAGGCCCATTAAAGGAGTCCATCCTGACCTATGTTTCTATGTTAGATCAGCACTGTTCCTGCTATATTCTACCTCTTGGGAAGGTTCCCCAAATCCTCGAGGTAAATTTCCACAATTTAAATAAATTTAAAATAATTCTGACTTTGGAAAACAGCATTGGAACAGGAAGTTAATATGAGTGATAAAAAGATAAAAACTATTAAATAATAAATGTTATTTAAAAGATATTCACCAATGGGAGAAAAACTGAACCAAATATGGAATGTGAATATAATGGCATATTCTTGTGTTATAAGAAATAATGAATATGATGAATACAAAGAAGCACTTAGTTGAATTGTTCCAAAGAGAAGTAAGCGAATCCATCCTTAGAAACCTGGTGGTTTTTAACTCTACTAGCCCTGATCTAATAAACTAAAATGACCAGATATGGCTGCATGAATGGGAATAATTTTATTCATGTTCCTATAGTTCTTTGGAAACATCTAGGCATGATTTGCCTTCTTAACTTTTAATAGAGTGTTATTATAAGAGAAGTTAGCATAGAAAAGTACTTCAGTTTCCTTTATCTACATTATTAGACCAAATAGAAGTTTTGTCCCCTAAACCCCTTATGGGAACTGAGGCTCCCCTAACAGACTCATTGGACATGATAGAACAGTAGAATAGTAACTTGGCTTTCATTTTCCATCTGCCTGGGTCTTTACTTTCTGTATCATTCTTCAGACTGCAAGATCACTCAAAATGCAACCCCATCATTATCCCGTGACCAGGGGACCATTCTCTCTGATTAGAGTTAAGAGTTCCTCCCTTAATCTCCATATAAAGAGGACACAGGCCAGTTGCCTATTTATAAACTGGCTGAACTTTGGACTTCTCTATCATGTTCCTATGGTGGGTATTTTCTTACCTTGCTTTTTAGCTTCCTTTTATGTGTTGTCTTCCCTCATTAGATTGTAAGTTCCTTGAGGGCAAGGATTGTTTGTTGTTTTTATATTAGTTTTTTCACCACTTAGCACAGTGCCTGGAACAGAATCAGTGCCTGTTAAATGCTTATAGATCGTCTAGATACAGATTCAGCAGGTATACGTCATTGTGACTCAAATATATGGCATCTGGTTCAGCTATTGTTCTGAAATGAGGGCCTGGACTGCTTCCTATAGGAACAACCTCAACCTTTCTTCTAAAGTGACTCATCTTAACTCAAGTATAGCAACAAAGACTTGAGTAGCTCAGAATGTCCAGTTGGAATGTTTTTTTTTTTCTAGGATATTCCTACATTTAGACAAGATAAAATGATCCATACTTAATGCTCAGATACCATTACACATATTTTGGGTTCATATCAGTCTTCTTCCTTTCGAACTCTTATTTCAAGAACCATAGTTGAATTATCATACAGAAGAAGGCATCTTGTTCCATCTAATTATGACAGCAGGGTGCTTTTGACCATCATTGATAGACTGAGGCTGTTCCAATTGCTCACTGGGATTTTATGAGTCAGCCTGCCCAGGCTTTGTACGGTGGTGTGGTGAGGAAAGATCAGTGATAGAGTCTGATACTACTAAGTTGGAGTCTTGTCCAAAATGTAAAAACTAATTACATAAGCTGGTAGTAATAAAGATGAATTCACCAAACATCCCTTTTTTGTTATTTTTTTAATTACACATAAAAACAATTTTTAACATTTTAAAAAATTGAGCTTAAAATCCTTTGCCTCCATCCCTTCCTTAACTCTCCTGTCATTAGGAAGGCAAACAATTTGATATAGGTTATACATGTACAGCCATGCAAAACATATTTTCATATTAGTCATATTGTGAAAAAAACAAACTAAAAAAAACTAAAGAAAGTTAAAAAAATAAGCTTTATTTTGCAGTCAGACTCCATAAGTTCTTTCCCTAGAGGTGGATAGCATTTTCCATCATAAGTCTTCAGACTTGTCTTTGATCATTGTATTGCTGAGAATAGCCAAGTATTTTATACTTGATCATCACTACAATGTGTCTGTAACTGTGCACAACAATCTCTCAGTTGTTTTCATTTTACTTTGAATCTATTTATATAGGTCTTCTCACATTTTCCTGAAACCACCACCCTCATCATTTCCATAGCACAGTAGTACACCATCACAAACATATTCAACAACTTATTCAGCCACTCCCCAATTGAGAGGCATCCTCTTAATTTCCAATTATTTACCCACAGAGGGCTGCTACAAAGATTTCTGTACATATAGATGCTTTCCCCTTTTCTTTGATTTCTTTGGAATACAAACCTAATAGCAATATTTCTGGGTCAAAGGGCATGGATATTACTATAGTGCTTTGGGCATCAAACTTTATTTTAGGAATTTCCCTCTCTTCCCTGATTACTTGGGGAGCTTGCTGCCAAGAGAAGGCATCTTTAGTGGTTCAAGTCTAAAAAGAGTCCCAGTTTTAGGTACCTAAAATCCTCAGGCCAGGCCAGTGATCCAAATTTAGAATTGGAAGCAAATGAAATACCTGTAGGCCATAAACTGAAACTTAGAAAATAGTTTACTTACTTTGCTTATAAAAATGATATACATTCATAGAAACAAATGTTGTTTCTCTTCAGAGAAATGAGACAGGATCAGAAAGACAGGGCAGGAGGCAGAGTCAATATGCCTGAGTAAAGGCAGGGACTCACATGAGCTGTCCACCAAACCTTTCAAAATACCTTTAAATAATGACTTTAAACAAATTCTAGAGTGGCAGAACCAACAAAAATATGAGTGAAACAATTTTCGAGCCCAAAAAAACTTAGAAGATCTGCAGAAACTATCTGTTGCACAAGGATGAGAGGAGAGTGGATCAGCACAGGTCTCACTAGTGCAGATCTGGCCCCAGCATACCAGTACTAACACCTCAGGGCAACTGAATCAGTGGTGGCAGTTGCAGTTTCCAGATCTCTCAGCCCACAAAAGCCAAAGACAATTTAGAAGATCAACAGGAAAGGACAATGGCACCAGCAAGAGTGAAGAAGAGGCCACATAGGCTGTACCATCACACCCCAGCAAAACAGGAGCAAGTGCTGGGAGCCACTTAATCAGCACCAGCAAGAGCTGCTTCCAGAGCTCTCGGCCAACAGACAGATGGATTAGAAAGAGATTACAGGTGTCTCTCTGCTAGTACTAGGACCAGAACTCTTGCACTGGTCATACTTGGACCCAGATCCCAGTCCTGGGTGGCAGTACCAGGGCAAACATGGGCAGTAGCATAGCAGAGCTTGCCATCACAGTAAAATGGGGACCCTCCTCATAGTTCCAGAGCAGAAAAGAGTGCTTATGGTCTCTCATAGACCAGAACACAGGACAAGAGAAGAGTAAACACACCTTTCCCTACATCATGCCACCTTGGAAGAGTAAAAAACTTACAGGTCTTTGGAAACAGATGCACAATACCCCTGAAATTTTGGATAGTGTCTTCTCCATTCTGGAAGCAGAACTGTACTTTAATGGAGTTAAAAGTCAAGTAATAGGCTGGGAAAATGAGCAAACAACAGAAAAATTCTGACCATGGAAAGAGACTATGATGACAAGGAACATCAAAATGCACTCAGAAGAAGATGAAAAAGTCAAAGGTCCTATATCAGAAACCTCACAGAAAAATATGGATTGGTCTCAAGTCATGGGAAGGCTAGAGAAAAAAAGGATTTTGAAAATCAAGTAAGAGAGATAGAGGGGAAATTGGGAAAAGAAATGAGAATGATGCAAGGAAATAATGAAAAATAAATCAACAGCTTGGTAAAGGAGACACAAAAAATGGAAGAAAATAAAACCTTAAAAAGCAGACTCAGCTATAGGGTAAAAGAGATTCAAACAATCAATGATGAAAAAACCTCTTTAAAAAGTAGAATTGGCCAAATGGAAAATCAAGCTCAAAAGTTCAGTGAAGAAAACGATTTCTTCAAAATTAGAATTGAGCAAATGAAAGCTAATGACTCTATGAGAAATCAAGAAAAATTAAAACAAATCCTAAAGAATGAAAACAATAGAAATCACTATGAAATATCTTATTGGAAAATCCACTGACCTCGTAAATATATCTAGGAGAGATAATTTTAAAATTATTGGACTACCTGAAAAACATGATCACACACACACAAAAAAAAGCTTAGACATTATCTTGCAAGAAATTATGATGGAAAACTGTGCAGATATTCTAGAACCAAAGGGTAAAATTGAAATTGGAAGAATTCACCAATCACCTCCTGAAAGAGATACATAAATGAATACTCCCAGGAATATTATGGCCAAATACCAGAGCTATCAATTCAAGAAGAATATACGGCAAGCAGCCAGAAAGAAACAATACAAATATAATGGAGCCACAGTCAGGATAAGACACAATTTAGCAGCTTCCACATTAAAGGATCTGAGAGCTTGGAATATGGTATTCTGGAGGGCAAAGGATCTAAGACTGAAACTAATAATCACCTACTCAGAAAAACTGACTATAATCCTTCAGGGGGACAATGGTCACTCAATGAAATAGAGGACTTTGAAGCATTCCTGATAAAAAAAGACCAAAGATGAATAGAAAATTTGACTTTCAAATATAAGACTCAAGAGAAGCAAAAAGAGGTAAACAGGAAAGGGAAATCATAAGGGGCTTAGTAAGATTAAACTGTTTATATTCTTTTTTTTTAAACAAATGCTTTATTAACTTCTGTTTTACATCACTCATTTCCACCAGATTTTGAGTTACAAACATTTTCCCCCTGTTATTCCCCTACCCAACCTCCCAGAACAGTAATCCCACAAGATATCGCTTCCTCCAATCTGCTCTCTCCCATACCTTCTCCCATACCCCCATCGACTTTTCCATTAGAGGAAGGTGAGTCTTTGCATCCCAATGCCTGCACATCTTATCTCCCTATTACAAGCAAGAGTATTAATAATAGTATTTATATATATTTGAAACATTTAATGTTAAGACCTCGAATTTCAGATCCATTTCCTTCCTCCCTTGTCACCCATTCCCTCTGGGGAGATAAGTAATTCTGTATATGTTGTACATGTCTAGCTATGCAAAACATTATCATAGTAGATATATTGTACAAGGCTGCTTATAATTCCCTCCCACTCATCCCACCCCCCACCTTGTCCATTCCCTACATGATCCTGTCCCTCTTCTATAGTGGGTACTTCCAGCCTCCCCTCACCCCAAGGATGCCCTCCCATCCATCATCCCTCCTCCCATCCCCCTTCCCCCGATCCTGCTGCAGGTTGAGATATCCCATTTACTATGTATGTCATTTTCTCCCTGAACCAAATTCAGTTTGAATGTGGTTTTGCCTTTTTAGCCTTCCTTATTCTTCCCCTCTTTTGCAACCACTTCCCCTTGCTTCTTCTGCATGGGATAGTTTAACTCTACCCTGTCTCTCCCCATCTCCTCTTGCCACTTTCCTCTCTCACCTCATAATTTCATCCCTTGAGTATTCTCCCTTCCCAACAAATTCAACCTATGCCCTCTATCCATATATAACTGTAACCATATACACACACATTCACATATGTATTCATATGACCACACCCCCTTCTTCCATTATTTTCATAGTGAGAAAGATATCATCAGTCACAGTTATTGCTTTTCCATATAGGAATGTAAATAGTTCAACTTTGATAAGTTCCTTTTGATTTCTTTTCCCTGATTACCTTCTCAGGCATCTCTTCCTTCTTGTGTCTGGATGTCAAATTTTCTATTCAATTCTGGTTTTTTCCTCAAGAATGCTTGAAAGTCCTCTATTCCACTGAATGACCATATTTTCCCCTGAAACAAAATACTCAGTTTTGCTGGGTAGGTGACCCTTGTGTTCATTCCCAGCTCTTTTGCCCTCTGGAATATCATATTCCATGCCCTTCGATCCCTCAGTGTAGAAGCTGCCAGGTCCTGGGCTATTCTGATTGTGTTTCCACAATATTGAAATAGTTTCTTCCTGGCTGCTTGAAGTATTTTCTCCTTGATCTGGGGATTCTGGAACCTGGCTATAATATTCCTGGGAGTTTTCTTTTTGGGATCTTTTTCAGGAGGTGATTGGTGGATTCTTTCAACCTCTATTTTGCCCTCTGGATCTAAAACATCAGGCAGTTTTCCTTGAGAATTTCTTGAAGGGTGATTTCTAGGTTCTTTCCTTGATCATGGCTTTCAGGTAGTCCAATAATTTTTAAATTGTCTCTCCTGGATCTATTTTCCAGGTCAGTGGTTTTTCCCATGAGATATTTCACATTGCCTTCTAATCTTTCATTTGTTTGGATCTGCTTAACAGCATCTTGATTTCTCATAAAGTCATTAGCTTCCATTTTCAGTCTAACTCTGAAGGAATGAATCTCCTCAGTGAACTTCTGAGATTCTTTTTCCATCTGGCAAATTCGATTCTAGGCATTCTCTCATTGCCCTTTTGGGCCTCCTTTGCCATTTGAGTTAGTCTATTTTTTAAGGTGTTGTTTTCCTTCAGTCAGGCTGTTGACCCTCATTTCATACTTTTCCTGCATCCTTCTCATTTCTCTTTCCAATTTTTCCTCCACTTCTCTTATTTGATTTTTAAAGTCCTTCTTAAGGTCCTCTATGGCCTGCAACCCGCTCATGTTTTCCCCTGGGGCTTTTGGAGCAGGACTTCTGACCTCACAGTCCTTTTCCCGCTCTATGCCCCCAAAATAGGAGTCTAGGGTTGCATTTTTCTGTTTCCTTTGCCTTGGCATGTTGCCACTTAATTACTTGACTTTTGGGCTTGTTGCCACACTATGGCTTTAAGGCCAGATAGAGGAATTTTCGTCCCAAACGTGTGGGGGCAACTTCCGTTTCTGGCAAGCTGTAAACCCACCCACGACTTCCACCCTAGATCACAATCCAGATCCAGGGAGGTTAAAGCAAGAGCGATTACCCCCCAAGACTGATCGCTTGATCTCCGTACAAATTTGCCGGCTGGGAGCAGGAGCTGCCTCTGAAAACTACAAAATGGCGTTTGTCCTCAGCAGCTTCTAGCCCCTAGGGGAGGGAGCCGACACATTCCCTAATACCAGTCCCAAAGTCCATAGGACACTAACCTCTTACTTTGTCCCAGGCAAGCCTATGTTGATAATTCTGGAGTCGCCACAGCTCCTGGTGTTCTGGGGTTCCTCCAGCTGGCTGCTGGCCCTGCCGCCCTGGGGCTAAAACCTCGGCTCATGCGGACCTGGGCTTGGCTCGGCTCCTGCACTCTGCGCGCTGCACGCTGCCAGGTCCCAGACCTCTGCGCTGGTCCTTCCTGCAGGGCTGCTGGGCTGTCCTCAGCGGGAGTTTAGCTTCTCTGTGTTGTTCTGTGGGTGCTGGGGCTCCAGAAGTTGTTCAGAGTCCCCTTTTACATCGTTTGGGGGGAATGTGGGGGCAGAGTGGCTTGGATGAGCTGTTTCTACTCTGCCATCTTGGCTCCGCCCCCCCAACTGTTTGTATTCTTACATGGGAAGATGATACTTGTAACTCATTTTTTTCATTATTTCGGCATTTAGTAGCGTATATATGGACAGAGGGCACATGTGTGAGTTGAATATGAAGAGATCATATCTAAAAATAAAATTTGGGGCAAGAGAGGAATGCCCTGGGAGAAAGGGAAAGGGAGAGATAGAATGGGGTAAATTATTTAACATAAGAGTCAAGAAAAAGCTTTTATACTGGAGGGGAAGAGGGGTAGTTGAGAGGAGTGAGTGAATCATCACTCAAAGGTTCAAAGAGGGAATAACATACACACTCAGTTGCATATAGAAATCTTATCTTACTAAGGGCATGCATAGTTTTATAGCTCTTTGGGCATAGCTCCAAATTTCCCTATAGGAAAGTAAGAGTAGAAGGGAGGGCAGATTGGGGGAGGATAGTTTGAAGCAAAATGCTTTGGAAGAGGGATAGCGTGGAAGAAGAGAGAGAACAGAATAAATGGGGGGAGGGACAAGGTGGAGGAGAAAACAGCAATACTAACTGGAAAATAGTTTTTGAAGCAAGTTTTTCTAATAGAGGCCTCATTTTTCCAACATAGAGAAAAATGAGTCAAATTTATAAAAATAGGTTAATAGAGCACTGGCCCTGAAGTCAGGAGGACTTGGGATCAAATCAGGCCTCAGACACACTTGACACACTTACTAGTCATGGCATCTTGGGCAAGTCACTTAACCCCAAATGCCCTCCAATAAAAATTATAAAAATAGGACCTGTTCCTCAATTGAAAAATTATGAAGTAACAAAAATCATCTATAGCCATAAGAAAGTACTCTAACTCACTATCAATTGAAGCAATGCAAATTAAAACAATTCTGAGGTAGTCCCTCATACCTGTTATATTGGCTATTAGGACAGAAAAGGATAATGACAAATGTTGGAGGAGATGTGAGAAAAGTGAGACATTCATGCACTTACATTAGAGTTGTGAACTGATTCAACCCTTCTGTAGAGCAATTTGGAGCTATGCCCAAAGAGCTATAAAACTATTCATACCCTTTGATCTAGAGGTACTACTACTAGGTTTGTATCTCAAAAGGGAAAAAAAGGAAAAGGACTTATATATAAGTATAAAATATTTATAGCAGCTTTTTCCCCCTAGTGGCAAAAGGTTGAGGAGATACCCATCAGAGGGGTTATGGCTGAATAAATTGTGGTATGTGCATTGTGATGGAATACTGTTGCATTATAAGAAATGACAAGGAGGATGCTGTCAGAAAAAACTGGAAACATTTATATGAGCTGATGCAAAGTGAAACATATTATGTACAAAGTAACAGTAATATTGTAAAATGATTAGCTGTGAATGACTTACCTATTCTCAGTAATACAATGATCCAAGAAAACTCTCAAGGACTTATGATGAAAAATACTATCCATCCCTAGAAAGAGATTGTATTTGAATACAGATTGAAGCATACTTTATTTGCTTTCTTTATTTTTCTTGAGGTTTTTTTTTTCGGTCTATGTTTTCTCTCACAACATGACTGTTATGGAAATGTTTTGCATGACTACACATGTATAACCTATATGGAATTGCTTTCCTTCTAAATGGGGGTGTGGTGGGGAGGGAGAAAGGGAGAGAATTTGTAATTCAAAATTTTAAAAGTGAATGTTAAAAATTGTTTTTACATGTAACTGGGGAAAATAAAATGCTAAACAAATTAAAAATTAAATTGTATTTGTCTTTAAGATGACAGAAAAAAAACAAAGAGAAAGATGGGGCAGGAGGAACTCTTCATATCTGTGCCAACTACACATAGGGTTTTTTTTATATTATATTAGTCTTTTGGAATAAGCATGTCTTCGGAATCTGAGGACAGACTACTTTTCTTCTCATAAGAATACCACCCTAATGGTTATAAAAAAAAAAAATACAGGTCTTTTATTGCAGAGAAACACCTTCTTTGAATTTTGCAGTCATAGGGGGTTGCTTATGGCCCCGAGACAGTAAATTACTTTTTCAGGGTCATGCATCAGTAGGTCTTAGAGGATGACTTGAATCCAGGTCTTCCTGTTTCATAGGGGAACTCTTTATCCACTGTGTCATTCTCCTCAAGAGATGACATTCTTTCTAAATTGCTGTGATTGATGCCTGAGCAAATAGAAATGCATGTTACCATATGAACCTTGTGAATATTTTTGAGTGTACATAAATTGCAATGTGTTAAGATTATTTCTTCAGATCAAAATAAAATCTTTTCAATTGGCAACCTCTGAAGTTAATTATAAACTGACTTTGACTTTGTATTCCCCCCAATTTTCCTAGTCTCCTGCACTGTAACCAATCTTCAACCCAACCAAAAAATAGCACTGATTTTAAATAGAAATTTTTATTGCTATTTCTATAATCAAAGTACCTCATTTACTCTTGAAATAGAGATTTGTAAAGTCTTCCTCTCACCAGTGACATTGTATCAAGCGTAACAGTTTGACTTATGTGGTTTAAGAAGCATTTTGCTTAGCTATACTTTTTTGCAGCCCATTTAATTGAAAAGAGGCATATGGAGATCAGCATGCAAAACCTACCAAACACTTCAGAGTGCTTTAAAAAAAAACTCCCTCAATTACTTGAGAAACGAATTCTTTTTCTTTTAAAAGCACACATAAATTAATTGCACCTCCTCGATCTAAAGTACTTTGGAAAAAATGCTATCGCTTGCTCCTTGCTTGGGCTCACTCCTCCCTCTCTGAAACAGAAAATGCAAAAAAGCAAGAGGAATGAAAGGGCTGATAACCTGTTGCTCTCTGGGCCAAAAACTCATTCATTCCTAATAAAAGCCAATGAGGCCATACCTGCCTGTCTTTCCTACATTGGAGCCTGAGCCAGGACAGATGGATGAAACATCTCCCTGCACATGAAGGGGCTGAATATTACCTGGAAACAAAGCAGGCAGAAGATGAACAGACCTTTATAACAGAATGTGCATCTGCCAAGACAAAAATACCCAACAAGCTTCTGGTACTGGCACGGTGACAGTATGAACAAGCTGTCTTACCAGTGATTCTGCAAATCATTTGAGTTTAAATTCTGTACAGGGCATAAGGGCCCTAAAGCAACACATTCTATATCCAGCTACCTCCCTGTTTATAGAATAAATGGGGCTACAGGTAAAATAAATCCCTCTGAGGTTTTTATATACACATATATTATGTATGTGCATATAATAGGCATGAATCTCTTTAGCCATTCCTATGTGCTCAAACACATATATGCTTTTTTTTAAAAAAAGTAGTTGCTTTTCTGCATGTATTTTTTTAGTTCAGCCGCCTGGCATTCACTAACCCACAAGCTGCTGTTTCTTTTTCCAAAGAAACTCAGATGAGTGGAGGGGCCAAGAAAAATTAGCCCAACTGATGAATGCCATCTCAACAGAAAATATGCTTTTTATCAGGGACCACATGTTGCCAACCACAATTAAGTAAAACTGGGAGATTTCATCAGACATCAGCCTACAGAGAAGAAACTATTTACCTGGTAAAAATAAGGAATAGCAAGTTTCTCATGTGATTGGCAATCATGCCCATTTTGGAAGAGCTTAAGACAACTTCTTGTCTCAAGAATTCAAGACTAGACAGAGACAAGATGGTGGAAGAAAGACATGGACTCCTCTGATATCTCCCCCAAATCCCTCCAAATGTTTTTAAATTCACTAAATAAATTCTAGAGGGGCAGAACCACAAAAAGATGGAGTGAAAGCATTTTCCTGTCCAAGACAACTTAGAAGGTTGGCAGGAAATGTTTGTTGCACCAGAGTGAGAGAGGAGCCCAATCCAATGCAAGCCATGCCAGCATAGATGGGAGCCCCAGTAAACCAGGAGCAATGTCTCAGGGTTACTGAATCAGTAATCAGTAGTAGTTGCTGCAGTTTCCAGACCTCTCAGGCCTAGATGATAAGAGGAATAAGAAAATGAGTCAGAAGGAGATTTACAGGGGTCCCTTTACTGTCACTAGGAGCAAAACTCTGTTGCATTGTTTATCCTTGGATCTGGTTGCAGTCCTGGATCTTAGTGTCAGCATGAGAGGGAGCACTAGCACAGCAGAGCTTGTGGCCATGGAGGAGCAGGGACCCTGGTTGCAGTCCCAGGTTTAAAAAGAGCACTTGTGGTTGCTCATGAATCAGTGCACAGTACAGGAGAGTAGTAAGTATATCTCTCCCTAGATCATGCTATGTGGGATAGAGATCACTGTCAAAAAATCAATACAAAGACTTAGATACCTGAAAGCAGAAATGAGTTTATTGCTTTCTCATGAGAAAGGGTACTGCCCTCATCGCTCTAATGGCATCAGCCAGAGAAGTACAAATTGATTCCAGCTTTTTGTACCCTAATGTTATCCCCCCACATCCCTCTTCCCCTTATCCCATTGGCTGGGCTTCAGGGGGCACACTGTATTCACGTGAATCTTCCCCAGAAACAAAGAACAAAGGACAAGAAAAGGCAGGAGTTTGCAAGTGGGGTGTTTTGCAAGAGTACACTGTTTAGGTTGTGTAGTAAACTGTGTTTCAATAATACAAAAACTATTAACCATTTTGAGGAGGTTTCACTTCTGAGAAATCATTCCTCACAATGACACCTTGGAAAAGCCAAAAACTTACAGATCCCCAGAAGTACCTCTGAAAACAGCTGCACAAAAGTCTGCAGTGTAGGACAGTGCCCTGCCCCCTACTTAGAAAGCAGATCCCCATTTTAGCATAGAGCTAAAAGTCAAGAAATAATTTGGGAAATGAGCAAACAAACAATGGGAAAGACCACTGAAAGTTACTATGGTGACAAGGAAGATCCAAAAACACAGTCTGAGGAAGACAACAAAGTCAAAATTCCTGTATTCAAAACCTCCAAGGAAAACATGAATTGGTCTCAGGTTATGGAAGAGCTGCTCAAAAAGGACTTTAAAAATCAAGTAGAGAGATAGGGGGAAAACTGGGAAGAAAAATGAGAGTGATGAAGGAAAATCATGAAATAATGGGTCAACAGCTTGGTAGAGTACACACACACAACTAAAGAAAATAGCAACTTAAAAAGGATGAGTAAAATGATAAAAGAGACAAAAAAAATCCAATGAAGAGAAGGCCTTGACAAGCAAAATTGGCTAAATGGAAAAAAAAACCCACAACAACTCACTGAAGAGAGCTCCTTAGTTACAGCAACTAACTGAAGAAAATAATTCCATAAATGTTAGAATTGGGCAAAAGGAAGCTAATAACTTTATGGGACATCAAGAAACAAATAAAATAAAAAGAATGAAAAAATAGAATAAAGTGTGAAATATATCATTAGAAGAACAACTTACCTGGTAAATAGATCGAGGGAAGGTAATTCAAGAATTATTGAACTACCGGAAAGCCATGATAAAAAAATAAGAGCCTAGACATCATCTTTCTTTTTTCTTTCTTTCTTTCTTTTTTTTTTTAAAGCAATTGGGGTTAAGTAACTTGCTCAAGGTTACATGGCTAGTCATTATTTATGTGTGGGTGCTCATTTTCTGAGGCCGGATTTGTTCTCGGGTCATCCCAACTCCGAGGCCGGCGCTCTTACTCACTGCATCACCTGGCCGCCGCTTTAGGGCAATTGGGGTTAAGTAACTTGCCCAAGGTTACACAGCTAGGTTTTTGTTTGTGTGGATTAAGTGTCAGAGGCCAGCTCCGAACTCAGGTCCTTCTGACTCCAGGGCCAGCGCTCTATTCACTACGCCACCTAGCCGCCCCTTAGACATCATCTTTCAATAAATCATCAAGGAAAACTGCCCTGATATTCTAGATCTAGAGGGTAAAATAAAAATTGAAAGAATCCACTGAATCACCTCATGAAAGAGATCACAAAATGAAAACTCCCAGGGGTATTATAGCCAAATTTGAGAGCTCTCAAATCAAGGAGAAAATATCGCAAGCAGCCATAAAAAATTCAAATATGAAGGAGGCACAGTCAGGATAACAAAAGATTTAGTAGCTTCTACATTAAAGGCTTGGAATATGATATTCTGGAGGGGGAAGGAGCTAGGATTTCAACCAATAATCACCTGCCCAGCAAAACTGAATATAATCCCTCAGTGGGGAATGGGCATTCGATGAAATAGAGGACTTTCAAAGATTCCTGATGAAAAGACCAGAGCTAAATAGAAAAAAAAAACTTTCAAAAACAAGATACAAAAGAGGCATAAAAGTTACACAGGAAAAAAAAAACTATAAGGGATTTGATAGGAAGGAGTATATATGGACAGAGGGCACAGGTGTGAGCTGAATATAAATGGATAATATCTAAAAAATCAAGCAGAAGTGTGAGTTGAATGTGATGGCAGAGTTATCTTAAAAATAATATTAAGGGATGAGGAAGAAGAATGCACTGGGAGAAGGGGAAAGTGGGGGTAAAATGGTATAAATTATCTGACATAAAGGAGGCCTGAGATTTTACAATGGAGGGGAAAATGGCAAAAGTGGAGAGGGGAGCATGTGAACCTTACTCTTATCAGAACTGGTTCAAGGAGGGGATAATATCCACATTCAGTGGGGTGTAGATATCTATTTTACCATACAAGAAGGTAGGAAGGGAATGGGGATGTGGATTTTCCCTTTTGTTCTGATTCTTTCACAACATGGCTAATGTGAAAATGTGTTTAATATGATCATACATATATAACCTAAGTCAGATTGTATATTATCTTGGGGTTGGGAGAGAAGAGGGAGGAGGGGAATTCAGAACTCAAAAAATCTTAAAATAAATAAATTAATGAATGAATTTAAAAGTAAGAACAAAAAAAAGTTTTGAGCTGAGCAGGCTCTCAGTAAAACATGAAATGATTAACATGAACTAGTGCAAAGTGAAATGAACATAATCGGGAATATTGTACCCAGTAATAGCAATATTAGATGATGATCTTCTATAAATAACTTAACAATTCTCATCAATACAATGATCCAAAACAATTCTGTTTGACTTATGATTAAAGGTGTTATCCACCTCCAGAGAAAGAATTGGTAGAGCCTGAATGCAGATTAAAGATACTTTTTCTTTATTTCATTTTTTTTTCCTTTTTTGTCTGTTTTATTTCACAGAGAGACTTACATGGAAGGGAGTTTTACATGACTACAAATGTATAGACTATGTCAAATTTCTTGCATTCTAGATAAGGAGGAGGGGGAAATAGGGAATAAATTTGGATCTTAGAATTTAAAAAAAGAATGTTAAAATTTTATATGTAATTGGGGGAAATGAATATTAAATATGAAAAAAAGAATTCAAGTCTAGGAAAGGTGACATTTCCCAAATACTGGAACTCTGTCTAAATCAATGTGTTAGTGGTCAAGATTTTAATTAGTATGAAGTAAATTCCTCCTCTTCTCTTGCTATGAGAAACCCATTTCATTGGTATTTTAATTGACTCTAGTGCACATCTGATTTCTGGGCTTTTCCACAGAAATGAGAAGGCAGAGTGAGCTTTCTCCCTAGAGCCAACAATGTAGGATGTTATATCATTTGAAGATATTTTGCCTAGAGGGAGGTTTTTTAAAAAGAAATTATATTGAAAACAAGAGATGGTGAAACATAGCAACTATCCAGAAAGAGAGAAATTGGCATTGTTGAAAAATTTATGTTTCCTGACCCCCTTTGCTTTCCAATCCCTTCAGACCCCAGCTGACCCCCAGCTACTTTAAAAAGGAGGGGAGAATCTCAGTGCAAGACATTTCTACTCTCACAGATCTCTATTGGCACTCTCAAACTCTTAACTCCACTTTTTATAAGAGCACTTTCCCAACATTTTTGCTATTTTCCTTTTTATTTGAGTTAATACTCAACTAATAAACATTTAAGTGCCTTCTATGTGCCAGTCACTGGCATTAGCACAGAATGCACAAAGAAAGGCAAAGATAGTCACTATCCACAAAGAGCTCAACATGCAAACAGACATTACTAGAAATAATCCACAGAAGGAAGACACCAGAATTGAGGGATAGATAAAGGCTTTCTATGAGAAGATGGAATTTTAGTTAGGACTTCAAGAAAGCCAGGGAAGCCAGGAGGTATACAGTAGGAGGGAGATTATTCTAGGCATGAGGAACAGCCAGGGAAAATGTCTTGAGTAAGAAGATTGAGTTTCTTGTTCCACGAATGCCAAGGAGGCCAAAATCACTGGTTCATAAAGTTTGTGTGTGTGAGTAGGGGGATGTGGTAGAGGATAAAGTGTAACAAGAATGGAAAGACAGTGGATGAAACAGGTTATTAAGATCATTGAATGCCAGGGAATTTACATTTGGTGTTGGATATAATTGGGTACTACTAGAGTTTATTGATTAGGAGAGTGATAGATATCATCAGATCTGAACATTGTAAGAAAGGAAGGGGAAAATGTTAAGGGAACAAACACTGATATAGTTCCTACTATGTGCCAGGCAATACATTAAGCACCATTAAGTGCTTTTTCTACAAATTTTACTTCAACTGAATCACATAATAACAGCCCTACAAAGTAGATGCTATTATCATCCTCATTTTATAGAAGAGGAAACTGAGGCAAACAGAAAGTGTATGACTTGCCAAGTCACACAACTAGTAAATGTCTGAGATCAGATTTGAGCTCAAGTCTTCCTTATTTAAGGCCAGTGTTCTATCTACCATGCTACCTCTAAATTAAGTGAAATGGAAAGAGGCTCCAGAAATGTCATGTCCCCATCGCACTTTCTGCTATGCTAATCACTCTTTGGACATCCAGTATATACATAAGGCCCTCATAAGTAAATGGTTTTCTTTTAGAATCTTAGAGCAAAACATTCTGTTATCTTCGCTGGTCTACCAGATGATTTCTGGGATGGTGCTATGTAGAATTTTGATAATGTAAACATGTAATCAATAACTGAATTCAATTCAATAAGTAAATGCCTATTCTGTGCCAGGTACTATGCTTAATGTAGATGAAACAAAGGCAATAAGAAAAAGAAATATCTCTATGCAAATCATTTTCAGATCCAGCCCTGACCTTTTCCCTAATCTCCAGTCTTATCTCCAACTACTTCTTGTGAATATTGAACAGCTTGTCCAGCAAATATCTTAAATTCAACATGATGTGATTATATCCATAGAAACAACAGTAAAGACCCATTAATGTCTGCTTAGCTGCTGCAGCCTAAAGACAATGGGACTTTTCTGTCTGACTTTCAAATGAAAGCTGTGTCTTCCTCCATTAAAATATGAGCTCCTTGAGAACAGGGTTTTTCTTGTTTTTTTTTTCTATTTGTAGCCTCAGTGCTTAGCACAGTGCTTTGTAGATAAATAAGGGCTTACTGCTTTATTCCTTCATCCTTTCATGTTCAAAACTGAGCTTCCCTTGTCTCCTCTGATATTGTTTCCATACTGGTACATTACCCCATATTTGTACTATTGCAAAAACTTTCACGTTGGTCTCCTTGCCTCAAGTCTTTCCTAACTATAGTGCATCTTATGTTCAACTCTCAATTTCACCTTATTAAAGCACAGATCTCACCAAGTCAAGTTATTTCTCTCCCACCCCCTATTGAATCAAATGAAATGGCTCCTTATTTTCTCCCTTATTAGGGTGTGAGTTTCTTGAGACAACCATTTCTGAGTTATTCTTTGTATCCACAATGCTTAGTATAATGCCTAGTATATTATATTAATAAATGATTGTTGAATTTACTCAAGTGATAATCTTGGAGGAGGGAAACATACCAATGTGAGCTAAGCCAATGGCATTAGCAAATCATCCACAACTTCTTGGGGATACATCTAGAGCCTAGAGGGAGGATGTGGTTTTGCTCTGGGGACTGAAGACACTTTTGTGAATGTTGGATAAGTATCCAAAGAATCTATATGGGTTGCACATGAAAAAAAAAAGAAGAAGAGAAAAGAAAAGTAACATCCACTTATTTTTGTCCTTGACTCTTTCTGATCTATGACAGTGGTTGTCAGAAAGAATGACTTCTGCTCCTGTTAACAGTATGTGCTTTCCCAGGCATGTGGCCAAGAAGCTATACCACAAATGAGCCCTGCTTTGCAAACCCTATCCATCTTGCTACAGCAGTCACTTGGTGTGACACTTGCATTTGTCCCATAAACAACGGAGTTCACCTGATGCAGGGTGGGCCAATTAATGCTAAAGGCCTTGTCTCTTTTGCCCCAACCTTCTGCAGAATACCAATATAACATCCATTTGAGAGGATTAAAGAGCAATCAATCACTTATTCTCCAGGACATGCCAGGGAGACAGGTAGCTTCTCTCTGGGCAGCAAGGCACCCATCAAGCTTGGTTCGATGAAACAGAAGTGACAAAGAGCCAGTCTCTATTGGTCGTCAATTACTTCCTTCTGACAAAAAAAAAAAAAAATAGAAGTATGGTTTCATAGAGGACTCCACACCTAGTCAGATTCCCCACCCCCACCCCTGCCTGAAGCCTTACTTCATCAGTATGGGGGAATATACCTCCTGTTGTACTCAATTTCTGCCTACTGAGAATTTCTAGGGAAAGAATTAGAAACCAGATCACATCAGTCCCTGCTCTCTTTCTCTCAAGAAGTATATACATTTTTTTCCTTTCTGAGACTTCTTTTTAAATCAATTATCATTTTTGTGTATTTTCTTATCATTAAAATTGACGGGGGGCGGAGCCAAGATGGCGGAGTAGAAACAGCTCTTCCAAGCCTCTCTGCCCCCAGATTCTCCGCAAACTATGTAAAAAAGGACTCTGAAAATCTGCTGGAGCCCCAGCACCCACAGAACGACACAGAGAAGCTAACCTCCCGCTGAGGACAGCCCAGCACCCTGCAGGAAGGACCAGCGCAGTGGTCTGGGAGCCGGCAGCGCGCAGAGCGCAGGAGCCGAGCCAAGCCCAGGTCCACGTGAGCTGAGGTTTTAGCCCCAGGGCGGCAGGGCCAGCAGCCAGCTGGAGGAACCCCAGAACACCAGGAACTGTGGAGACGCCAGAATTATCAACATAGACATGCCTAGGACAAAGTAAGAGGTTAGTGTCCTATGGACTTTGGGACCCTTATTTGGGGAATGCGTCAGCTCCCTCCCCTGGGGGCTAGAAGCTGCTGAGGAGACACACCACTGTGTAGTTTTCAGAGGCATTTCCGGCTCCCAGCCTACAAATCGTGGGGAGATCCAGCGATCAGTCTTGGGGGTAATCGCTCTTGCTTTAACCTCCCTGGATCTGGATTGTGATCTAGGGTGGAAGTTGTGGGTGGGTTTACAGCTTGCCAGAAACGGAAGTTGCCTCCCACACGTTTGGGACGAAAATTCCTCTATCTGGCCTTAAAGCCATAGTGTGGCAACAAGCCCAAACGTCAAGCAATTAAGTGGCAACATGCCAAGGCAAAGGAAACAGAAAAATGCAACCCTAGACTCCTATTTTGGGGGCATAGAGCGGAAAAGGACTGTGAGGTCAGAAGTCCTGCTCCAAAAGCCCCAGGGGAAAACATGAGCGGGTTGCAGGCCATAGAGGACCTTAAAGAGGACTTTAAAAATCAAATAAGAGAAGTGGAGGAAAAATTAGAAAGAGAAATGAGAAGGATGTAGGAAAAGTATGAAATGAGGGTCAACAGCCTGACTGAGGAAAACAACACCTTAAAAAATAGACTAACTCAAATGGCAAAGGAGGCCCAAAAGGGCAATGAGGAGAAGAATGCCTTAAAAAGTCGAATTTGCCAGATGGAAAAAGAATCTCAAAGTTCACTGAGGAGATTCATTCCTTCAGAGTTAGACTGGAGCAAATGGAAGCTAATGACTTTATGAGGAATCAAGATGCTGTTAAGCAGATCCAAACAAACGAAAGATTAGAAGGCAATGTGAAATATCTCATGGGAAAAACCACTGACCTGAGAATAGATCCAGGAGAGACAATTTAAAAATTATTGGACTACCTGAAAGCCATGATCAAGGAAAGAACCTAGAAATCACCCTTCAAGAAATTCTCAAGGAAAATTGCCCTGATGTTTTAGATCCAGAGGGTAAAATAGAGGTTGAAAGAATCCACAGATCACCTCCTGAAAAAGATCCCCAAAAGAAAACTCCCAGGAATATTATAGCCAGGTTCCAGAATCCCAGATCAAGGAGAAAATACTCCAAGCAGCCAGGAAGAAACAATTTCAATATTGTGGAAACACAATCAGAATAGCCCAGGACCTGGCAGCTTCTACACTGAGGGATTGAAGGGCATGGAATATGATATTCCAGAGGGCAAAAGAACTGGGAATGAACCTAAGGGTCACCTACCCAGCAAAACTGAGTATTTTGTTTCAGGGAAAATATGGTCATTCAGTGGAATAGAGGACTTTCAAGCATTCTTGAGGAAAAAACCAGAATTGAATAGAAAATTTGACATCCAGACACAAGAAGGAAGAGATGCCTGAGAAGGTAATCAGGGAAAAGAAATCAAAAAGGAACTTATCAAAGTTGAACTATTTACATTCCTATATGGAAAAGCAATAACTGTGACTGATGATATCTTTCTCACTATGAAAATAATGGAAGGGGTGTGGTCATATGAATACATATGTGAATGTGTGTGTATATGGTTACAGTTATATATGGATAGAGGGCATAAGTTGAATTTGTTGGGAAGGGAGAATACTCAAGGGATGAAATTATGAGGTGAGAGAGGAAAGTGGCAAGAGGAGATGGGAGAGACAGGGTAGGGTAAACTATCCCATGTAGAAGAAGCAAGGGGAAGTGGTTGCAAAGGAGGGGGAGAATAAGGAAGGCTAAAAAGGCAAACCACATTCACATTGAATTTGGTTCAGGGAGAAAATGACATACATACTAAATGGGATATCTCAACCTGCAGCAGGATAGGGGGAAGGGGGATGAGAGGAGGGATGATGGATGGGAGGGCATCCTTGGGATGAGGGGAGGTTGGAAGTACCCACTATAGAAGAGGGACAGGATCATGTAGGGAATGGACCGGGTGGGGGGTGGGATCAGTGGGAGGGAATTATAAGCAGCCTTGTACAATATATCTACTATGACAATGTTTTGCATAGCTAGACATGTACAACATATACTGAATTACTTATCTCCCAAGAGGGAATGGGTGACAAGGAAGGAAGGAAATGGATCTGAAATTTGAGGTCGTAACATTAAATGTTTCAAATATATATAAATACTATTATTAATACTCTTTTGCTTGTAACAGGGAGATAAGATGTGCAGGCATTGGGATGCAAAGACTCACCTTCCTCTAATGGAAAAGTCGATGGGGGTATGGGAGAAGGTATGGGAGAGAGTAGATTGGAGGAAGCAATATCTTGTGGGACTACTATTCTGGGAGGTTGGGTAGGGGAATAATGGGGGGGAAATGATTGTAACTCAAAATCTGGCGGAAATGAATGATGTAAAACAGAAGTTAATAAAGTATTTGTTTAAAAAAAAAACAATTGACAATATTCAAGTAGCAGTCACAGATGCTAAACAAGTCACCTACTTTGTAGATAGGAAGCCCCCCTTACCCCTGAAGTCTGAGGAGGGGGGGGGCACGGGTTGGGGTAGGGGTTGAGGTTACTCTGAGCAAGAATTGTCTCGGACATTATCACCACATTCCTCAAACCCTGACACCCTCCAACTGCAGGACTCAGTTCTTTCGAAAAACAAATATCACGTTTGCAGCACAAATTTCCTGGGTCTAGATTGAATGGTATGCACCCGGTGTCCAGTAAGTTTGGTTGGACAAGATTCAGAAGCTCAAAGGATGGTAGAGTCTGGTTGAAAGACATGCAGGGCATGCAGGGAGGTTCCTCCCTGGGATAGAGTAGTTGGCTGTTATGGAGAGAACACCATAGAAAGAAAAGGAAAAAAATGGCTGGCAAAAAAGGTGAGGATTTTCGAGAATGAGAGGTCTGCAGAATTCTTCCTGAGTAGAGCATCGGAAAGAAGCTGAAGAAGAAGAGGGAGGGGTGGGGGGAAGGAGGAGGAGGAAAACACACACACATACATACATACATACATACATAAAAAAATAAAAGGGTTTTTTTTTATTTGAATGAAGGCCCCCTTATACCTTGATTATAGGCATTAATAATACATCAGGGTAAAAACCACAATGGAAAATGATAACCTTTGGGACATCTGGGAACAAGTTGAAAAATTCTGTCCTCTTATTGCTAACATTTTCATAGGTCTTACCATAATTTCTGAGGCTTGTTACTATAAAAGTCCTGTATATGTTGACTCTCCAGCTTAAAATTATATTGAATGGGGGTGGCTAGGTGGCACAGTGAATAGAGCACCGGCCCTGGAGTCAGGATGACCTGAATTCAAATTCGGCCTCAGACACTTAACACAAAAACTAGCCATGTGACCTTGGGCAAGTCACTTGACTCCAATTGGCCTCCAAAAAGAAAAAAGAAAAAGAAAAAAAAGAAAAAAGAAATAAAAACTATATTGAATGATTCTGGTTTCTTAAAGTGAAATGCAAGATAAGTGAAAACTGAAAGTATTGTTGAAATTTGGGGGTGCTGGGGTTAAATGGTATTTTTACATCAAGAAAATTTTAGCATTCACTTTTACAAGATTTTGAGTTCCAAATATTTTTATGTAAAACACTTCCATATTCATCATATTTGTGGAAGAAGAAACAGAGCAAAAGAAAAAAAAGAAAGAAACAATGTTTAAATCTGCATTCAAAGTCAGTTCCTTATATGGATATGGACAGCATTTTTTTCTTGTGAGTCCCTTGTTCTTGTCTTGGGTCATTATTTTCCTGAGAAAAACTGAATTATTTATATTCGATCATCACATGATGCTGCTGATAATGTAAGCAATGTTTTCCTGGTTCTGGCCATTTCACTTTGCATCATTTTGCACAAGTCTTTCTAGATTTTTCTGAAATCTGGCTGTTACTCATTTCTTATTGCACAATAGTATTTCATTATATAAGGGATTCATAAACCCCAGCTTGTTCAGCCATTCACCAATTTATGGGTATCCCTAAATTTCCAATGCTTTGCCACCATGAAGAGAACTGCTGTAAACATTGTTGCACATGTAAGTTTTTTTTTCATTTTTTTATTTCTTTGAGATACAGACCTTATAGTGGTATTGCTTGGTCAAAGGGTATGCACTTTGGTTGCCCTTTGGGGGTAGTTCCAAATTACTCTCCAGAATGGTTGGATCAGTTAACAACTCAACCAACAATGCATTAATGTCCAAATTTTTCCATACCCTCTCCAATTTTTATCATTTTCCTTTGTTGTCATATTAGCCAATCTGAGAGATGTGAGGTGTTACTTCACAGTTGTTTTAATTTGAATTTCTCTAATCAAAAATGATTTAGAACATTTCCTCATATGCCAATAGATAGCTTTGATTTCTTCATCTGAAAACTGCCTGCTCATGATCATATTTTTTGATCATTTATCAACTGGGGAATGGTTTATATTGTTGTACATTTGATTTATTTTTTTTTACATCTTTGAAAAATGAAACCATTAAGATTATTTCCCAGGTTTCTGCTTTGCTTCCTTTTTTTCCCCAATGCTTTTTTAACTTCTGGATGACATCATTCATTTCTGCCAGATTTTGAGTTATATTATTCCTCGTTTGTCCCCTACCCACCACCCCAGAATATCAGTCCCACAGGATATCCCCTCATCCAATCTGCTCTCTCCCATATCTTCTCCCATACCCTGTTGGACGTTTCCAGTAGGGCAAGGTAAATTTCTGTGCCCCAATGCCTGTATATTTTATTTCCCGATTATATGTAAAATAGTATTAATAATAGTATTTATATATTTTAAACATTTGATTTTAAAATTTTGAATTCCAGATTCATTACTTTCCTCCCTTGTCACCCACCCTTACTGGGAAGATAAGCAATTCAGTATTTGTTGTACATGTGTAGCTATGCAAAACATTACCATAGTAGACGCATTGTAAAAGACTGACTATATGTCCCTCCCACCTACCCCACCTCCCATGTGGTCTATTCCCTATTTTGATCCTGTCCCTTTTAAAAAGTGGGTGTTTCCAGCTTCCCTCCCCACCTTCCCTCATCCCTCCTCTCATTCCTTTTACCCCTACTCTCCAATAGGGCAAGATATCCTATTTAGTATGGATGTCATTCATTCTTTGAGACAAATTCAATGAGAATATGATTTTGCCTTTTTGCCTTCCTGTTCTTCCCCTCCCCTTCAACAACTTCCCCTTGTGTCTTCTACATAAGATAGTTTACCCTACCCAGTCTCTCCCCATCTCCTCTTGCCACTTTCCTCTCTCACTTCTTAACTTCACCCCTTAAGTATCATCCCTTCCCAAGAAATTCGACTTGTGCCCTCTATCTATGTATACCTGTAAATATATATACACACATTCACATATGTATTCATATGCCCATATACCCTTCTTCAACTATTTTCATAATGAGGAAGGTTTTATCAGTCACAGTTACTGTTTTTCCATGTAGGAATGTAAATAGTTCAACTTTGATAAGTTCCTTTTGACTTCTTTTCCCTGATTACCTTTTCAAGCATCTCTTGTTTCTTGTGTCTGAATGTCAAATTTTATATTCAACTCTGGTTTTTTCCTCAAGAATGCTTGAAAGTTCACTAGTGAATTCTATCAAAGATTTAAAGAACAATTGATTCCAATACTCTACAAACTATTTGGGAAAATTAGGGAAGAAGGAGTCCTACCAAACTCTTTCTATGACACAAATATGGTACTGATTCCTAAATCAGGAAGAGATAAAACAGAGAAAGAAAATCATAGACAAATCTCCCTCATGAATTTAGACGCAAAAATTCTAAATATTAGCCAAAAGACTGCAACAACTTATCACAAAAGTAAAACACCCTGATCAGGTAGGATTCATTCCAGGAATGCAAGGATGGTTTAATATTAGGAAAACCATCAGTAAAATTGAGCATATCAACAATAAAACAAGCAGAAACCACATGATCATCTCAATAGATGCAGAAAAGGCTTTTGACAAAGTACAACATCCATTCCTATTAAAAACACTAGAAAGTATAGGAATAAATGGAGCCTTCCTTAAAATAGTTGCTAGCATCTATTTAAAACCATCAGCAAGTATTATATGCAATGGGGATAAACTAGAAGCCTTTCCAACAAGATCAGGAATGAAACAAGGGTGTCCACTATCACCCTCTTATTCAATCTAGTATTAGAAACGTTAGCAGTAGCAATTAGAGAAGAAAAAGAAATCAAAGGAATCAAATTAGGCAAAGAAGTGACCAAGCTGTCACTCTTTGCAGATGATATGATGATATACTTAGAGAATCCTAGAGAATCAAGTAAAAAACTACTTGAGACAATAAATAAATTTGGCAAAGTTGCAGGATATAAAATAAACCCACATAAATCCTCAGCATTCCTGTACATCTCTAATGAAACTCAACAGCAAGAGATAGAAAGAGAAATCCCATTTAAAGTCACTGTAGACATTATAAAATATTTGAGAATCTACTTGCCAAAACAAACCCAGAATCTATATGATCACAACTACAAAACACTTCTCACACAAATAAAAACAGATCTAAATAGTTGGGAAAATATCAATTGCTCGTGGCTGGGTCGAGCTAAAATAATAAAAATGACAATTTTACCCAAACTAAACTATATATTTAGTGCCATACCAATCAATTTACCAAAAAAATTACTTTGTAGAGTTAGACAAAATAATAGCAAAATTTATTTGGAAAAACAAAAGGTCTAGAATATCAAGGGAATTAATGAAAAGAAATGCTAGGGAAGGTGGACTAGCTATGCCAGATCTTAATCTGTATTATACAGCAGCAGTCATCAAAACTGCTTGGTACAGGCAGAGGTGTAGAGTAGTGGATCAATGGAATAGATTAGGCGCAGGAGACCCAGCAGTTAATGAATATAGTAATCTATTGTTCGATAAACCCAAAGACCCCAGTTTTGGGGATAAGAATGCACTATTTGACAAAAACTGCTGGGAAAACTGGAATACAGTATGGCAGAAAGTGGGCATAGATCACTATCTAACACCATATACCAAAATCAAGTCTAAATGGGTGCATGATCTAGGTGTAAAGGATGATACTGTAAGCAATTTGGGAAAGCAAGGAATAGTTTACATGAGGGATCTGTGGAGAGGGAAAGATTTTAGGACCAAACAAGAATTAGAGAGCATTATAAAATGCAAAATGGATAATTTTGATTTTTTGAAAAGCTTCTGCACAAACCAAGCCAATGTGACCAAGATCAAGAGGGAGGTGGGAAATTGGGAAAGAATTTTTACAACTTGTGTCTCTGGTAAAGGACGCATTTCTAAAATTTATAGAGAATTGAGCCAAATCTATATGAGTACAAGTCATTCCCCAATTGAGAAATGGTCAAAGGATATGAATAGGAAGTTTTCAGAGAAAGAAATTAAAGATATCTATAAGCATATGAAGAAATGCTCTAAATCACTATTAATTAGAGAAATGCAAATCAAAACAACTCTGAGATACCACATCTCTCCAGTCAGATTGGCTAAGATGACAAAACAAGAAAGTGACAAATGCTGGAGAGGATGTGGACAAATTGGAACACTAATACATTGCTGGTGGAGTTGTGAACTTATCCAACCATTCTGGAGAGCAATCTGGACTTATGCCCAAAGGATTATAAATAATTTCATACCCTTTGACCCAACAATACCACTTCTAGGGTTATATCCCAAAGAGATCATAGATGTGGGAGGAAGACCCATAAGTACAAAAATATTTTTAGCAGCCCTTTTTGTGGTTGCAAAGAATTGGAAACTAAAGGGGTGCCCATCAATTGGGGAATGGCTAAACAAGTTGTGGTATATGAATGTAATGGAATTTTATTGTGCTATAAGAAACGAGGAGGTGACGGATTTCATAATTACCTGGAGAGACTTATACAAACTGATGCTGAGCGAGAAGAGTAGAATCAGAAGAAATTTGTATACAATCACAGACATACCATATCTGTGATGACCAACTATGACAGACTGGACTCTTTTCAGCAATGCAGTGATATAATTTAATCCTGAATAACTCAAGAAAGTGAGAAATGCACCATCCAGAGATATAACTATTAAGAACTGAGCCGGAATCCTGATGGAAGCAAACTAAATGATCTTGTTCGTCTCAGTGTTTGGTTTTATTTCTTCCTTACCATCTCTCATCCCACCTAGTACAATATGCCTTTGTAATTGGAATAATGTCTAATATGAATGCATTTCCAGACCCTATACTGTAATATATGCTGTCATGAGGGGAGGGGGGAGGGAAGTAAAGGAGATTTGAAAATCAAGGAACTATGGAATTGAATCTTGTTAACTGAAACGAAACTAATAAATTAATAAAAAAAATTTTAAAAAAATAAAAAAAAGAATGCTTGAAAGTCCTCCCTTCCACTGAATGACCAGAAGATGCTCAGTTTTGCTGGGTAGGTGATTCTTGGTTTTAATCCCAGCTCTTTTGCCCTCTGGGATATCATACTCCATGCCCTTCAATCCCTCAGTGAGATATTTCACATTGCCTTCTATTCTTTCAATTGCTTGGATCTATTTTTTTTTTAATTTTTTTAAAGCAATTGGGGTTAAGTAACTTGCTCAAGGTTACACCGCTAGTCATTATTTATGTGTGGGTGCTCATTTTCTGAGGCCGGATTCGATCCCGGGTCATCCCAACTCCGAGGCCAGCTCTCTTACTCACTGTGCCACCTAGACGCCCCTATTTTTTTATTTTTTGCTTGGATATATTTAACAGCATCTTGATTTCTCATAAAGTCACTAGCTTCCATTTGCTCCAGTCTAATTCTGAAGGAATGAATCTCCTTAGTGAGCTTTTGAGATTCTTTTTCCATCTGGCAAATTCGGCTTTTTGAGGCATTCTTCTCCTCATTGCCTTTCTGAGCCTCTTTTGCCATTAGAGTTAGTCTATTTTTAAGATGTTATTTTCCTCAGTCTGGCTGTTGACTGTCATTTCATACTTTTCTTGCATCTTTATCATTTCTCTTCCCAATTTTCCCCCCACTTCTCTTATCTGCTTCTTAAGGTTCTCTATGCCCTATAGCCAGCTTGTATTTTCATTTGGGGCTTTTGGTGCAGGAATTCTGACCTCACAGTGCTCCTCCAAGCTTTGATCCTCTTTGCCCCTAAAATAGGAGTCCATTGTTGAATTTTTCTATTTATTTTGTTTCTTTTGCTTAGCCATGTTGCCACTTAATTACTTGATTTTTGGGCTTGTTGCCACAGCAGGACTCTGCCACCAGATAGGAAAGCTTCTGTCCTGAACATTGGGGTCTTCACAACTTCCGGGGTTGGGTGGCCTTTGTAAGGCCTCCACCCACTCTGGCAAGTTGGATTCCCACCCCAGACCTCCCTCTCAGACCACAAAGCAGATCCAAGCAGGTTAAAGCAAGAGCAATTAACCCCCAAACTGATTGCTAGATCTCCCTACTGTTCACAGACCAGGAGCTGGAGCTGCCACTGATACTGCAAAATGGCCTCTGTGCCACGTTTCTTCACCTGCTTTTTGCCCCCAGGGGAGGAAGCCGATGCATTCCGCAAATACTGGGCCCATAGTCCATAGGGCACTAACCTCTCACTTTGTCCTAAGCATATCTGTGCTGATAATACTGGAATTGCCAGAGCTCCTGGTGTTCTGGGGTCCCTCCAGCCAGCTGCTGGCTGGGTCTCCATGGGGCTAAAATTGCCACTTATGTGGGCCTTGCTCAGCTCCCAGAGCATTGTGCTGTGCTGTGCTGGCCCCTCCCTGCAGGGCTGCTGGGCTGTCCTCAGTGGGATGTTAGCTTCTCTGTGTCATTCTGTGAGTACTGGTGCTCCAGAAGTTGTTCAGAGTCCACCTTTTACATGGTTTGGAAGTGGTGGGGCAGAGTACCTTGTGTGCTGTTTCTACACCACTATCTTGGCTCCACCACTTTCCTTAATTAGTTCTTGTACTTTCTATTCTATTTGACCAATTTTATTCTTTAAGGAGTTGTTTTCTTCAGGGTATTTTTGTATCTTCTTTTCCATGTGGCCAATTTACTTTTTAAGCAGTTTTCCAAGATTTTGAATCTTTTCTTCATAATTCTCTTCCATAACTCGTTTCTTTTCCTACTTTTTTCTTGTAGTTCTCTTATATGTTTTTTAAACTCTTTTTTGAACTCTTCTATGAGTTCTGTCTAGCCTTGACTTCACTTTTCATTTTCTTTGGGTTTTGTCCATTGGTGTTTTGACATGCTGTCCCATTCTGTTTGTGTTTTTGTCTTCCCTGTCACCATAACAGCTTTCTAGAATCAAAGTTTTGTTGTTGTTTTTTTTTTATCATCTCTTTTGAGCGGAGGGGATGTTGGGCTTTTTCCATTCTTTTAAATTTTAGCTCTGCTCCCAGGGTGGAAGGGGCACTGCCTTATGTTTCTCATATTATTGACTGCAGGTCCTGGCTGTTTACCTGGTACTGTACTGATATTGCTCTAAGGCCCATGGGGAGCCTATTGCCTGGAGGTATCCTGAGGGAATGGTGTGGGAATTGGCTGGCACTACTAGATGCTAAAGGGGTCTGGCAGATTATCTGGTACTGAACTGCTATCCTAGTAGTTGTGTCTGGCATGTGCTGTGGCCCCTTGGGTTTGTTTGTTTATTTGTTTGTTTTTTTTTTGTTTCTATGGCTACACTAAAGAATATGGTAGTCAGGCCCCTGGAGTCTGCCTGTTTGCCCAGGGGATACACTGAAGCACATGGAGTTGGAATCTACTGTGCTGTTTCTCAAAATGTGAATTACTGTGACAAAAAAATAGCATATTCCATATATTTATGGAAACATACAGGTGTGAATTATAGACACATAGAACCATAGAATCATTATCATTATAATAAACAATAACATCATTATCAAAGTTCCTGAACAAAAGAGGAAGAAATTGGCATACATTCTCAAAACATGTGATAATTCAAAAACATGTAATCTTTCAGAATAATTATAGTCACGAAATTGAAAAACAGTAAAGTCAGATAACAAAGATATGCCATTGGATTTTTTAAATATAACTGAAATGTTAATGCAAGGTTTCAAGAATAGAATCAAAATTTCCAATAATATGTCAGCAAAGAAATATCAAACAGTTGACTGAGAAATGAAGATTTCCATGGGGGAATGGAGACATTTATGAGGACAACTCAGAATAAATTTAATGGCATAAGAAATTACAAAAGAATCCTTAAGAATTTTGGATAAAAGTTCAAAATATGTAAAAATAAACATACAAACGAACAAACAAATTATTAAATGCCTTGGAATATCCAGGTTTGTGTTTCTAATTATACATCAGGGGGCGGAGCCAAGATGCTGGAGTACATACAGCACTTCCACAGAATTCTAGCTCACACCACTTCAACATTATGCTAAAGAGGGACTGTGAACAACCTCTGGAGCTCCAGAACCCAAAGAACGACAGAGAAAATCAAACTTCCCACTGAGGACAGCCCAGCAGCCCAGAAGGGAGTGACCAGCAAAGGGCTCTGGGAGTCAAGCCCAGGACCTCATGAATCAGAGGTTTCAGCTCCAGGGCAGCTGGTCCAGCAGCCAGCTGGAGAGACCCCAGAACACAAGCATCTGTGGCTTTTCCAGAATTTCCAAAGTTACTCCCCTATGGACTTTGGGACCAGTATTTGGGAGTCAGCTTCATCCTCTGGGGGCTAGAAGCCTCTGAGGAGACATGGCAGACTGGTCACTTTGAAGCTTCAGTTGCAGCTTCAGATCCTAGCCTGCAAACTGTAGGGGGATATGGCAATCAGTCTGGTGGCTAATTGCTCCTACTTTAACCTCCCTGGATCTGGACTGCAGTCTGGGGTGGAGGACTTGGGGTGTGTGTCCAGCTTGCCAGAGTGTGTGGGGCCTTAAAACCTATGGCAGTTGAGAAGACCCCAATGTTTTGGAAAGAAGCTTTCCTTTCTGGTGGCAGAGTCCTACTGTGGCAACAAGCCCAAAAGTCAAGTAATTAAGTGGCAACATGCTTAGGCAAAGGAAACAAAATAAACAGAAAAATTCAATATTAGACTCCTATTTTGGGGGCAAAGAAGATGGAAGCATGGAACAGGAGGAGGTCTGGGAGTTCAGAAATCCTTCACCAAAAGCACCAAATGAAAATACTAGTGGGTTACAGGCTATAGAGGACCTTAAGAAGGATTTTCAAAACCAAATAAGAGAAGTGGGGGAAAAATTTATAAGAGAAATGAGAAGGATGCAGGAAAAGTTTGAAATGAGAGTCAACAGCCCGACTGAGGAAAATAACACCTTAAAAATAGACTAACTCACATGGCAAAAGAGGCTCAAAAAGGCAATAAGGAGAAGAATGCCTTAAAAAGCCAACTTTGCCAGATGGAAAAAGAATCTCAAAGCTCACTGAGGAGATTCATTCATTGAGAATTAGACTAGAGTAAATGGAAGCTAGTGACTTTATGAGAAATCAAGATGCTCTTAAACAGATACAAGCAATTGAAAGAATAGAAGGCAATGTGAAATATCTCATGGGAAAAACCACTGACCTGGAAAATAGATACAGGAGAGATAATTTTAAAATTATTGGACTACCTGAAAGCCATGATCAAAGAAAGAACCTAGAAATCATCCTTCAAGTAATTCTCAAGGAAAATTGCCCTAATGTTTTAGACCCAGAGGGTGAAATAGAGGTTGAAAGAATCCACAGATCACCTCTTGAAAAAGAACCCAAAAAGAAAACTCCTAGGAATATTATACCAGGTTCCAGAATTCCCAGATCAAGGAGAAAATACTACAAGCAGACAGGAAGAAAGAATTTGAATATTGTGGAAACACAATGAGAATAGCACAGGACCTGGTAGCTTTTACACTGAGGGGTGGAAGGGCATGGAATATGATATTCCAGAGGGCAAAGGACCTGGGGTTAAAACCAAGAATCACCTACCTAGCAAAGCTGAGTATTTTGTTTCAAGGGAAAATATGGTCATTCCGTGGAACAGAGGACTTTCAAGCATTCTTGAGGAAAAAAACCAGAGTTGAATAGAAAATTTGACATTCAGACACAAGGAACAAGAGATACTTGAGAAGTTAAACAGGGAAAAGAAATCAAAAGGAACTTATCAAAGTTGAACTATTTACATTCCTACATGGAAAAACAAAAACTGTGACTGATTAAACCTATCTCAGTATGAAAATAAATGAAGAAGAGTATATGGGTATATGAATACATATGTTAATGTGTGTATATATGTTTACAGGTATACATGGATAGAGGGCACAGGTCGAATTTGGTCAGAAGGGATGATACTTAAGGGATCAAGTTAAGAGGTGAGAGAGGAATGTGGCAAGAGGAGATGGGGAGAGACCTGGACCAGGGTTAAACTAGGAGAGGGGCAGAACAGGAGGGCAAAAAGGCAAAACCATATTCTCACTGAGTTTGGCTCAGGTAGAGAATGACATACATACTAAATGGGATATCTCACCCTGCAGAATAGTAGGGGGAAGGGGATGAGAGGGGGTAGGATGGAGGGGACGTCATCCTGAGGGTAGGGGAGGTTGGAGGCACCCACTTTTGAAGAGGGACAGGATCTGAGTAGGGAGTGGACCAGGTGGGAGTGGGATGGATGGGAGAGAAATATTGTCAGTCTTTTACAATATATCTCCTAGGATAATATTTTGCATAGCTATACATGTACAACATATACTCAATTGCTTTTCTACCCAGTGGACATGGGTGACAAGGGACGAAGGGAATGGATCAGGGATTCAAAGTTTTAAAATTAAATGTTTCAAATATTTATAAACATTTGTATTGATACTATTTTGCATGTCTTAAAAGATGTGCAGGCAGTGGGTCACAGACATTCACCTTGCCATAATGGAAAAGTCAAAGGAGGAATGGGAGAGAGCAGATTGGATGAGGGGATATCCTGTGGGACTGCTATTCTGGGGTGGTGGGTAGGGGGGAAACGGGGAAAATTGTAACTCAAAATCTGGCGGAAATTAATGATGTAAACCAGAAGTTAATAAAGCGTTTGTTAAAAAAAAATACAGCAGGGAAAGAGAATTTCCATTTAAGCAACTGGAAACACTATAAAATTTGGAATCTACCTACCAAGACAAGCACAGGCATCATATGAACACTATTATAAAAACAGGAAGATCTTCACACAAAGTTAGATCTAAATAATTAGAGAAATACAATTTTTTCAAGGGCGGCCCAAGTCAATATAAGAAAAATGACAGTGCCTAAATTAATTTACTTATTCAGAATTGTACCAATCAAATTGCCAAAGAATTGCTTCAAAGAACTAGAAAGAGTATTAACAAAATTATCTGAAGGAACAAAAGTTGAAGAAGACCAATGAAATCGATTAAAAAGAAAAGGAAAAAATGAAGAAAGGGGGCCTAGCTCAAAATATACTATAAAATTATAATTATCAAAACAATTGTTTTTGCTGAATAAAAAATGGAAAGCTAGATTAGAGGCACATATTAGGTACACATTACATGGGGGGGAAAATAAGCACAGTAACCTATTGTTAATAAACCCAATGATCTCAGGCAATCAGGCAGTAATTTAACATTTGATAAATCCTATTAGAAAAACTAGACAGTAGTCTAGCAAAACCTTGGCATAGAACAACATCTCACATTTTATATCAAGATAAGCTCAAGATAGATATATGTTGTAGAAATAAAAATGATATAACAAGATAAACTAAAATAAGTATATGACTTAGAAATAAGAGATGATATATACAGAACTAATGATGCATGGAAGAAATTATCTGTTGAATCTATAGATAGAAGAGCTTGTGAACAAACAAGAAATAGATAGGATCATGAGAAACAAAATCAATCATTTTGATTACATTAAATTTTAAAAAGTTTTGCACATAATCTTTGCAGTCAAAAGTAAAAGAAAAGCAGGAAAGTGAGGCAGGAAAATATTTTAACATTTTGATTTATTATTTATTTATTTTCAACATTCTTTTCTTTTTAAAAATTTGAATTCCAAATTCTCTCCCTCACTTCCATCCCCTCCCCTACCTATTGAGAAGGTAAGCAAGATGAAATCAATTTTATGTGTGAAGTCATGTAAAATATGTTTCAACATTAGCCATGTATTTTTTTTTTAAAACAGCAAAAGAAAACTAATTTGATATGCACTGATTTCATTAATTCTCTCTGGAAGTGGATAGCAATTTTTTCATTGTTAGTCCTTCAGAGTTTGTTTGGGTCATTGTATTGATCAGAGTAGTCAAGTCTTTCATAGTTGATCATCATTACAACAATGCTGTTGCTATGTACAATGATCTCCTGTTTTTACTTCATTTTCTTTCCATTCATATGTAACTCACCATGTTTTCCTAAAACAGCATAATAGTACTCCATCACAATCATATGCCCCAACTTATTCATTCTTCAATTGATAGGAAACTCCTCAATTTCCAATTCTTTGCCACCACAAAAAGAGCTGCTCTAAATATTTTTCTACATATAGGTCCTTCTTTTTCTTTAATCACTTTGGGGTACAGATATAGTAGTGTTATTACTGGTCAAAGGGTATTTACATTTTTATAGCACTTGAGTTCCAACTTGTTCTCCAAAATTGTTGAAGCAGGTCACTACTCCACCAGCACTTCATTAGTGTATCTGTTAAGCCCAGAATTATATAAAATGGCCAGAAATTTATAATTATTATAAATAATAGAGGATTGATGGTATTTTTGTTTTGAACCTCTAGGCAAGACAATGAATTAATGAATGAATAAATAGTTATTAAACATGTAATATGTGTTAGGTACCATGTTAGCTAGACCTTAAAATCTGGTCTCAGACATGTATGTGCGATCTTGGACAAGTCACTTAATGTTTGTCTTAGTCTCTGAGGCAAATTGTAAAATGGGGATAATAAGAACACTTATTTTGCAGGGTTGTCACAAACATCAAATGAGACAATATTTGTAAAGTGTTTAACATGGTGACTGGGACATAGTAGACACTATTTAAATACTTTTTCCTTTTTTGCCTCCCTCTCCTTCCTCAGGACAAAAAAGACATAAATGAAACCAATATTAGCCATGAGAATTTTGTATACTATAGGATATGAATGCATATATGTACATATATTTATATATAGAACATATATACATGTTTTATACATCATAAATACAAGGGAGAATAAAGTTTAACATAATTAATTAGCAGAGTTTTGGCTGAAAGCTTGGATTTAGTGGCAAGAAGTTACTATAGTAGTTCAGGTGGACATTGAAGAATGAGAATGTCTATAAAGTAAAATTTTTAGATCTAAGAATCATTCAGTCTCTGTCTCTGTCTCTCTGTCTCTCTGTCTCTCTCTTTCTCTCTTCCTCTCTCTGCCACATTGCACCCTACTATGTTCAAAGTTACTATATGGAATAATAGAAAGAGAAAGTACTTCTCATTACCTGAAGAATTGTTATTCTTGAAAGGAAAACTAATAACCAGAAATGCTGAATTGCATTTGGTCAGGGATCTCATACCTTTATGATCTCCCACAGTACCCCAGTTAAATATGGTAATTATAGCCTGATAAGCCAAAAACCAATTAAGGATGGCATAGGCAGGCTTAAGAAGGGGAAAAAGTGAGTGATTTTGTGACATATGTCCCACAGAGGAAGAATGAAAAGAGAAGAAATCTGGATGCAGCAATTTATCTTAAAAAACAAAACAAAAACAAAAAAACAACCTCTTAAGTGACTTCCCAAGCTGTGATTTATAGGACATAAAATAGGGAGAAGGGTTAGATGTGCAGTCAATATCTTAAAAATTAGCTCACTGGAAGGATGCCTAGTCCCCTTTTAGCAAGTAAAGTGAGTAAGACTGTCACAAAAGGATCATAATACACTGTTACTCATTATTTTAAATCAATATTAATTTTGCTGCTAGTATGTGTTTTAAAAAAGTTGCTTTTACCTCTTTTTTATTAAAATCAATATTTTAGTCAGTCCTTTAGACTAAGTTGTTGCAGATACATTACTATGCAACTAACCCTGGGTTGTAGTCAGTGATGTTTTGTGCTTGGATGATAATTACTGTCAAAATGAAAGGGGTTAGTGAACAGGACCCATGGGGATGGCAGGATGACACTCTATGCAAGACATCCTGCTAATAGGTCTGAGAACAATTAGTTTCTGATCACAACACGTAACCCACTAGCTCTCAAATTCTACAGAAGCATGGGAACTGCTCAGGGATATTTTAAGTATAGTAATATAATATCATAGATTTAGAAATGGAAGCAACCTGGTCTGTTACTTCACAATGTTTCCTGATATGAAGCCATTAGAAAGGGGTGTTATACAAACTGCCAAATCTTTCTATGTATTTGCCATTTACATTTTACTCACCACATAAAAAATACAAAAGTGAGCACAAATTATCACCTTTCAAACCCTATGTCTTCTTGTGAACCTATTTGGATGACAAATCTTTGACTGTGTGCTGTTGCTATTTTATTTTTATTTCAGCATCATTTGATGTTTGTGAATTATTTTATGTCAGAAGGACAATGTATTAAAAGATGGTATTCTATTTTATTTAAAAATGTTACTACCTTTCATTTTTATATTTCTTTCATTTCTAAATATATCTTTTTGTCTCTCTTCTAATGCTCTTTCAAAAGTTCTGAGAACAGTTTTCATTTTCCCAAGACTTTATCAGAATCCTATTTTTGTTTCTCCAACCATTACCTGAATACACTTACATATATTTATCCTTGGCTGTCCACATACTCTGTCAACCAGTTGATAAATCCATGACCTCTTAACGACTGATCTTCTTTCATAAGTCAATGCATGCAATCATTTATTCCAACAGTGACCAGTTATCATGAAAAAAAGAACAATCTTACTGTAAGTGGTCTATGTCAGGAAATCTAAGGAGTTAAGAGAAGTAGGATTATGGAAGTAGGGGCAGGTAATTTGGAGCTTTCAGGCAGGGCAGTGAAAATGAAATACATTCGATTGCATGTATAGCCATTTATTTTGGAGGGTTAGATTCTCTAACTCTAGAGAATTCAGATAAGAAAGTAAGCATATTTAGAAATATAGCCAAGATCAGAAGGGAAACATAAATTGGCAGGTGGGGGGAATTATAGACAATTTCTCAGATAAAGGACTCATACCTCAAACATATAAAGACATCTGTCAAATTTACAAGAATATGAGTAATTCCCCAATTGATAAATGGTCAAAGAATATGAAGAGGTAGAGTCCTGATGAAATCAAAACAACTTATAGTCATCTAAAAAAATGCGCTCTAAAAATTATTGATTAGAAAAATGCAAATTAAAACAATTTTGAGATATTATTTACATCTATCAGATAAGCTTACATGATAGAAAAGGAAAGCAACAAATATTGGAGGTGATGTGGAATAATTGAGACACTAATTTATTGTTGGTAGAATTGTGAACTAATCCAATAATTTTGGAAAACAATCTGGAAATATGCACAAAGTGTTATTAACCTGCTTCTCCCCTTCAACCCAACAACACAACTACAAGATCTATTCCCAAAGATAATTAGCTCTCTTTGTGGCAGCAAAGAACTGAACATTGTGGTGATGCCCATCAACTGGGGAATGACTGAACAAGTTCTGGTCTGTGATTGTGATGATACTACTGTGCAATAAAACATGATGAACTTGATGATCTTAGAGAAACATGGGATTGACTTGTAGGAAATAATGAAGAGCAAAATGAGGAGAACCAAAAGAACAATGTATACAATAACAGCAATGTTGTTTTAAGAGCAACTTTGAGTAATTAAGTCATTTTGAACATTATAAATACTCAAATTAACTACAAAGGACACATGAAGAAAAATGTTATCTGTAATCCAGAGAAAGAACTGAGCAGAGAAGTGAAAACTTACAGGTACCTAGAAGTATCTCTGAAAATAGCTGCATAAAACCCCTGAAGTTTGGGACAGTGTGCCCTCCATCATGGAAGCAAAGTCCTACTTTAACAAAGAGTTAAAAGTTCAAGTAATAGACTGTGAAAATGAGCAAACAATAGAAAAATTCTGACCATAGAAAGTTACTAATGATGACAAGGAAGATCCAAATACACATTTGGAAAAAGATACCAAAGTGAAAGCTCCTACATCCAAAGCCTCCAAGAAAAATATGAATTGGTCTCATACCATGGAAGGTGTCAAAATTGATTTTGAAAATCAATAAGAAAGATAAATAAATTGATAAATTATCAAAATATATGAATAGGTTTCAGATGATGTAATCAAAGCTGTCTATAACCATTTGAAAAAATGATCTCACTACTGTTTGGAGAAATGCAAATTAAAGCAATTCTGAGGTACTACCTCATACCTATTAAATTGACTAATAGGACAGAAAAGGAAAATGACATAGTGCAAGGGATGTGGGAGAAATGAGCCATTCATGCACTGTTGGTAGAATTGTGAACTGATTCAACCATTCTGTAGAGCAATTTGTAAGTATGCTCAAAGGGCTATAAAACCATGCCTGCCCTTTGACATAGTGATGCCACTACTAGTTCTGTATCCCAAAATAGGTAAAAAAGTAAAAAGACTTAAATGTTCAAAAATATTTATAGAACATCTTTTCTGGTGGCTAAGAATTTGAAATTGAGGGGGTGCCCATTAGTTGGGACATGGCTGAACAAATTGTTGTATGTGAGTGTGATGGAACACTGTTATGCTATAAAAAAGTGATGAACAGGATGCTCTCAGAAAAACCTGGAAAATTTACATGAGTTGATGATGCAAAGTGAAATGCCCTCTGTACAAAGTAACAGCAATATTATGATATGATCAGCTGTGAATGACTTGGTTATTCTCAGTTATACAATGATCCAAGACAACTTTGAAGGACTTATGATAAGAAATGCTTATCCCCAGAGAGAGAAATGATGATGTCTGAATAAAGACTGAAGTATACTTTTTGCTCTCTTTCTTTTTTTTTCTTTTTGGAGGGCAATTGGGGTTAAGTGACTTTCCTAAGGTCACATGGCTAGTAAGTGTTAAGTGTCTGAGTCTGCATTTGAATTCAGGTCCTTCTGACATCAGGGCTGTTGCTCCACTCACTGTGCCACCAAGTCTCCCCTACTTTTTTGCTTTCTTCATTTTTCTTGTTTGCTTTTTTCTTTTTTGTTTTCTTTCAAAACATAACTATTATGGACATGTTTTGCACGACTACACATGTATAACCTATAACAAATTGTTTGCCTTCTAGATTAGGAGGGTTGGGAGGGAGGGAGAAAAATTGGAATTCAAGGTTTTAAGAATGAGTGTTGAAACTCGGGGAAAATAAAATAACAAATCTTTTCATTACAAATTTTCATAACTGAAAACTTCAGTGTCATTCATATTTTTATCATCTTCCCTATGTGCAAACTTTTACCACACTTGTACTTCATCTTAGATTTCAGGATCTCTAACAATTACATAGATTTGTGTGGTTAGAATAACAGGGGGTGGGGGGGGTGCTAAATGTGGTGATTTAGGTTTTTCTTGTTTTCAGTACCATGAAGAAATGTGGGAAAAGTCATAGCAATTATTATTCTTGCTTTGCCTAAAATGAACATTTAAAAAATGTGAATTCATTTTGGATTTGCCTCCTCTCCTATGCACTACAAGTCATAAATAAGCTCAACTGAATTTATGTTAATGCGTATAGAGCCTTAGGGGGAAAAGTAAACCTAACCATCCAAACCAACCCTGCCATGGAGCTACAATGTTTGCATTGAGGTATTTAAATGAAGACTTATGCATAAAATGTGGCATTTGATATTTATCCAGAGCCTTTGAAAAAAGATTGTGAAATCATCCCTTTGTTGTATGATGTGGAACACTAACTTTGGAAGAAGGGGATTCTGGAGTCCAGAATCACAGCCCAACACAAATGGGGCCCATTACTTTTATGTACATTTTGCTACTGATTTTGAAGGTAGAAAACTATATTTCACATATGTTATGAGAGAAACTCTATTTATATCAAGCATCACAATAATTTGGATAATGGATCCTGAAGATAAATTTTTGATGTCTCAAAGTGGTAGGACAGCCCAATAAGGTTTATACCTTTGGATTTTAATGTATGGTTCCTGAATGTTGCTCTGTTCTGCCTTTTTGGCTTTGCCAAAACCAAAGGGAAAGGTGTTAGAGTCATCAGACATCTATAACTTCAGAGTTTAAGAATGATTTTTCAAGGTTCAGCTAGGTGGCACAGTAAATAGCACAACAGCCCTGGAGTCAGGAGGACTTGAGTTCAAATCCGATGTCAGGCACTTAACACTTACTAGCCCTGGGAATTTGTCAAGTCACTTAACCCCAATTGCCCTCTCAAGGAGAAGAAGAAGAAGAAGAAGAAGAAGAAGAAGAAGAAGAAGAAGAAGAAGAAGAAGAAGAAGAAGAAGAAGGATTTTTTGGGATTACAGCTTGACTTTGGCTTGGGACTGGAATTGTATTCCCCACTATTCAGATTTATTGTGATTCAAATTAGACTGATAGTGTAAAGATTCCAAAGAGTCAAGTGCCTACTTCAAGCCTACTAGCTGAGTAACTGTGAGGCACTTAGGTCCATTTAATTCATTCAATTTCCTCAGCTTCAGTTTCATCTATAAAATTAGGGGGTTGGTGAGAGAACTCTGGAGGTCCCTTCTATAATGAAATGCAGATTTGAAGATCTTACTTGCCCCTAGGCCCTTTGACTGGCTTAAGTGACTCTGAGAACCTTCTTTAATTTGAAAATATACTCTGCCCCCTAATAAGCTGAATGTAGTCACATGGAGCCTGTGGTAGGAGGCTTGGTTTTCAGGAATGACCACATCTTGATGCTGTGTGATTGGGCAGTGGGTCAAGAAGGTGGTTACATTCTCTGACCCAGGAGAAGGCTATGTAATTCCTGATGTTTGGCTTTGCTTTGGGGCTTACTTTGAGAAGTGTTGTGTGATTTGAGCAGATGAGACTCTGGGCAGCCGTTGAGAGCCCCCTGGCTTTGAAAACCCAGATGTTGATGCTTCCCTCTCTGGTAACTGTGATTTTAGTATTGATAATGGTTGGACAGTTTGGAAGCCTGTCTGTTTGAACTTGATCTGTATACTTTGATGTTCGGGGAGCTGACCTTTTTCCCCTGAACTAGGTAAATGATATGTGTTTGATTGATTAAAGTAAGCTTGTTAACCCATTTTGAGTTGCTTTCCTTTTGAAAAACAGATCTAAGAAACTGTGTTGGCAGCCACCCTGGGGAATTTGGGGTGCTTGCTGCTACACCATCCTGCTTTAAAAGTAAGGTCCTAAAATACTATAGAAGGCTACCTTGTAATTGAGTATGAATAAGACATTTTGGAAACTTTTGTTTTTAAGGGACTTAATTGGTAAAGGATCACAAGCACCAGCATTTAAATATGCATGTCATGTTAAGGTCATTCCCCCTATAAGGTGTGAGGGGAATGTCCCTGAATTACTTTTCAATATTTATTCAAATATAAGGAAGTCCTTTCTACAAATTAGCAGTGACCAAACTGTATTAGTTACATAGCGAAGGAAAGGGCTCTGTATGACTGAAGTCTAGAAGAATCTATCACACTTCTTATAGAAAATTCACCCCAAAGATGAGAAATTGATGCAGATGTAGATCCCTTTCCACTATGAAATTTCATGAATTCTAATAGTGTTATACTGGAGGTATGAAATATTTGTTATTTACAACCACATATCATTCTCATTTGAGCTTTCTTTCAAGACTCAAGGATGCCCTTCTCCATCCCCCCTCCCGATTTTCATGATTTTCTACTCACATTCATTTATCAAGAAGAAAAAGTGAATGGATAAAAGGCATTTCAGTTTAGGGAACTATCCCTAAGCTAATGATTTAGCAAACAATTATTAGGTGTTTACTATGTACCATTGTCATGATAATGGAAATCTGAAGATTTTCCCATACATACATACATATATATATATATATATGTATGTATGTATATATGTATTTATGTATGTGTGTATGTGTATGTATATATATATATGTGTGTGTGTGTGTGTGTGTATATATATATATATATATCCTGATGTGAAGTTGTGCTTTGGGGCTCACTTTGGGAAGAGTTGGGTGATTTGACCAGATGAGACACTGGGAAGCTATTTTGCCCCCCCCCAGCTTTGAAAACCCAGATGTTGGTGCTTCCCTCTCTGGTAACTAATTAGGTATGGATGTAATGGTCAGACAGCTGAAAGTCCTGTCTGCTGAATTGTGTTATTTTCTGTCGAAACTTCTGTTTATAATCTCTGAAATTCAGGGTGCTGACTTTTTCCCCTGAACAAGGTAAATGATATATGTTTGATGGATTAAAGTAAGATTCTTAACCCATTTTAGTTGCTTTCCTTTAGAAAAGCAGATCAAAGAACCTGTGATGGCAGCCATCCTGGGTATGCTAGGGCACTTGCTGCTACAACGATACCCTGTGTTAAGGACTGGGGTTACAAATATAAGAAGAAAAAACAGTATCTGCCTACAAGGAGCTTATATTCTAATGGAGGAAGATAGTTCTAAGAGGAAGCTGAAAAGGAGGTTAGAAAGGGGTGCTTCCTTCCTGGGTGAGTCCTGACAATCATCCCTCTTACTCATGGTCCCCGGATCCATGAGCTGGAGGTCCTGGTGCTTGATCCATGCTTGAATCTCACCTGGGTTCTCTCAAGACACTCTTCAGCCACAACCTGAATGACACTGCTTCCTTAACTTAACTGTTACCTGCCCTACAGGTGAATACTGAGCTGCATCTCCTAATTTATGGGCCTGACCTCATAAGCAAGGGGTGCAGTAAACTGAGTTCAAAGACTAAATAAGAGTGTCTCAGTTCTTGGCTTAACCAGCAAGGTGACTAGGTTCCCACTTATAAACACAAATTGCTCCCCAAATAGGAGTTCTGGGTAGATGCCCTTGAGACTTTGGTCTGTTTGAAATGCTTCTGATTCTTGATAGTAAAGTCAGAGGCTGAGGAATGGGTGTGGGAGATGATGTTATAAATTTCCTTGGACATATTGTACCAAATGTGCTGCCTCACTAAAGATAAAATTTTACATGTCACTGGAAGACAAGTTGATCTCAAATCAACCAATATCTAGCAGATACACACACCTCAGAGGGTGTGTAGATTGGTTTGGAAAGTTCTGAAGTTTTCAAGGCCCTGTTCCTATAAGTCAGAAGGGACAGCCCAGAGAGCCCTTCTTGCTAGTACATTGTAAAATCTTGGTATACTTTTCTAATTTTTAAAAAAGAATTCAATTATTTATTTGTGATAAATATTATTTACATATTCTAACCTTAACAAACACCAAATAAAACAGACATTTCCATATGCATGGTGGAATAGAAAAAGAAAATTGCATATGAACATGCAGATCTTTATTATATATAGCTTGCTTTACTTTTTAAGTAAATAATAAGTTAAACCTTAAAAAAAAGGGTGCTTCCATTGGGAGTGGTAGAAAAAAGTTTGAAGAAGGGTAGAGAAGGCCAGAGTGAAGAATGCAGCCAAAGAAGAATGAATGATGTCTAGGGCGAAGGTCTCTCTAGAGTACAATAGATAAAGTTGGAAAATGCAGAAATATAGTCTGGAAAGAAATTTCCCTTGGACCCAGCTCTGAATTTGCTTAAAATGAGTTTATGTCATCAATCAAGAATATAATCAAAAGTTTTTACTCTAACCAAACTGTATTGATTATTTCAGGAGATGATTTGTCATAATGTTCTAATAATAATAGCAATGCCAGAATCACTGGATTATAAACTATGGGGCAATGGGATGGTGGTGGTGAGAAAGTAAAATATAAGAGAACTGGAAAGGTAGAAATGAGTTAAGTATGACTTTAAAAGTCAAATGGAGGATTTTTAGGGAGATTCTGGAGGTAATAGGGAGCTATTGGGGTTAAATGATTGGGGGGGCAGGGAGATGTGTGACAGGTGACTGGAGTAAGGAGAGGCCTAACGCAGGGAGAGCAAGCATAAACCGATGGCAATAGTACAAGTATGACATACTTAGACCCTACAAAAATAGTAACTTCTCAGAGGAGAGAAGTGGATGCTTGTGAGAGCTTAGAAAATATCACTTGACAGGCTTTGACAATAAATAGGATGGGAAAGAGTGAAGAGATAAAAATCAGTCAATCAAAAACATTTATTGTGTTAACATTTTCAAAGAACAAACACTAAGCAGTGGGTTGATACATAGGAATTAAGCAGAGGGATGGCAGAGTAGGTAGGAAGACCTGAGTTCAAATCCAACCTCAGATACGTCATCATTTGTGTGACCTTGGGCAGTCATTTAACTTCTTTTTGTCTCAATCTATAAAATCAGGATAATAATAAGACCTACCTCCTAAGGTTGTAGTGAGATGATTTTTGTGAGTTTTTTGCCAAGAGCAAAGCACTAAATAAATGCGATTATTATCTGTATTATTAAAATTCCTGCTTCTAGATCCTTTACTCTCTCTTTCTAACCCTCTGAAATCTCTTTTGACCTCATCATCCATCTGAAACTACTCTCTCCAATGTCATCAATGATTTTTTAACTGACAAGTCTAATGGCCTTTTCTCATTTCTCTACCTTTACCTCTTTGCAGCCTTTGGGACAATTAACTAGTTTTTTCTTCTTGCTACTATAACTAACCTTCTTTTCTCTAAATTCTAATTACATTAGTTTCTCCTAGCTCTCCTCTTACTTATTTCACTACTTCTTCTCATTTTCCTTTTCTGGATCTTCTCCCAGGTCACACATTAACTATGGATTTCTTCTAAGACTCTCTCATGGGCTTTCTTCTCTTCTCCCACCAATCCACTGGATGATTTCATGAGATCACATACATTCAATTATCATCTCTATGATGATGATTCTCATATCTACTTATTCAGCCCTAACCTCTCCCTTAACCTCTAGATTCTCATCTCTACCTGCCTGTTAGATATCTAAACCAGATGTTCTGTAGATATCCTAAACTCAAGACGTCCAAAACTGAGCTCATTATTTTGATTCCCCCAAATCCTCTTTTCTGAACATCCTAATTGAGGGCACCCCCATCCTCACAGTCACCTGGGCTTGCCACCTAGGTGTTGTTACTTGTTCCTGGTTTGCAAGGTGTGAGGAGACTAGAAAGGTAGAAGGAACACAGGTTATTAAAGGACTTTAACCAAACTAAGATTTTTTTTATGAAATCCCGGATAGGATAAGGAGGATCCACAAGATTTATTGACTGGGGCTAGGGTGACACGGTCAGACCTGTGTTTTAGGAAGATCACTGTGACAGCTGAATAGAGAATTACTTCTGAAATGGGAAGCAACTAAAGATAAGTTTTTGCATGGGAAGGGTGAGGAGGTGGTGAAGAATTTCATCATAGGAGAGTTTTTGGTACCTTGAAGATAATGAGAATAGTCAACCCATTGCAGCCATATGACTGTGGCAGCAGGCAGTTTCTGCTGAATCTTCAGTTTCCTTCTTTCAAACATGGGAGATGGCTTGTAAACTCACATACTGGGAGGTTCATTACTGTGTATTTTTCTGCATACACATACATATGTATATATACATACAGATATGTCTACACATGTGTGTACATATATGTACATAAACATACATACGTGTATCAGATTCTAGTTCCAGTAGCAGGAGCTCCAAGAGAAACAAGCCAGACTAGAAAAAATAAAACTATTCCAATCTGTTCTCACTTCTACTTAATTATATATTTTTAAACTTTTTCTGTTATTGTGTTAAACATTTTCCAAATCGTTGTTGTTATTTCAATTATTTGATAGATTTAATGCTATTTCTTACACCTATAGCTGAATTTGTCCTTATGTTGGCAGGTGTCCCTTTATTTGAGGTACAAGGGAGGATTATAAAAAAGGGAAGACTTTCCTTCAGGGCAACCCCCAGAACACTGTTAGAGTTGTCCTCATTAGGTAACAGGAACCATTTCCTAATCAGCCTTCCAAGTGTAGAATTACTATGAATGCAAGGTTATATTTTATAAATCTATATCCTGAGTGAGAGTTAAGGTTACAAGGGAAATGCATTTGCAATCACTGATGTTATGCTACCAATCAGTCACTGTAGAAAAATTGTAAAAAGAGGACAATAGTAATGGTAGTATTCTGGTTTTCTGACCTGTAGCAAATATCAAAGTGTCATCACTTAATATGAGGATTTTCTTCTCATATCTTATGTACATTTATGGTTTATGACATAAAAATATATTGCACTGAAGTTTGAGAATATTAATATTTAAATATTGACGTTAGTAACATAAGGTCTTCATTCTGCATAGTTAACTGCTTTTGATGTCCTGTATTTGTTTCTAAAATTTCTAATTTATCCAACATTAGCTACTTGAAAAATCTTGGTGCTTTACCTGAATTCTTAATGATTCATAGAAAAACATCATTATCTTTTAAATTTTTAATATTCTGCAGTCATCAATATTATTATAGTAACTCTAATAATCTTACATTTTTAAATTATCTAAAAAAGGGGAAAATTGGTAGTTGCCATAAAAATACACATGCTAGCTACTGTACTGCATAAGCTAATGTTCTTTTATTTAAAATTATGATGAGACTGGATAGTTTATGTAGAGACCAGAGTATTTTAGTTTTGTATTTTTCAAGTTTTCTTTTAAACTATGATAAGTAAAAATGTATAAAAATGTTTGCTACAATTTTAAAAATAGAAATATTCTTAGAAGTTTGTCAATAATTGAAATGTAAATTTTACCTGTTTTATTTTTTATTAAAATTTAATGTACTTTATATATTTAATTGTTGTTCAGTTATTCCAGTTGTGTACAAACACTTCATGACCCAATTTGGGGTTTTCTTGACAAAATGCTGGAATAGTTTGCTATTTCCTTCTGTAGCTCATTATATAGATATGTAAGCTAAGGCAAACTGGATTAAGTGGCTTGCCCAGGATCACAAAGCTAGTAAGTTTCTGAGGTCATATTTGAAGTTAGGTCTTCCTGACTGCAATCCCAGCATTCTATTCACTTTGCCACCTAGGTACCTCATATATCTAATATGAAATGATGATTATCTTAATTTCAAGGGAAATAGATTTATTTTATCTGAGATTTAAGCAGTGAACTATAAAATGTAAAGATATTATCAACACTCCATTCTCTCTTTTAAATTTATAGTGTTAACACAAGAAAATTTTTATAAATAACAATTTAAACTTTATTGTAAGATGCAACAATGTCATCCTTAAAATTTTCTCACTGTAACTTTACTACATCAAAGAAATACTAGAATTAGTCAAATATGAACATTTATAGATAATCAGGTACAGAGACAAAGACAGGAATAAAGAGACAGAGAGACAGAGTGTAGATAGATAAAAATAATTATATTTATGTCTATAAGTATGATATTATCTATACAAAAATACAATAAACTCTTTTTTTAGACTGGGTCTTTCTTTCTCACCCAGGCTAGAAATGACATGACCACATATAGGCCTGATTCAATTATTAATTAGCAAAGAACTTTTGACATTCTCTATTTCCAACCTTAATCAATTTGTTCCTCCTTCCACATCTGATGGCCCCCTGCTTCTAGGGGTATAAAATATTAGTGCCAGATTTAGTGTGGACACTAAATCTAAATCAACTTTAGATCTTCTGTGCTTCAGAACTCCTAAGCTCAAGTGATCCACCATCTTTTGACTCCCTGGTAGTAGGAATCATAGGTGTGTACCAAACACACACTTCACTTTAAAATAATTCTTGATTTTTAAAACTTTCTCATTTTCTAAATTTTTCTATTAAAATGATGCCCAGTCAGCACATATCTTTTGAAATAATGGATCCCAAAATACTCAATCCATTTGTGATGAGAGCACTCAATATGCTTGAAAGTGAATTAAGAGCTCTGATGTAATGTAGAAGGACTTGAACCTATGATATTCTCAATTTCCCAAATTTTACAAATTTGAAGAAAGCTGTTGACAATTGGGCATGCAGAATTTTTCTAAAGAATTGCGTAAAATATATGCATGTATGTGTGTGCATACATACACAAGTGGAAATAGAATCAATACAAAATTATCATCCTTTTACTAAAATATGTTCTAATTTAATGAATAGGTCTGAGTCCTTAAGAGGTTCTTTTCAGTTATTATCCATGAGGAAAAAGAAAAAAAGAGACCTGTCAAAGTCAAGTATCTCACCATCTCAGCAGGCACTCCACATATTTTCCTCAAGGAATAGCTTCAGGGTCAAAATACATTTAACTCTATCTGAGTGCACAAATAAATGCCTTGTTTTAATAGTAATATACAATGTGATGTGTTAGTACATCTGACAAGTGCAAAAACGAAAGTTGAATTTTGCAAAGTCTTCCTAGTATTTTCTCTTTACTTGATACAGGCATCTAGGTAGGGCAAGGATCTTGAACTCATTCTACATGTGGGTTCGTTGAAAGAACTAGATATGATTTACATGGAGAAGAGATGATTTGGAGGGATGCAACAATTGTCTTTCAGTATTTGTAGGGCATAGTATGGCAGAGGGTTTATACTTATTCTTTACGGTCCCAGAGAGCAGTACTGGGAACTGTGGGTATGTTGAGGTGTAGGTGTGTTAAGACCCCGAAATCTTAAGGCAAATAATGTGGCCCTGCCTTAAATGAATTCAACCCAAGCCTTCTTTTGGCCAGAGACAAGGTTTATTAGAACACTGGTTGGTGTAGTCTGGCCTTTGGTAGACAAGTAGTTATGAATAGTTATCACAAGTAACATGAGAAGTTACAAAACAGAGACTTGACTCTGATCTTCCTTCTGCCTCTAAGCTTGCAATTCTCTGAATTCAATTGCTTATAGTCACCATTTGTATAGCAGCATATTACCCAGGATCATTGGTTGTATGAATAATGTTTTCCCAATATTTTTGGCAGAGAATGACTTGTTCTCTTGGAGAGATATCACACAAGATGTTTTTAGGTACATGGGGCTAGAAAAAAGTACATACTATATTTAAAAGTGAACAAAATAAGAGAAAAATAACTACATTCCCCTTGTGTTCTCTCACTTTATTTCGAAACCCATATTCTTCTGACCTAGAATAGTTCCTCAAATAATTTTATTCTCATTGCTTCAAAGAAATAGAAACAATGTTTCTGTGGCAAGAGAACTGGCATGCCTAAGAAAAACTTGCTCTGAAATATTATAAGCTTTGGAATTTATACGTCACCCTAAAAAAAAAAAAAACACACACACACATGAATCCAGACCAACCTACATTTAGAAACTCTTGCATTTAGTTGATTAGTATGGATCATTTTAAATGGACTTAAGGTTGAGAGATTATGCAGCTACATGGAACAGTCAACATAAATGACACAAAAGGAAAACAAAGTTTGAAAGAGTAATGGTACTTTCTATGGTTGGTAGAGCAAGGAAATTTTAATTGATGTAGGATGGTTAGATTTTAGAAAATAAGTTTGAAATGTCTCATGATATCTTTGTGTCCATGGTAGGGACATGATATAAGTTGTACTAAACTATCAGAAATTAATCAATATTTGTAAATGCCTACTGTATGCTAGCCACTGTGGTAAGCCCTGAGTAGGCAAAACAAAAAAAAATACAAACCATAGTCCTAGACCTCAAGGAACTTACAATCTAATGGGAGAGACAACATGCAAACAAATATATACAAAGCAAGCCATATGCAGAATAAATAGGAAATAATCAGCAGAGGGCAGGCACTGGAATAAAAAGGGGTTGGAAAAGGTTTCCTGTAGAAGATGGTATTTTAATTGGTATTTAAAGGAAGTCAGAGAGCTCAGTGGTTGTAGCAGAGAAAATACAGCTTTCTGGGCATAGGTGACAGCCAGAGTGAATACCGAGAGCCAAGAGATAGATTGTCTTGTTTGTGGAACAGCCAGGATGTCAGTACAGCTGGATCAAAAAGTATGTGTAGTAGAATAGGGAGTAAATAGACTGAAAAGGTAGGAGGCGTCAAAGTCACAAAGAATTTCAAATACTACCAGGTAGATTTGTACCCAGTTGAATGATGTGAGAATGGCAGGTCAATGTTTAGGTGGACATATCTTTGTTAGTGGTCTTTGGATCTATGTTTTTAACATTTATTTTAAAAATCAACAGTGATGAACAAAGGACAGGAGACATGTATATTAAATTTTGCAGGTGACAAAAATCTGAGGTTTAGTTGACATAATTTTTGGCTATATACTGGCAAGAATAATATCCAGAAGGAGGAAAATGACAGTTCTGCTTGGCTCTGACATAGTCAGATGATTATATGGCACATTGCTAGACTTGAAGGGTCATAATGGCCATATTCAAATACTTGAAGGACTTACATGTGGTAGATGGTTTATGCCAACTTTGCATTAGCTTTCTTTGCTATGACATAGTAACATGATTTTTTGTTGTTACTGTTGTTGCTATGCCTTTATGAACTTCTGTCTATAGTTCTTCAGGTTGTCTATGACATCTATTCCCTAACATCTATTATTACATCACTTGCCTTTATGAACTTCTGTCTATAGTTCTTCAGGTTGTCTATGACATCTATTCCCTAACATCTATTATTACATCACTTGCATTTGATAGGCTTCTTGTAATTAAATACAGAAGGCAGAACTAGGAGGAATAAATGGAAATTATACAAAGAAACAGTTCGGCTCTGTGAAAAGAAAACCTTTCAAAAATTTGAACTAATAAAAAGTAGATTGAGCTGCCATCGGAGGTTTTCAGGTGGCCGTTAAGTTATTATTTGTTAACAATATTGTAGGAGATTCAATTAGTTGGGATTATGAGAAACTCAGAAACTCTTAAGGGCTGTGAATTTTTCAGTTGTAGAGCTAAGATACAATAATCTTTATGATCCCTTGAATGCCAAAATCCTCTGTTTCTCTACTGGATATGCCCATGTCTGTCCTTGCATCTGACCCTGCTCAATATCTTTATTAATGACTTGATTCTATATTTATTTCTATATCATTTATAGCTGTCCATACATATATAATTATGTGTATGTGTATGCATATATTTCTTTTCATTGCTCATTTAATAAAACCTAATTTATCCATGCTGTTCTCTATAATTCTGCATTTATTTGGGAGTATCTTCCCCTTTTTCCTTTACCTTTCATTTTCCTTCTCTTATAATGTCTCATCAGACAGCCATTTTGCTTTCTTGCTCATCTTTTTCTTTGGAATATTTTTTGTTGTTACTGTTGTTGCTATGCCTTTATGAACTTCTGTCTATAGTTCTTCAGGTTGTCTATGACATCTATTCCCTAACATTATTACATCACTTGCATTTGATATTCATAAGGCATGCTATTAATCTTGTATTTATATGGTCTGATGGCTTTCCCTACTTTCTTCAACTTAAATCTGAATTGTGTAGTAAGAAGTTCATGATCTGAGTAATAGCCTGAGTAAAGCAAGTAGGTCTTGCTTTAACTGACAGTATAGAGTTTCTCCACCTTTGGCTGCAGAGTATATAATCAATCTGATTTTGATATTAACCATATGGTGATGTCCATGTTCAAAGTTGCCTTTTGGGTCATTGAAAAAGTGTTTTCTATGACCAGTGAGCTATCTTGACAAAACTCTATTAGTCTTTGCCCTATTTCATTTTGTACTCCAAAGTCAAACTTGCCTGTTATTCAAATTATCTTTTGATTTCTACTTTGGCATTTCAATCCCCTATGTGAATGTAACAATAATTGGGTTTAGGTGTGGATATAAATTACAACCCCACCCACATGTGTGTGTATGTGTGTGTGTTTTCTCTCAAATTCATTGATGGTACAAATATTGGAGAAATTTCAATGGCAAGAGGAACAACAATAGATGAAAAACTACTGTTTGGGATAAAAGGACTAAACAATAAAGTGGTTTAAAATGGAGATCAATATAAAGTTCAGTCTTCAGGCTAAGATAATAATAAATGTCAAAGTTGTGGAGGAAACATAGTTTAAAAATTCATTTGAAAAAAAGACTATAATTTTTAGTTAACTGCTAACTCAGTGTTAACCAATAATGTGGCCACTGTCAGAGAGACTCTAGTGTAATATTCTTCCACATTCATAGATGCATGGAGCCCAGAATAAGAGATTTATTAATCTCTATTTATGCTGTACTGATCAAAAGACACTTGGAGATTGGGCTCAATTCTATGTGCCCCATAATAAGAGAAATGGTTTTGTTTAGTAGACAGAGTAATAGCCTGGGTGCCATGAGAACTGGACTAGTGTCTTGGCTTGAGCGTTAACTGGCTCTGTGACTTGGCACAAATACTTTCTCCCCTCTGCATCTCATTTTTCTCATTCATAAAGGGAGGGAATTCAAATAGATATATACTTCCCTTTTCAAACTTCAATGATCTATGAATAGCAGAATTTGAGAGTTGGAAAGAATCTCAAAGATCATCTAGTCCAACATATACATGTAAGAAATGCCAATTTTAAAATACCTGAAAAAGGGAACATCCAGCTTCTGCTTACAGAGATTTAAACTTTGGCATCTCACAATTACTAGAAACAGCCAGATCCAGTTTAAAATAGTTCAAATTGCTTAGATTTGTTTTCCTTTAATCAAGACTTAATTGGTCTTTTCTCACCTTCTATAACAAAGAAATGAAGTCTCTTTCATTTAATAGTCCTTTAAATTCATGAAGGCAGCCATACTATCCCAGTTATTTCCTTTCATTTTCCAAGTAAGCACATCCAGGTCCTTCATCCAACACAAATAAGACATAAACTTGAAGCCCTTCATCAATCTGATTGCCTTCTCCTGGACATTTAATTTTATCAATGTAATTCTTAGTTTAAAGGATTTGTTTTAAAGTTATTTTTGATAGGTTTGATTTCCTCTTTTGAAAACTGCCTGTTCACATATTTTTATCAGTTGGGCAATGGTTTGTGTTTTTTTTCATAAATTTAGTTCAGTTTCCCACATATTTGAGAAATGAGAACTTTATCAGAGAAACTTGAATAAATTCTCTGCCCCCCCCCCCCAGTTCCGCACTTTTCTTCTAATTTTGTCTGACATAGTTGGGTTTTTTTTTTATGCCAATCCTTTTTAATTTCATGTAACCAAAATTCTAGGATCTGCTGGACCTCTTGTTTGGTAATAAACTCTCCCTATATCTACAGATCTGAAAGGTAAATTTTTCCACACACCCTTAATTTACTTGTGGTATATTCTTTATGTCTATGTAATTTATGCATTTCAAGTTTATTGTGGTATTTGGTGTGAGATGTTGTGTATGACTATTTTCTGCCAAACTCTTTTCTAGTTTTCACAGTAGTTTTCGTCAAATGGTGCATTCTTGCCCTATAAATATGGATCTTTGGACTTATCTAAATTCTAGGTTACTAATATAATTTTCTATGAGGCATTGTGTCTCTAAACCATTACACAGATTCACCCTGATATTTCCTAGTCAGTGCTAGATTGTTTTGATTATTTTACTGCTTTGAAATTGATTAAAATGAAGTGAAAATAATTACTGGTTTGAAGTCTTATACTCTTAGCCCTCCCTGTTCACATTTTTTTTTGTTATTTTCCTTGATATTCTTGACCTTTTCTTCTACCAAATAATATTTTTTATCATTTTCTAGGTCTATAAGACAATTCTTGGGTAGTTTGATATGCCACTGAATGAGTAAATTAACATAATTAGAACTGTCATTTTTATATTGGCTCAGCCTACCAATGTAATTAGTATTTCTCCAATTATTTAGATCTACCTTTTTTGCGTGAAAATGTTTTGTAATTGTGTTCATACATTTTCTGAGTTTTTTCTTGGAAGATAGTCTCCCAAGTATTATATTTTGTCTAACTTAATTTTAACTGAAATTTTCTTTTCTAGCTCTTGCTGATGGGTGTTGTAGGTGGTATGTAGAAATACTGATTATTTATATAAATTTATTTTATATGCTGTAAATTTATTAAAGTTGTTCTTTCCATTAGTTTTTAAATTGATTTTTTAAGTTTCTCTGGGGATATAATATAATTTGCAAAGAGTGATAGTTTTCTTTATTCATTGCCTATTTCTATTACTTGATATTTTCTATTATATAATAGAATATAAATAACTATTTTTAATAATAATATATATTAATATATGAATAACTAATTTTAATAACTAATCTATAAAACAACTATTTTATTCTATAGTTAGCACTTCTAGTACAACCATGAATAAGAGTTGTGATAATGAACATCCTTGCTTCACCTCTGATCTAATTGGGAAAACTTCAAGTTTATCCCTGTTAGAGATGATGCCTTCTCTTGTTTTGGACAGATACTACTTATTTTAAGCAAGGTTCTAGTGGTTCCTATGTTTTCTAGTCTTTTTAATATGAATTGATGTATTTTGTCATAAAAGTTTTCTGCAAATATGGAAATAATTATAAAATTTTGTAAATTTTTTTTTATTAATGTGATCAATTAGGCTTATTTTCTTTTCTAAAACTGAACCAACCCTACATTCCTGATATAAATCCAACCTGGTCATAATAGATGATTTATGTGAGAATATTGCTGTAATCTCCTTGCTCCTATTTTTTTGCATCAATAACCATGAAGGAAATTAGTTCATAGTTTAGTTGTATTTTTTTTTCTGTTTTTGCTACTCATGGTTTGATATCAAAACCACATTTGCATCAATATGTATAATTCTTATTAATTGTTTCTTAGGGTGGCCAAGTGGTGCAGTGAATAGAGCACTGGACCTGGAGTCAGGAGGACCTAAGTTCAAATCTGGCCTCAGACACAACACAAAACTAGCCATGTGACCTTGGGCAAGTCACTTAACCCCAATTCCCAATTGCACTGCCCTCCCCCCTCCAAAAAGAAAAAAAATTGTTTCTGAAATGTTTAGGAGAATTTACTTCCAATCGTATCTAATCCTGGGGATTCCCCCCCACTTAGGAATATCATTTATACTTTGTTCATTTTCTTTTTCAAAGATAGGGTTATTTAAGTATTCTCTTTTGTTAGTCTGTACAATAGATATTTTTTGTAAATATTGGTTTATTACAATTAGATTATCAATTTTACTGGCACGAAATTGGGCAAAGTAACTCCTTATAATTACTTTAATTTTATCTGCATTGGTGACACATCACTTTATTTATTTTGAGCCTTGTAATTTAGTTTTCTTTATTTTATTTAAATCAAATTGAAATGATTTATCTATTTCGTTTTTTCCCCAAAAACAAAACCTAGCTCCTAATTTTATTTATTAGTTTAATGTTTTGTTTTGTTTTGTTTTCACTTTACTTACTTATTTTTTATTTGTTTGCTTTTTGGAGGACAATTGGGGTTAAGTAACTTGCCCAAGGTCACACAACTAGGTCTTTGTGTGTGTTAAGTCTCTGAGGTGGGATCCGACCTCAGGTCCTTCTGACTCCAGGGCCAGAGCTCTACTCACTGCACCACCTAGCTGCCCCTTGTTTTTACTTTAAATTGTATTCATCTCTCATTTGATTTTCAGCATTTCCATTTTGATAAGTTATTGGGCTTCTTCTATTTTTTTTTCTATGTTTAGTCACATTCCCAATTCAATGATCTCTTTCTCTCTTTTATTGACATATATTTTTAGATATATAAAAATTCCCCTAAAGATTGCTTTGACTGCATCCCACAAAACTTGGAATGGAGTTCAATTTTTGTCATTTTCTTTAATGATAATCTTGGTTATTTCTATGATTGATTTCTTCTTCTACCCACTCATCTTGAAGATATTACCTAGTTTCCAATTGATTTTTGATATATGCTCCCATAGCCCTCGATTGAATATAATGATTATTGCATTATGATCTATAAAGGATGTATTTAATATATTTTGGCTTTTTTAAATTTGTTTGTGAGGTTTTTTCATTCCCCAGTACATGCTGAGATTTTCTGAAGTTTGCCAGGTAAAGCTTGGGGAAAAAATGACTATTCCTTTCTAGTCCTATTCATTTTTTCTCCAGAGGTCTCTCATACCTAAATTTTCTAAGAATTTATTTATCTCTATAATTTCTTTTTTATTATTATATGTTTAGATTTATCTAGTTCTGAGAGGGTAAATTTGAGATCTCCCATTTATATATTTTTATTACCTATTTCCTCTATAATTAATTTTATTTTCCTTTAATAATTTAGATACTATGTTATTTACTACCCATATGTTTAATATGGATAGTACTCCATTTTTATGGCACCTTTTGGCAAGATGTATTTTCTCTGCTTATCTCCTTAAATAAGGTTTATTTTTGCATTTGATTCATCTGAGAACATGATTGCTAAAATTGCCTTTTTTTCACTTTAACTGAAGTATAATATATTCTCCTTCAGCTTTTTATTTTAATATCTGTGTTTCAAATGTTTCTTGTAAACAACATATTGTTAGATTCTGGTTTCTAATCTATTCTTCAATCTGCTTTCATTTTATGGGTGAATTCATCCCAATCACATTAACAGTTATGCTTACTAACTATGCATTTCCCTCCATCCTAGTTTTTTCCTGTTTATCATCTCTTTCTTTTTTTCCTTTCCCTCTTCTAATTCCATTTTGCTTTTGATCACTGCCTTCTTTTATCTGACCTCCCTTTCATCACCCTAACCTTTCTCTTATGCTATTCTCTCCTACTTCCCAGTTGGGTCAGATACATTCTTAATACTATGTGTATGCACACACACACACACACACACACACATACACACACACACACACACACACACACACACACACACCCTATCCACCTCCCCCATATGTCTGTATACATATGCATACATATGTATATGTGTGTATGTGTTTGCTTGTGTGTGTGTGTGTTCAATTCCTCTTTGAATGAAGTTAGAAGACTGAAGTTCACCCATTGCATGACCCCGCACTCCCCAAACATTTTGCATATCTCGAATATCTCTTTTATATGAGACAATTGAATATCTCTTTTATATGAGACAATTTTTCTCACAATTTCTCACAAAGAGACAAAATCTCTTCCTCGAAAACCTCTTTTATGTGAGACAATTTTCTCACGTTTCCTCTCCCCTTCTCCTTCTCCTAATGCATCCCTCTTTCTTCTCCTTCCATTATGTTAGATCATGCTAACAATTAGCTCACTCCTATGCCCTCTGATTAGAATCCTTCTATATGCTCTAACAATGACAAAATTCTTAGTAGTTACATACATTATCTTCCCATAAAATGATATAAAAATTTTAACTTTTTTTTCTCTTTTTTGTTTATCTTTGTATTCTTCACTTGAGTCATGCATTTGAAAGTCATATTTTATACTTAGCTCAGGTCTTTTCATCAGAAATGCCTGCAAGTTCTCTATTTAATTAAATATCCATTTTCCATCCTGAAAATGTTTTGCTTAGGGTAGGTTATTCTTGGATGTAATTCTATCTTTTTGTTTTTCAGAATATCTCATCCCAAGACCTCTGTTCCCTTAGTGTGGTAGCTGATAAAGTTTGTGTGATTCTGACTGTGACCCCATGACATTAAAATTACCCTTTATCAGATAATGGATTCATATCTCAAATATATAAAGAATTTTATGACATCCACAAGAATATGAGTCATTCCTCAACTGATAAGCTGTCAATGCATATAAAAAGGAAATTTCCAATGGAGAAATCAAAAGAATTTATAGTCATATTAAAATGTTTTAAATCATTACTGATTAGAGAAATGCAGATTAAAATGACCTTGATATATAGCAAAACTGAATATAATCCTTCAGGGGAAATAATATACACTCAATGAAATAAAGGACTTTCAAGCATTCTTGATGAAAAGACCAGAGCTGAATAGAAAACTTGACTTTCAAATACAAGAAGCAAGAGAAGCATGAAAAGGTAAACAGGAAATAGAAATCATAAGGGACATATTAAAGTTGAACTGTTTACATTCCTACATGGAAACATAATATTTGTAAATCATGAGACCTTTCTCAGTATTAGGGTGGTTGGAGGGAATATGTATAAGTACACATAGATATACACATGCGTATACATATACATACACATGTATGTGTGTATATTCCCCCCCAACTACCCTAATCATATATGTGTTTATGCATGTATATATATGCATATATAGACATACATAGATATAGATATAGTTATAGATACAGATAGAGATAGAGATAAAGAAAGAGATAGATATAGATGATATGGATAGAGATAAAGATAGATATCTATATGGATATAGATACAGATATAGATATGGATATAGATGATAGACAGATAGATAGATAAATAGATAGATAGATAGATAGATAGATAGATAGATAGATAGATAGAAATAGATATAGCCAGAGGGTACAGGGTGAGTTCAATATGTAAGGATGATATCTAGAAAATAAAATTAAGGGGTGAAAGAAAAATGTACAGGAAGGAGGGGAAAGGGAGAGGTAGAATGGGGTAAGTTATATCACATGAAAGAGGCAAGAAAAATCTTTTACATTGGAGGGAAAGGAGTGGGGGAGGTGAGAGTGAATGAGTGAACCTTAATCTCATTGGATTTAACTTAAGTAGGGAAAAACATACATACTCAATGGGGTATGGAAATCTCTGTTACCCTACAGGAAAGTAGGGGGAAATGGGATAACAGGGGGGAACAGTAGAAGGGAGGGCAGATTGGGGGAGGGAGTAATCAGAAGGAAACACTTTTGAAAATGGACAGGATCAAAGGAGAGAATAGAATAAATTCAGGGGAAGGATGGAGGGAAATATGGCTATTATGCAAATGTTTTACATAACAGAAACATTGGACTCCCTGAAATCTATGAAAAAACAAAAAACAAAAAACAAAGCCTGACATCATCTTGATTTGCTAGACCCAGACAGTCCAATAAAATTAGAAAGATTCACTAATCATTTTTTGAAAGAGATACCAAACCCAAACTAAATTATATATTTAGTACCATAACAATCAATTTAACAAGCAGTCATCAAAACTGCTTGGTACTGGCTGAGGAATAGAGTAGTGGATCAATGCAATAGATTGGGCATATGAGATCCGGCAGTTAATGAGTATAGGAATCTATTGTTTGATAAACCCAAAGACCCCAGTTTTGGGGATAAGAATGGACTATTTGACAAAAACTCCTGGGAAAACTGGAATATAGTATGGCAGAAATGAAGTCTAAATGGGTGCATGATCTAGGTATAAAGGATGATTCTGTAAGCAGTCTGGGAAAGCAAGGAATAGTTTACCTGTCAGATTTGTGGAGAGGGAAAGACTTTAGGACCAAACAAGAATTAGAGAGCATTGTAAAATGCAAAATGGATAATTTTGATTACATTAAATTGAAAAGATTCTATACAAACAAAGCCAATGTAACCAAGATGAAGAGGGAGGTGGGAAATTGGGAAAGAAGTTTTACAACATATGTCTCTGATAAAGTACTCATTTCTAAAATATACAGATAATTGAGTCAAATCTGTAAGAATACAAGTCATTCCCCAATAGATAAATAGTAAAAGGATATGAACAAGCAATTTTAGAGAAAGAAATTAAAGATATCTATAAGTATATGAAGAAAAGCTCTAAATCACTATTGATTAGAGAAATGCAAATCAAAACAGCTCTGAGGTACCACATATCACCAGTCAGATTGGCTAAGATGACAAAACAGGAAAATGACAAATGCTGGAGAGGATGTGGGCAAATTGGAACACTAATGCATTGCTTGTGGAGTTGTGAACTGATCCAACCATTGTGGAGAGCAATCTGGAATTATGCCCAAATGGTTACAAATAATTTCATATCCTTTGACCCAGCAATACCACTTCTAGGGTTATATCCCAAAGAAATCATAGAAGTGGGAGGAAGACCCATATGTACAAAAAACATTCATAGCAGCTCTTTTCATGGATGCAAAGAATTGGAAATTAAAGGGGTGGCCATCAATTGGGGAATGGCTAAACAAGTTGTGGTATATACATGTAATGGAATACTATTGTGTTATAAGAAATGAGGAGCCGACAGACTTCATATTTACCTGGAGAGGTTTATACAAACTGATGCTGAATGAGAAGAGTATAGCCAGGAGAAATTTGTATTCAAACACAGACAACATATGTGGGATGACCAACTATGACAGACTGGACTCTTCTTAGCAATTCAGTGATATAAGTCAATCCCAAAAGACTCATGAAGGAGAGAAATGCCTACATCCAGAGAAAAACCTAAAAAGAACTGAGTTTGAATCCTGATGGAAGCAAAGTACTTGATCTTTTTCTTTTCATTGTTTGGTTTTATTTCCTCTTTACCATTTTTCATTCCATCTAGTACAATATGCCTTTGTCACCTGACTAATGTCTAATGTGAAAGTATTTGCACCTCCTATACTGGACTATATGCCATTGTGCGCGGTGGAGGAAGGAAGGGAAGGGAAATTTGTAACTCAAGGAACTATGGAATTGAATCTTGTAAACTAAAAATAAACAAACAAATTAATAATAAAAAAGAAAGAGATCCAAAAAATGAAAATTCCAAGGAATATTATAATCAAACTTCAGAGCTCCCAGGTCAAGGAGAAAATATTATAAGCATCCAGAAAGAAACAATTGAAATATCATGGAGTCATGCACTTAGCAGCATCTACATTACAGGATTGGAGAGATTGGAATATGGTATTCTGTAGGGCAAAGGAGCTAGAAATACAACCAAGAATGACCAACTCAGCAAAACTGAGTATAATCGTTTAGGGGGGAAATGGATATTTTCTGATGAAAAGGTTAGAGTTGAATAGAAAATTTGATAATCAAACACAAGACTCAAGAGAAGTATTAAAAGATAAACAAGAAAGAGAAACCATAAGGGATTCCATTAAGTTAAACTCTTTACATACTACATGGGAAAATGACACTTGGAACTCTTATGATTTTTTTTATTAGGGCAATTAGGAGAATACATAGATAAAGGGCATAGGTGTGAATCGACTATGATGAGATGATATCACAAAAAAAACTAATTAAGAAGTAATAAAAAGGGATGCACTGGGAGAAATGGTGAAGCTGATAGAATGGGGGTAAATTATATTACATTTTGTGTCTCTTTGACACAAAAATACCTTTTACACTGGAGGAGAAAATAGCCGGGGAGGAGGAAATAGCAGGAAATAGCAGGAAATGCTTAATTCTTACTCTCATCAGAATTGACTCACCGAGGGAATGACAAACACTCTCAATTGGGTATAGAAATCTATCTTACCTTATAGTGAAGTAGGAGAGGTGTGTAAAAGAAAAAGAGGGAGTGTTGAATTGGGGGGGGGGGAGGGTGGCCAGAAGCCAAATCATTTTGAGGAATGATAAGGTTAAAAAAGAGAAACAGAAGGATAAACAAAGCAAGAAAAGTAGATGGAGCAAAATAAACAATAATCATAACTATGAATGTGATTGTGATGAATGAAAACCGATAGCATAATAGATTAAGAACCACAATGCTACAATATGTTCATAAGAAACATTCTTGAAGCAGGACACACAGAATAAAAGAAAGGGCTATAAAATAATCTGTTATGCATCAGCTGAAGTGAAAAGCAATTATTATCTGTAGTGAGCCAAAGAGGCCTGTCTCATGACTCTGACAACTATCTTGATATCAACGGACCTGCATGTCAAAGATTTCTTTGAGATGGGACTTTCCACTAAGTCTGCTCTGGAGTTCTTTTGATATAGGTTGCATTTAAAAGGATATTGTTGGAGTTCCTGAGATCAACAGGATTCTGTCCCTGGATATATCTGATTCCACACTCTGGTATCTTTGAGCGGCCAGCTCTAAACATGATGTCTTTTGAGAACTGTGCTTCAGCTTTGCAGTTTGCTCTCAATTGTATCTGTTTATGACTGTGGCTGCATTAGGAAGTACTGGAGACCCATAACTAAGGCTCTTCCCCAAAACTATTAGTTGTCCAAAACATTTGCAGGAAGTCAGTTCTTATGCAGATGTTCCTGATGATGCAGCCTTGGCCATAAGGCTTTGAGGCCAGCTCTCAGAGCATCCTTTCAGATGTAACTGACTGAGATAAGAGATAACTGCCCAAGACTCTATGGCACCTAGGAAACAATAGGCCTTATTACCATGCTACTTCCAGGATACAACAGACTAAGATAATGATTTCTCTTCCTTCCCCTCCTTTGTCTCTTTGCTCTATAAAAACCTTTCCCTGAGTACCAATAAATGAGTTCTATCCTAAGAGCTACCCACCTGGTTAATTCATTACCACATTTCTGCTCACACTTGGGGCTGGTACCCAAGTGGCCTGTGATAATTATCTTAAAGGAAAATAAAAGAAAATAAATCTAATTAAAGAAGATTAATGGACAAAATACACTTTGCTAAATGCTACCATAGACAATGAAGTAATATTAATACTAAACATGCATGCACCAATGTGGTATAGTATCCAAATTTCTAAAGGAGTTAAGTGACTTAAAGGAGGAAATAAATAGTAAAATCATAAAACTGGGGGACCTCAGATTGTCCCTTTCAGAACTATATAAATCTAACAAAAAAAAGCAAGAAAGAAACTAAGGAAATGAATGGAATTTTAGAAAACTTAGATATGATAGACCTGTTGAGAAAATTAAATGAGAATAGAAAATAATGTAGCTTTCTGCAAATGTATATTGTACATCCACAAAAAATAACCATATCTTAGGGCAAAAAAGCTTGACAAAGTAATGCAGAAAGACAGAAATATAAAATGCACCATTTTCTGATCATGATGTAATAAACATTACATACAATACAGGTCATGGAACTATGAATTAAAAATTAATTGAAAACTAAATTATCTAATCCTAAGAAATAAGAAGGTCCCATTATTGTCATCCCCTTTGGTGAAGTTATTGATTGTTTCTACGATTTGTTATTTGACCCATTAATTCTTTAGTATTAGATTATTCAGTTACCCATTTCATTTTTTTTTCCAAATGCTTTATTAACTTCTGCTTAACATCATTTATTTCCACCAGATTTTGAGTTACAAATTATCTCCCCATTTCCCCCTACCCCCACCCCAAAATAGCAGTCCCACAGGATATCCCCTCCTCCAATCTGCTCTCTCCCATGTCATCCCCCATACTCCCTCTGACTTTTCCAGTAGCGCATGGCGGATCTCTATGCCCCAGTGCCTGTAAATCTTATTTACCAATTACATGTAAAATAGTGATAAATACATATATATATATATATATTTGTGTGTGTATTTATATATACATATATAAACACATATATACATATGCATGTGTACATATATATGTATATATACACATATGTATATGTACATATATATGTATATATTATAAAACCAAATGTTTAATATATATATTAAACATTTGGTTTTATAACTTTGAATTCCAGATTCACTCCCTTCCTCCCTTGTCACCTAACCTTACTGGGAAGATAACTAATTCGATATAGGTTGTACATGTGTAGCTAATGCAAAACGTTACCATAGTAGATATATTGTAAAAGGCTTATTATATTTCCCTCCCTCCTATCCCACCTTCCACTTTTTCTATTCTCTACTTTGGTCCTGTCCCTTTTCAAAAGGAGGTGCTTCAAACTTCCCTCCCCCCCAGCCTGCCCTCCCTTCCATAATCCCCCCTCATCCCCTTCTCCCCTACTCTCCTGTAGGGTGAGATACCCTATTTATTGCGTATGTCATTAGATCCCTGAGCCAAATTCAATGGGAATAAGTTTGACCCATTCCCTTTTGCCTTCCTCTTCTTCCCCTCAATTGTAACCATTTTCCCTTGCCTCTTTTATATGAGATAGTTTACCCTATTTTATCTCTCCCCATCTCCTCATTATATTCCTCTCTCACCTCTTAATTTCGCCTTTGAATTATCATCCCTTAATATTAAATTCATCCTGTGCCCTCTATCTATGTATACCTGTAAACATATATATATATATATACACATCCACAAATGTATTCATACGTCCATATACAGTCTGATATATACTCTTTCCTCTTTCTCTCTCTCTTTCTCTTTATATATATATATATATATATATATATATATATATATATATATATGTGTGTGTGTGTGTGTGTGTGTGTGTGTGTTATATGATATATATTATTCTATTATATATAGATAGATATAGATATAGATATAGATTATTCCCTTCAACTCTTTTCATACTGAGAAAAGTTTCATCAGTTACAATTATCATTTTTCCATGAAGGGATGTAAATAGTTACAATTTATTTTTAACTAATCTTTCCATGTCCATTTATTACTCAAAGATGTTTTTATTATATTTTTACATTAAAAGATAGATTTTTGGGGCGGCTAGGTAGCGCAGTGAATAGAGCACCGGACTCAGAGTTGGGATGACCTGAGATCAGATCCGGCCTCAGAAAATGATCACCCACACATAAATAATGACTAGCCGTGTAACCTTGAGCAAGTTACTTAACCCCAATTGCTTTAAAAAAAAAAAAAGATAGATTTTTAAATAAGGCAAGATTTGCAGGGTACGTTTTTTCTTTTTGTTTGAGTGTAGGTATGTATGTGTTTGGGAAGAATTTGGTACATTAATTTCTTTTTTTTTCTTTTAAACAAATGCTTTATTAAATTCTGTTTTACATCATTCATTTCCGCCAGATTTTGAGTTACAATCATTTCCCCCTGTTATTACCCTACCCAACCTCCCAGAATAGCAGTCCCACAAGATATCGCTTCCTCCAATCTGCTCTCTCCCATACCTTCTCCCATACCCCCTTCAACTTTTCCATTAGAGGAAGGTGAATCTTTGTGTCCCAATGCCTGCACATCTTATCTCCCTATTACAAGCAAAAGAGTATTAATAATAGTATTTACATATATTTGAAACATTTAATGTTAAGACCTCGAATTTCAGATCCATTCCTTCCTCCCTTGTCACCCATTCCCTCTGGGGAGATAAGTAATTCAGTATACATTGTACATGTCTAGCTATGCAAAACATTATCATAGTAGATATATTGTACAAGGCTGCTTATAATTCCCTCCCACTCATCCCACCCCCCACCTGGTCCATTCCCTACATGATCCTGTCCCTCTTCTAGAGTGGGTACTTCCAACCTCCCCTCCCCCCAAGGATGCCCTCCCATCCATCATCCCTCCTCTCTTCCCCCTGCCCCCTATTCTGCTGCAGGTTGAGATATCCCATTTAGTATGTATGTCATTCTCTCCCTGAAGCAAATTCAAAGAGAATGTGGTTTTGCCTTTTTTGCCTTCCTATTCTCCCCCTCCCTTACAACCACTTCCCCTTGCTTCTTCTACATGAGATAGTTTATCCTACCCTGTCTCTGCCCATCTCCTCTTGCCACTTTCCTCTCTCACCTCATAATTTCATCCCTTGAGTATTCTCCCTTCCCAACAAATTCAACCTATGCCCTCTATCCATATATAGCTGTAATCATATACACACACATTCACATATGTATTCATATGACCACACACCCTTCTTCCATTATTTTCATAGTGAGAAAGATATCATCAGTCACAGTTATTACTTTTCCATATAGGAATGTAAATAGTTTAACTTTTATAATTTCCTTTTGATTTCTTTTCCCTGATTACTTTCTCAGGCATCTCTTCCTTCTTGTGTCTGGATCTCAAATTTTCTATTCAATTCTGGTTTTTTCCTCAAGAATGCTTGAAAGTCCTCTCTTCCACTGAATGACCATATTTTCCCCTGAAACAAAATACTCAGTTTTGCTGGGTAGATGACCCTTGGGTTCATTCCCAGCTCTTTTGCCCTCTGGAATATCATATTCCATGCCATTCCATCCCCCAGTGTAGAAGCTGCCAGGTCCTGTGCAATTCTCTTTGTGTTTCCACAATATTGAAATTGTTTCTTCCTGGCTGCTTGTAGTATTTTCTCCTTGATCTGGGGATTCTGGAATGTGGCTATAATATTCCTGGGAATTTTCTTTTTGGGATCATTTTCAGGAGGTGATCTGTGGATTCTTTCAACCTCTATTTTGCCCTCTGGATCTAGAACATCAGGGAAATTTTCCTTGAGAATTTCTTGGAGGGTGATTTCTAGGTTCTTTCTTTGATCATGGCTTTCAGGTAGTCCAATAATTTTTAAATTGTCTCTCCTGGATCTATTTTCCAGGTCAGTGGTTTTCCCATGAGATATTTCACATTGCCTTCTAATCTTTCATTTGTTTGGATCTGCTTAACAGCATCTTGATTTCTCATAAAGTCATTAGCTTCCATTTGCTCCGGTCTAACTCTGAAGGAATGAATCTCCTCAGTGAGCTTTTGAGATTCTTTTTCCATCTGGCAAATTCGACTTTTTAAGGCATTCTTCTCCTCATTGCCTTTTGGGCCTCCTTTGCCATTTGAGTTAGTCTATTCTTTAAGGAGTTGTTTTCCTCAGTCAGGCTGTTGACCCTCATTTCATACTTTTCATGCATTCTTCTCATTTATCTTCTCAATTTTTCCTCCACTTCCCTTATTTCATTTTTAAAGTCTTTCTTAAGGTCCTCTGTGGCCTGTAACCTGCTCATATTTTCCTTTGGGGCTTTTAGGGCAGGGTTTCTGACCTCACAGTCCTCTGACTGTTCCATGCTTCGATCCTCTTTGCCCCCAAAATAGGAGTCTAATGTTTCATTTTTCTGTTTCTTTTGTTTCCTTTGCCTTGGCATGATGCCACTTAATTACTTGACTTTTGGGCTCGTTGCCACAGTAGAACTCTGCCACCAGACAGGGGAGCTTCGTCCCGAATGTGTGTGTGTGGGCAACTTCCGTTTCTGGCAAGCTGGAAACTCTCCCACGACCCCCCCCCCCCCAGATCACAATCCAGAACCAGGGAGGTTAAAGCAAGAGCAATTATCCCCCAACACTAATCACTGGATCTCCCTACAGTTCGAAGGCCAGGAGCTGGAGCCACCACTGAAAACTGCAAAATGGTGTGTCTCCTCACCAGCTTCTAGCCCCCAGAGGAGGAAGCCAACCCGTTCCCCAAATACTGGTCCCAAAGTCCATAGGGCACTAATATCTCACTTTGTCCCAGGCATGTCTATGTTGATAATTCTGGAATTGCCACAGCTGCTGGTGTTCTGGGGTCCCTCCAGCCTGCTGCTGGCCCGGCTGCCCTGGGGTAAAACTGTGGGGCCTGGGCTCAGTTCTCTGCATGCTGCGCTTCTGGCTCCCAGAGCACTGTGCTGGCCCTTCCTGCAGGGCTGCTGGGCTGTCCTCAGTGGGAGGTTAGCTTCTCTGTGTCATTCTTTGCATGCTGGGGCTCCAGAAATTGTTCAGAGTCCCCTTTTACATAGTTTGGAGGTAATCTGGGGGGAAAGAGCCTTGGAGGTGCTGTTTCTACTCCACCATCTTGGCTCCTCTCCCCCCATATATGCCCATTCTAAATGATGTAATAAAATATAATTCTGAAGAGTTACAAATATCATCTTCGTGTGTAGGAATGAGAACAGTTTATGATTATTGAATTGCATGTTATTTTTTTCTTTCCTGTTTACCTTTTTATACTTCTCTTGTATCTTGTATTTGAAGATAGAATTTTTTTCAGTTGTTTTCTTCCCCGATAGAAATTATTGAAAGTTCCCTATTTCATTGAATACCTATCTTTTCCCTTGTAAGATTATTCGTAATTTTGCTTAGTAGCTGATCCTTAATTTTAATCCAAGCCCCTTTGCCTTCTGAAAAACCATGTCCCAAGCACTCAGATACTTTAACATAGAAGCTGCTTAGTCTTGCATAATCCTAATTGTGGTTCCATGGTATTTAAATTGTTTCTTTCTGGCGACTTGTAGTATTTTCTTCTTGACCTGGTAGTTTTGAAATTTGGCTACATACTGCTTGGAGCTTTCATTTTGGAATTTCTTTTGGGAGGTGATTGGTGAATTCTTTCAGTGACTATTTTACCCTCTGGTTCTAGGATATCAGGGAAGTTTTACTTGATAATTTCTTGAAATATGCTGTCCAGGTTCCTTTTTTGATTGTGGCTTTCAGGTAGTCTATAATTCTTAAATGATTTCACCTGGATCTATTTTCTAGGTCCGTGTTGTTTTTGTTGTTATTGTTATTGTTTTCCAATGAGGTATTTTATATTTTCCTTCATTTTTAAATTATTTTTATTTTATTTTATTTTATTTGCTTTTTGGAGGGCAATTGGGGTTAAGTAACTTGCCCAAGGTCACACAGCTAGGTTTTTTTGTTTGTGTGTGAGTTAAGTGTCAGAGGCTGGATCCTAACTCAGGTCCTTCTAACTCCAGGGCCAACGCTCTACTCACTGTGCCACCTAGCTGCCCCGTTTGATTATTTCTTGATTTTTTATGTACTCATTAGCTTCCACTTGCCCAATTCTAATTTCAAAGGAATTATTTTCTTCACTTAGCTTTTTAACTCCTTTTCTATTTGGCCAACTTTACTTAAAGAGTTTTTTTCTTGAAAGGATTTTTTTTTTTAATTCTGCCAATTATACTTTTTAAGGAATTGTTTTCTTCAGTCAATTTTTTGTCCTTTATTCAAGCTGTTGACTCTCTCACACACCTTTCATTTCTTTTCCCAGTTTTTCTTTCACCTCTCTTATGTGTCTTTTAAAATCCTTTTTGAGCTCTTCCAAGAAGGCTTTTTGGTCTTGGAATCAATTCATATTCTCCTTTGAAGTTTCAGATGTATGTATATTGACAATATTATCCTCTTCTGAGTTTGTTTTGATCTTTCCTGTCACCATGGTAACTATGGTCAATGTTCCTTTTTTGCTTTTTACTCATCTTGTTTGCCTATTTCCTAGCTTTTAAAATTGAACTCTCCTGCTGGATCACAAGTGGCACTATCCCAAGCTTCTTATTCTGGTGGCCAGGTTCCTGATTGCTGGATTTGTGCACTTGAGCCTCAGATGCTAGCAACTGGGAGCTACAGGGCTCTGACAGCTTACCTGGCACTGAGCCACCTAGTGGCTGTTAAGAGGTCAAGTGGGGTTTTTCTGCATTTCCCTGGGGCTACACTGAAGCATGTGAAGGTCTGGCTGCTGGAGCAGGGCTATGCTGAAGCACTCAGAGGTTCAACTACCACAAGATACCTATCCTCTCTGGGCTTCACTGAAGCACATGGTGGTTCTCCAAACTGGGCTTTTCCAGTTCTGGCTGTGCTAAGGCACTTGTGGGGTCCTGGTGTTGGTGCTTGTCTGATCCAACAATCTGGGGCTCAGGATCTCTCACTGGTTTGCTGAGGTAAGAGTTGCTGGGATGCTTCCTCTCCTGGAATACGCTCCCCTTTTACCTGAATGAGATGAATCTTTTTTGCTAATCCTCCAAGTCTCCAGGACTAAAATACTGCTTCACTCATCTTTCTGCTGGCTCCACTGTTCCAGGATTTGTTCTCAAGCACTATTTCATGTTGTTTTTTGTTTTCAAAGGTGAATTTAGAAAAGAGACAGTGATTTGTTGCTTACTCCACCATCTAGGTTCCTAGATGTCCTTGAAACATGTCAATTGAGTCAGTTGCTAGATTTTGTTCTTCCTATCTCCTCCATAGCCTTTGCATGCTATTGTTCTCTACACATAACAACTACTCTAGTTCAGGTTGTCATTACCTCTCATTTGGAGTATAGCAAAACACTCCTGTTTGGTCTTTCCACTCTAATTCTCCTCCAAGTAATTGTCAAAATTATTCTCCATAGTGACTCTTTTTTTTTTAAGGTACTTTAACACCTGACCCCGACCTACCTTTTTAACTTCACTTTAAGTTCTAGAAAAACTGGCCTTCTTATTCTTTCTCACAACAGGCATTTTCTCTCAGATAGCGATGCACTTGACCCTGCCTCATGCCTGAAATTTTGTCCCTGTTCCCCACTCCAAAAAGAATATTTTACTTCCTCCAAGACTATGCTTGTGCATACTGCCTTCATGAAGCTTTTCCTGATCCCTTTAATTGCTTGTACCCTTTCACTCAAAAATACTCTGTATTTGCTTTGCATTCTTCTGTATATGCTTATTTACATCTATACTGTCTCCTCTGATAGAATGTAAATTCCTTGAGAAAGGAACTTTCCTTTTGCCTTTAGATTCCATGTAATGAGCATACTGCCTGATCCAAAATGGCATCTTAAGAAATATTCATTGATTAAATGTTACAGTTAATAGCAACCTTATATCTTAAACTAAAGCTAAGCATAGGTGTAGCCTTTCAAGAACACACCATAAACACAAGTTTCCAGTAGGTTACTATCTTAAGTTCAAATGAATTTGTTAAGAACTGTCTATTTAGCTACTAAGCATTTATTCCAGGGAAAATAATAATTCTATGCTAAATGTTACAGTGATTATTAACATGAGAATAGACAAAGATTGGGCTAACTAATAGTTTTATGCTTCAGGGGCATTTATAATTTCTATATAGGTTTCAGAGGTAAACATATTACATGATAGCATTATGGCAATCATCTTGAGAATAATTTTAAAATAATTCTTCTAGTCACTTACTCCTATGTATTTGTTTTGTCTAAGAAAAATGGTTAGGGCTAAACTAAAATCAGGTTGACAATAGTAGTAGATCTCTCTCTCTCTCTCTCTCTCTCTCTCTCTCCCCCTCTCCCTCTCCCTCTCACTGTTTCCCTGTCTCTCTGCTCCTCTCTGCCTCACTGTCCCTCTTTGTCTCTGTCTCTATCTAGATATAAAAAATAACAGAGATAAATTATAAGCAAGGGTATGTTTAGGTTTTCTGAAAAACTAATTATCTGCACAACTTACAGATATACACACACACACACACACATTATATTGAATCATTGAAAAATACAATTCCTAAAATGTCATTACATTCCTTTGCTTTCCCTATTTTCTAGAAGACAGTATTTCTCTGGGTTGGGAGGAGAAGATGGAGTGATCCTTTTAATTAAGATGAGGATTGGACACTGTCTCTCACCTGGCTAAAAATAATCTTATTTCAGTCATATGTACTCTTGTAAGTGCCCTTATAAATGAAGATTTGAATGAATGGGTTAAAGGCAACGGCAGTTTTCCTTGTTCTTTTACTTCTTTTTTTAGGCATTTTAGTTCAAATTAAAATGATTATGTGCATATGCCATAGATTGCTAGGTGTCCTCAGTCCCTTTACACATCTTTTTTTTTTAATGAAATGACATAGCATCAGACAAAGAATGGGTGGTTTTTGGAGAACATAACGAAAAACAGCAACACATCCAGCCACAGCTTGTCATTATTACAACATACAATGTCTAATCAGTAGAGGGCTCCCTCGTCTACCAGGCCCACATGCATCAATGCACACACACTTTGTATGTGCAAACACACACACTAAAAATCTAGATTAATAAAGCTGTCATTTCTCATTGTTTTCAAATCACCTTTAATATTAGCTGATACTAAAACACAGAAGCTTAGAGAAATGAAAATTTAAAGCACAAGCAGTTCTTCTAGCTTCCACAGAGAATATGTTAGGAGCATTTAATATCAAAAAGTACAGAAAGGTATTTTCATGTTATTTTCTTCTTTTCACAATGTAATTTTTAGCTCTCTATTGCAAATTCACCTACTTTCATGTAAAAGGGTAGAAATGATCAATTTATTCAACCAATCCACCCTATACCACTTGCAGTTAAGAGATGAAATAGCTTGTTTCCTTAGCCAGGTCAAAATAATCAACCAATGTCAATCTTAGGCATTATATTAAATGTGAAAAGTCTTTGTAACTGGAGTTATCTTGCACAGGAAAAGAGTTAAGATAAGATAAGGAAATCTGATCATGCTCCTGAAACTATCTATAAATATTCAGGTGGGATGAGAAGGAGTTAGAGATGCTGTATTTGAGGAGTTGGAGTAAGTGCAACATTCTAGTCAAACCCTTGAGGCAGAAACCTGAAAGGGAGGAGGAGAAGATGCCTCAGCTTTAGCCTTGGCCTGGTTCTCCTTCTTCCTCTCCCACTTTGGCCAGAATAAGATCTCTTGAGTTTCAAATGATCGGGAAGATGTTGGACTTTTCGACTTCCCATCAATATCCCAGCAACATGCCTGGATCCTTTTGTGGCAGTGTCTGCATTAAGATCCAAGAACAAACCGAATGTGGATTTGTAAAGCCAACAAGAGGATTTATACCATGACTAAAGGAAAACTCCTTGAGCACAGGAATAGGGGAGAATAACTTCTGGCAACCAGGAGTTGTGAGTTACCCCTTTGTCATATATGGCACCTAGGCTTAAGGTCACTTTTACTGCAATCTATGTATACATAAGAGAGGGTATATCAGACTTTGGGGAAAATGTTTTATATCAACTGTTCTAAAAGCTACCTAAGCCTGGCCAAATAAAAGAATTATTTACCAATAATTTGTGGGGTAAGTACCCTGGTGGGTGCTCAAGAAGATGACATTAGAACAGAGATTCTTGAGCTTTTATTTGCATTTCAAAGACTCTCTTTCCAGTTCAGGGGAGCCTATAGACCTATTATCAGAATGATATTTTAAAGTATGCAAACAAAAATACATACGGTTACAAAGGAAACCAATATTTTGAAATAAAAAAGTAATTATTTTTCTCATCCAAGTTTACAGACCCCTTGAATCAAGCACTGAATAAGAGATGAAGTGTAAAATGGGAAAAGGACCTTGTTTGGAAAATATATAATAGTAATTTGTCCCCCAAGTTCTAGCACTTAGACTTAGAAAAGTTGGAGGAAGAGGTATAGAGTAGTGGATCAATGGAATAGATTAGGTCGCAGGAGACCCGGCAGTTAATGAATATAGTAATCTATTGTTCGATAAACACAAAGACCCCAGTTTTGGGGATAAGAATGCACTATTTGACAAAAACTGCTGGGAAAACTGGAATACAGTATGGCAGAAAGTGGGCATAGATCACTATCTAACACCATATACCAAAATCAAGTCTAAATGGGTGCATCATCTAGGTGTAAAGGATGATACTGTAAGCAATTTGGGAAAGCAAGGAAAAGTTTACCTGACGGATTTGTGGAGAGGGGAAGATTTTAGGACCAAACAAGAATTAGAGAGCATTATAAAATGCAAAATGGATAATTTTGATTACATTCAATTGAAAAGCTTCTGCACAAACAAAGCCAATGTAACCAAGATCAAGAGGGAGGTGGGAAATTGGGAAAGAATTTTTACAACTTGTGTCTCTGGTAAAGGACTCATTTCTAAAATTTATAGAGAATTGAGCCAAATATATATGAATTCAAGTCATTCCCCAATTGAGAAATGGTCAAAGGATATGAATAGGAAGTTTTCTGAGAAAGAAATTAAAGATATCTATAAGCATATGAAGAAATGCTCTAAATCACTATTAATTAGAGAAATGCAAATCAAAACAACTCTGAGATACCACATCTCTCCAGTCAGATTGGCTAAGATGGCAAAACAAGAAAGTGACAAATCTGGAGAGGATGTGGACAAATTGGAACACTAATACATTGCTGGTGGAGTTGTGAACTTATCCAACCATTCTGGAGAGCAATCTGGACTTATGCCCAAAGGATTATAAATTATTTCATACCCTTTGACCCAACAATACCACTTCTAGGGTTATATCCCAAAGAGATCATAGAAGTGGGAGGAAGACCCATATGTACAAAAATATTTTTAGCAGCCCTTTTTGTGGTTGCAAAGAATTGGAAACTAATGGGGTGCCCATCAATTGGGGAATGGCTAAACAAGTTGTGGTATATGAATGTAATGGAATTTAAATGTGCTATAAGAAACAAGGAGATGACGGATTTCATAATTACCTGGAGAGACTTATACAAACTGATGCTGAGCGAGAAGAGTAGAATCAGAAGAAATTTGTATACAATCACAGACATACCATATCTGTGATGACCAACTATGACAGACTGGACTCTTTTCAGCAATGCAGTGATATAAGTTAATCCCAAATGACTCAAGAAAGTGAGAAATGCGCTATCCAGAGATATAACTAGAAAGAACTGAGCCCGAATCCTGATGGAAGCAAACTAAATGATCTTGTTCTTTTCACTGTTTGGTTTTATTTCTTCCTTACCATCTTTCATCCCACCTAGTACAATACACCTTTGTAATTGGAATAATGTCTAATATGAATGCATTTGCAGACCCTATACTGTACTATATGCTGTCGTGAGGGGAGGGGGAAGGGAAGTAAAGGAAATTTGAAAATCAAGGAATTATGGAATTGAATCTTGTTAACTGAAACTAAACTAATAAATTAATAAAAAAAAGAAAAGAAAATTTGCAAGAAAAATAAATGTTGTCTTTTTTTGTGACCACACAAGGAATATTTTCTCTAGCTATACCTCTTCTGAAGGGAGTTCAAAATTTTCAGACTAGCATTCAAAGCCCTTCACAATTTGATTTCAGCATGCCTTTCCAATCTTGCCCCATGATTCCCTCCATCTACTACCCACCACCAACTTTGGACCCTTATCTCCAGTTATGCTGACTTAGTCACAGCCTCTTGAACATTCCTTAATCACTCTGTCTCTATATCTTTGCTCACCCTGTTCATTTCATCAGAAATGCCCCCTATTCCCTCCTCTTCACTTATTTGAATCTTGCTCTACCTTCAAATGATTTCTCAGAAGGACTTTCATTGATTTTTTTTTTAGTTTACAGTACTCCTCTTGCTTCCACACTCATTTTTACATCCTTCTAAACCATGGTGCCCTGTACCATTAATGTAGTATCTAGATTCAACAGAGGACATTATGTGCAGGAAATATTTTATAAAAAGGACTGTAAAATGTGTAATCAAGATGGACAAAGATTGCTTGGGCCTTTCTTTGTATACCCATTGTTTCAGTACAATGCCTGGAACATATTAGACATTTAATAAGTGTTTATTGCCTTGATTTTACTTGAGATGAATATTTTTCCCACAGGATAGTAAGAGATATAAAAGTTTTTAAAGCATCAGGGATGGAAGTAATCAATCTAAGCCATTTGCCACTGGCTCTGTGGAGGCAAGGTTTATGACTTTAATGTATAATACAAGGGTGATGTTTGGTACCATTTTCATACTTGGTTGGGGGAAGGGTGATTTGGATGACTAAAACTGAGCAAGGTTTCACAGAAGTGAGCAGCAATATTAACCAGAGATAGCAGTTGCCTTAATGAGAGATAAACGTCAGATGAAGTCTATCTGTACAACTTCCACTATGTTTTTGAGTTGCCCCCAACACATTGGGAGATTTTTATGTTAAAGCCAACTGATTTTTTTGGATTTAGAGGTTTTCTTGGTTGAGTGTGAAAAGGATTCTAATAGCCTGTTATAAATGAGAGGCAATATAATGTAATGGAAAGAGGGATGAACTTGAAGCTTGGAAGGCTTGGATTTAAGACCCACTTTATGACTATGTGACTTCAGGTTATGTGATTATAGGCAAATCTCAGTGCTTTAAGCAAATTTCTAAGACTGAAAGTTGTAGAGAAACTGCCAATCTACGTTTGTAGAGAGTGTTCCTTATCTGGTAACTATACCAATGAAATAAAAGTCATCTCTATCCCCAGACCACCACTATAGTTCATGAGCAAAATCTATGGCTTCTGGTTGCTTCTTACATTTGGAATGTATTTATTTCAAGATTTTTCCAGGATTCCTTCCTCTCATCCCTGATTAGCAGAATCTACTCTTTTGCAACTGTCCTCTGCTATATTCCTATAGAGAGATTTCTTTAATCACAACTGGGTGGAAAAATTGGGGTAGCTCAATTGCATAGTAATCATCTCTCAACCAGACAGCAATTGAGATCAGCCAATATTTCAACTGTGTAACTTTTACCCTGCTTTGGGACAATCATACAAATAGAAAATACCTATAGCAATAATATTTTCATTTAGCTCTAATCCCCAATTGGGGGACAGGGAGGGGAAAATTTCTTCGATCCCAACATTAAGACAGTCTAGTTTCTTTGACACTCTGTTCTACTATCATGCCCTGCTTTCTCCTTCACAAATAATAAAGCAAACAACTAGGGAAAATGTAAATCAGTCCTTTTACTAAATAAGGCTGGATGCTAATTAAGAAAGACAACATAAATGAGTTTTAGAGAACAGTAAAGCTTTGGAGTAAATGTCTGCCCAATCAAACAATAAGGAAAGCTGAAATTCTAACTGGTAATAGCGTTGATATTGAGTGAAGAGGGATAGGAAATAAGCTTTTCTCAGTTGGATAACTATTCTCTCTATCTTCAAATTTTTGACACATTGTTTTTATATTACAAACATTTATAGATTACTCTCACTTCACGAGAACATTCTCATAGCAAAGTAAAACAATTAAGACAAAATAACAATAGTTACCCCATCTGAAAGTGCATAAAACACACCACTCTCCCTTTTTATTTATTTTTAATTAACAGAATCTATTATATCTCTTTTGCATTGGTCTACTTCATTGGCAAATAAACAGAAAGGTTAATTCCTTGTAACAAATGTGCATAGTCAAGCAAAATAAATCACCTTATTGGTTACAACATATATATGTGTATATATATATATATATATATATTTATCTTATATATTATATATGTATATATATATATATATACATTTAACAAATAAATAAATCTCTATATGTTTCTCTACATATTTGGAGACATGTATGCATATATATATATATATATGTTGTATTTATATGCATATGTATATATACATACATACATATTTTTATATGTATATATATATTTATGCATTTCTAATTATCTTTCAGCAATTTAAACCTATTAATCACTACACTATCTAGAAGTATATAGCATGATTGAATGTTTCATCCTTGATTCTCTGGAATCTTGGATGGTCTTTGTATCAATCATAGTTTTTATTGCTTGGAAAGTTGGTTTTCTGTACAATTTCATTGTTGTTATTGTATAAATTATTCTTTTGGTTTTTTATTCCATTATTCATAAGTCTATAAGAGTCTTCAGATTGTTCATTTAAAAATATTGATGGGGGGCAGCTAGGTGGTGCAGTGAGTAGAGCACTGGGCCTGGAGTTAGAAGGACCTGAGTTCAAATTTGACCTCAGACACTTAGCACTTACAAGCCATGTGATCTTGGGCAAGTCACTCAACCCCAAATACCCTGCCTTCTGCCTCAAAAAAAATCTATTGATGGATAATCATATAAATTGTTCTTCTGGGGTTCTGCTTACTACACTCTGCACAATATTAGATAAGACTTTCTATGACTCTTTGAAATAATCCATTGACTCATTTCTTATGGCACTGATTCATTTCTTATGTATCCCATCACATTCATATACAATTTATTTAGCCATTCCTCAATTGTTGGACATCCTCTTAGTTCCCAGACTTTTGTCACCACAAAAAGAAAAGTAATAAGTATTTTGGCATATAATTGGTATTTTCTTACTTTTTAAAATCTCTTTTTGTCTTGTAGAGGCATAGCTGAATCAAAGGGTGTATATTGTTTAATACCGTTTTTGTGTGCACTTTTAAATTGCTTTCCAGAATGTTTGTGTACACTCACAGGTAGACCAACTATGTATTTTTTTATTCCCACACACCTTCCAATATTTAGGATTGTCCCTATTTTTCATCTTTGTAAATCTGATAGGATTATTTTAATTTTCATTTCCCTAATTAGTAGTGGTCTGGAACATTTGCATATGGTTACTGATACCCTGAACTTGTTCCCTTAAAAACTACCAATTCATAAATTTTGGTCATTTATCAGTTAGGGAATGACACTTATTCTCCATCTATACTACTTCACTTTGTGACCTCACCAGTTCCCACAGATTTAACTACAATTTTTAAACTAATGACTCTCAAAATTTATGTATCCCACTTCAACAACAATTTCATATTTCCAATTGCCTTTAATGCACCTTGAATTGGATTCTAGTAGATACATTAAAATAAACATGTCCCAAAGAAAACTCATTAAAACTTATTAAAAACCCTTCCTACCATGACCTTCCCTATTACTCTAGAAAGTAACATCATTCCCACATTCCTTTAGGTTCACAGCCAACTGTTATCCTTAATGCCTCATTATTTCTTATGCCAATATTAATTCTGATGCCAATGATTGTCAATTTCATCTTTTCAAAATTTCTTTAATACACTCCCTTCTAGAGGTCTGGTGGCATACTTCCGGGGTTGGAGCCAAAATGGTCAAGGAGAGGAAGTACTCAGCTGAGCTCTCCCAACATTCTCCTACAAATAATTTTAAAATAACACCTCAAATAAAATTCTGAACTGAAAGAGCCAACAAAAAGTCAGGGGGAGCCATTCTTCTAGCCCAAGAAAACTTAAAAGGTCAGGCATGTCAGTGGAAAGTGGCCAAATGGAAAGTCAGTGGTGAGATTAGAAGCAGCAACAGAAGCAGAAGCAGCTTTGGGAACTCTCAAGCCAGAGAGGGTAAGGGGACCTGGCAATTGTTTAGGAGATTGCAGAGGAGCCAAGTACTAGTAATAGATGCAAGGCCAGACACTGTTTGACAACTCTGCTACCTATATACACTTCTGGATCACAGTTCTCTCCATCACAATGGAGAGAATCACTTTTGACAAATAGGGATTGAGAACCCTGAGGAGCAGCATCACTCTTGATCACAAGGGAGGAAAGACTCTGAGGAACAGTATAACAACTAGTCACAAGAAAGAGCAGTGGCACAGAAAATTAGCATCACTTCTGATCCCAAGAGATCAGAGGCCCTGAGGAAGAGTGTCATTTCCATTCCCAAGGAAAGAAAGGCCCTTCCTGAAAACAAGACTAGGATGAAGCCCAGGAGAGAAGTGATCACACTTCTTCCCAGATCACCGCCTTTGAAGCATCAAAACTTCCAAACACCCAGAATTAGTTCTGAGAATAGCAGTGCAAAAAAGCTTGAAGATTGAGAAAGGTATGCAAACCCCCACACTGAGGACAGAGCTTACCTTTAATATAAAGTTACAAATCAATAAAAAGGGTGGGAAAATGAACAAAGAAACAAAAAGAACATAACCATAAAAATCTACTGTGGTGACAGGGAAGAGGAAGATATAAACTGAGAGGACAATGAAGTCAATAAAGCCACAAGCAAAACCACAAAGAAAATATGTAACTTGGACACAAGAATTAATGCAAGACCTAATAATTAATTTTTAAAACAAAAAAGAGCAGTAGAGGGGCGGAGCCAAGATGGCGGAAAGGAAGCAGTAAACTCGCTGAGCTCCTCCGTCACTAAGTCTCAAAGGGTGAATCTGAGCAGATTCCAGAGTGACAGAGCCCACTGGAAGACAGAGCGTGGCAGAATCCAGCCCAGGAGTTTGCCCAGTGTGTCCGCACAGGTCGAGCGCAGAGCGTGTGGGGTCTGCACAGCTCAGACCTAAGAGCAGACAAGCAGACTACACCAGAGAGAGAAAAAGTCCCAGCCTGCAGACTTACCAAGGACGAATCGCAGTCATCTCACAGAGGGAACGGATCATTGGAGCCAGGCAAGGAGATGTACATTTAATGAAGTAAGGGACTTCCAGACTTTCCTGATGAAAAAGCCAGAGCTCAATGGAAAATTTGATCTCTAATTACAAGACTCCAGGACATAAAAAGGTAAACAAGGGTAACATAGACTCACACATGCAGAAGTGCACACACCCACACCCACAAACACACTCTCATTACTTGGGATGCAACAAGAGCAAAATGTTCACATCCCTATATGAGGAGCTGATAACTGTCAATATTCGAAATCTTTATGATTATCATGACCTTCAAAAGGGTTATACTTAGAGGGTGTGGGTATGAATGCACTAAAATGGAGTCTAAAAAAAGACTATTAAGGGGATCAAAGGTACTGTAATGGGAAAAAGGAAAGGATGAGCTAGGAAAAGGTAAAATATGCCATCTGAAGAGGCATAAAAACACACTATAGAACAGGGGGAAGAAAGAGGGAGAAGAACATCATTTAAACACTATTCTCACAGGTTCTGGTTCAAAGAAGGATCAAATTAATCAGTGAAGTTTATGATTGTAAGGTGAATAGACACATAAATTCATTAAATAGAGGAAAAGGAGGGAGGGAGAGGAGCACTGTTTGAAATTTACTCTCATTGGTTTGGAATCAAACGGGGAGTAATTTACTCTGATAAGTATAAAAATTTGTTGTGTCCTATAGATAGTGGGAGGGTAAGGGGGGGGTGAAAAGGAGGAGACTAAAGGGAGGGATTATAAGGGAGGGAAATAGTAGTAAGGGGAGAGGGTAGGTTAAGAAGGGGTGTCACTGGGTGGGAACACTGAGGGAGGGGGCAGTCAAAAGGGAAAACTTCAAGGAGGGGAAGGGAGAAGGAAGAAACAAAAACATAAACAGGGGAGGGAAAAGGATGGAGGGGAAGAGACAGATAATCATCATTACTGTGAATGTGAATGGGATGAATTCTCCCATAAAACAGAGGCAGATAGCAGAATGGATTAAAAACCATAATCCTACAATATGCTGTCTACAAGAAACTCATTTGAAACAAAGGGATACCCACAGGGTAAAGGTAAAAGGTTGGAGTAAAATTTATTATGCCTCAGCTAAAGTAAAAAAAAGCAGGGGTAGCAATACTTATCTCAGATAAAGCAAAATCAAAAATAGATCTAATTTAAAAGAGATATGGAAGGAAACTATATCCTACTAAAAGGCACCATTGAAAATGAAGCAATATCACTACTTAATATATATGCACCAAGTGGTATAGCATGAAAATTCCTAGAGGAGAAGTTAAAGGAATTAGAGGAAGACATAGATAGCAAAACTATACTAGTGGGGGACCTTAATCTCCCCCTCTCTGAACTCGATAAATCTAACCTCAAAATAAACAAGAAAGAAGTTAAGGAGGTGAATAGAATCTTAGAAAGACTAGATATGATGGATCTCTGGAGAAAACTGAATGGGGATAAAAAGGAATTTACTTTCTTTTCAGCAGTGCATGGTACATACTCAAAAATAGACCATGTACTAGGGCATAAAAACCTCACAATCCAGTGCAGAAAGGCAGAAATATTAAGTGCATCATTCTCAGATCATGATGCAATAAAAACTATATGCAATAAAGGGCCAGGGAAAGATACACTAAAAACTAATTGGAAATTAAACAATTTAATCCTAAAATTGGTGGGTCGAACAAGAAATTATAGAAACAATCAATAATTTCATTCAAGAGAATGATAATAATGAGACAACATACCAAAATTTGTTGGATGCACTAAAGGCAGTTCTCAGGGGAAGTTTTGTATCCCTGAGTGCACACTTAATTAAAGCAGAGAGAAGGGAGGTCAATGAATTGGACATGCAATTGAAAAAGCTAGAAAAAGAACAAATTGAAAACCCCCAATTTAGTACTATATTAGAAATATTGAAAACCAAGGGAGAGATTAATAAAATTGAAATTAAGAAAACTATTGAATTAATAAATAAAACTAATAGCTGGTTTTATGAAAAAAATCAACAAAATTGATAGACCCTTAGTCAATATGATAAAAAAAAGAAAGAAGAAAACCAAATTATGAGTATCAAAAATAAAAAGGGTGAATCTACCTCTAATGAAGAGGAAATAAAAAAAATAATGAGGAATTATTTTTCCCAATTGTATGCACATAAATATGACAATCTTAGTGAAATGGATGAATATATACAAAATCACAAGTTGCCCAGATTAACTGAAGAGGAAGTGAATTACCTAAATAACCCCATCTCAGAAAAAGAAATCAAACAAGCCATCAATGAACTCCCTAGGAAAAAATCTCCAGGGCCAGATGGGTTCACTAGTGAATTCTATCAAACATTTAAAGAACAATTGATTCCAATACTCTACAAACTATTTGGGAAAATTAGTGAAGAAGGAGTCCTACCAAACTCTTTCTATGACACAAATATGGTACTGATTCCTAAATCAGGAAGAGATAAAACAGAGAAAGAAAATTATAGACCAATCTCCCTCATGAATTTAGACGCAAAATTTCTAAATGAAATATTAGCCAAAAGACTCCAACAACTTATCACAAAAACAATACACTCTGATCAGGTAGGATTCATTCCAGGAATGCAAGGATGGTTTAATATTAGGAAAACCATCAGTATAATTGAGCATATCAACAATAAAACTAGCAGAAACCACATGATCATCTCAATAGATGCAGAAAAGGCTTTTGACAAAGTACAACATCCATTCCTATTGAAAACACTAGAAAGTATAGGAATAAATGGAGCCTTCCTTAAAATAGTTGATAACACCTATTTAAAACCATCAGCAAGTATTATATGCAATGGGGATAAACTAGAAGCCTTTCCAATAAAATCAGGAGTGAAACAAGGGTGTCCACTATCACCCCTCTCATTCAGTCTGGTACTAGAAACACTAGCAGTAGCAATTAGAGAAGAAAAAGAAACCAAAGGAATCAAATTAGGCAAAGAAGTGACCAAGTTGTCACTCTTTGCAGATTATATGATGATATACTTAGAGAATCCTAGAGAATAGAGTGAAAAACTACTTGAGACAATAAATAAATTTGGCAGAGTTGCAGGATATAAAATAAACCCACATAAATCCTCAGCATTCCGTACATCTCTAATAAAACAACAGCAAGACATAGAAAGAGAAATCCCATTTAAAGTCACTGTAGACATTATAAAATATCTGGGAATCTACTTGCCAAAACAAACCCAGAATCTATATGATCACAACTATAAAACACTTCTCACACAAATAAAAACAGATCTAAATAGTTGGAAAAATATCAATTGCTCGTGGCTGGGTCGAGCTAATATAATAAAAATGACAATTTTACCCAAACTAAATTATACATTTAGTGCCATTCCAATCAATTTACCAAAAAACTACTTTGTAGTGTTAGACAAAATAAGAACAAAATTTATTTGGGAAAACAAACGGTCTAGAATATCAAGGGAATTAATGAAAAGAAATGCTAGGGAAGGTGGACTAGCTATGCCAGATCTTCATCTGTATTATACAGCAGCAGTCATCAAAACTGCTTGGTACAGGCAGAGGTGTAGAGTAGTGGATCAATGGAATAGATTAGGCGCAGGAGACCCAGCAGTTAATGAATATAGTAATCTATTGTTCGATAAACCCAAAGACCCCAGTTTTGGGGATAAGAATGCACTATTTGACAAAAACTGCTGGGAAAACTGGAATACAGTATGGCAGAAAGTGGGCATAGATCACTATCTAACACCATATACCAAAATCATGTCTAAATGGGTGCATGATCTAGGTGTAAAGGATGATACTGTAAGCAATTTGGGAAAGCAAGGAAAAGTTTACCTGACGGATTTGTGGAGAGGGGAAGATTTTAGGACCAAACAAGAATTAGAGAGCATTATAAAATGCAAAATGGATAATTTTGATTACATTCAATTGAAAAGCTTCTGCACAAACAAAGCCAATGTAACCAAGATCAAGAGGGAGGTGGGAAATTGGGAAAGAATTTTTACAACTTGTGTCTCTGGTAAAGGACTCATTTCTAAAATTTATAGAGAATTGAGCCAAATATATATGAATTCAAGTCATTCCCCAATTGAGAAATGGTCAAAGGATATGAATAGGAAGTTTTCTGAGAAAGAAATTAAAGATATCTATAAGCATATGAAGAAATGCTCTAAATCACTATTAATTAGAGAAATGCAAATCAAAACAACTCTGAGATACCACATCTCTCCAGTCAGATTGGCTAAGATGGCAAAACAAGAAAGTGACAAATCTGGAGAGGATGTGGACAAATTGGAACACTAATACATTGCTGGTGGAGTTGTGAACTTATCCAACCATTCTGGAGAGCAATCTGGACTTATGCCCAAAGGATTATAAATAATTTCATACCCTTTGACCCAACAATACCACTTCTAGGGTTATATCCCAAAGAGATCATAGAAGTGCGAGGAAGACCCATATGTACAAAAATATTTTTAGCAGCCCTTTTTGTGGTTGCAAAGAATTGGAAACTAATGGGGTGCCCATCAATTGGGGAATGGCTAAACAAGTTGTGGTATATGAATGTAATGGAATTTAAATGTGCTATAAGAAACGAGGAGATGATGGATTTCATAATTACCATCTGGCCTCAGAAAATGAGCACCCACGCATAAATAATGACTAGCCCTGTAACCTTGAGCAAGTTACTTAACCCCAATTGCTTTAAAAAAAAAAAAAAGAAAGAAAGAAAATAGGTGGAGGAGAGATAATGTAATAATTAGTGAATTACCTGAAAGTAGTAATCAAAGAAAGAGACTAGATCTCATATTTTGAGGAATTATCAAGGAACATTCCCCTGATATCCTAAACTCAGAGGGTAAAATATTGAAAGAATTCACTGATCACCACCTGAAAGAGATCTGAAAATTAAAATTTGAAGGTATATTATGGCTAAATTCCCTAGCTCTCAAATCACAATGAAAATGCTTCAAGTAGTCAGAAAGAAGTCATAAAAATACCATGGAACCACAGTAATGATAACACAAGATTCAGCAGCTAAAACATTTAAAAAACTGTAAGGCAAGGGGCGACTAGGTGGCACAGTGAGTAGAGCCTTGAACCTGGAGTCAGAAGGACCTGAGTTTGGATCCGGCCTCAGACACTTAACGCACACACAAACAAAAACCTAACTGTGTGACCTTGGGCAAGTTACTTAACCCCAATTGCCCTCCAAAAAAAAGCAAAAAAAAAAAAGTGGAAGGCTTGAAACATGATATTCTGGAAAGCAAAAGAGCTGGCATTACAATTAAGAATTAATCTACTCCACGAAACTGAGCATAATTCTTCAAGGGAAAAATGGATATTTAATAAAACAGAGGTCTTTCAAGCAGGCCTGATGAAAACACCAGAGCTGAAAAGAAAATTTGACTTTAAAATATAAGACTTTCAAATACAAGACTCAAGGGAAGCATAAAAAAGGTAAATATGAAAGGCAATCATAATGGATTCAATAAGGTTAAGTAGCTTGCTTTTCTGTATGAAAAGATGACTTTATCATTATTAGGGCACTTAGAAGGATTCTATATAGAAAGAATGTGTTTTGATGATGGTTGGATCATGTTAAAAAATTAATAGGTAAGAAAGAAGGCTGCTCTGGGAAAAGTGAAAAGGAAAAAAAAAGAATGGGAAAGTGTATCTTACATAGAAAAGGCATACAAAGAAGAGCTTTTACCTTGGAGGGGAATTGGTGGCCAGTGGACAGGGCTTAAATACCACACAAATGTATATTGGTGAAAATGTGTGTGTGTGTGTGTGTGTGTGTGTGTGTGTGTGTGTGTGTGTAGTAAAATGGCAATAGAAATATATTTTACCCAACAAGGAAGTAGGACGGGAATCGGATGAGGAAAAAGGGTGTCAGGAATAGCAGGGAGATGGTTAAATTAAGGGTCTGGTCAGAAGCAAAACAGACATTAGAAGAGAAACATGAAGAAAACAGAGAGAGAAGGAGAAACATTTAAAATGATGGAGGGAAATGCAATTAATAACCATAACTGTGAATGAGAACTCACCCATAAAATAGAAGTGGATTGGAAAATGGATTAGAAATCAGAATCCAACATTATGTTGCTAGCAAGAAACACACTAGAAACATAGATACAATTAAAATGAAGTGCTAGAGCAGGATTTATTATGCTCCAGTATTAGCACAAAAAGACAGAGATAGTAATATTAAATTCATACAAACAAAAGCTAAAATAGACCCAATGGAAAGGAAAAGCAGAGAAATTGTATCTTGCTAAAAGGCATCATAGACAATGAAGTAACATCAATACTAAATATGCACGAACCAAATGATAACATCTGAATTCTTTTTTTTTTAAATGCTTTATTAACTTCTGGATTACATCATTCATTTCCACCAGATTCTGAGTTGCATTTTTCCCCATTTTCCCCCTACCAACCACCCCAAAATAGCAGTCCCACAGGATATCCCCTCATCCCAACTGCTATCTCCCATAACTTCTCCCATACCCCCTTCAATTTTTCCAGTATGGCATGTTGGATTTCCATGCCCCAATGCCTGTACATCTTATTTCCCAATTACATGTAAAATAGTATAAATATTGGTATTTATATACTTTAAAACATTTGAATTTAAAACTTTGAATTCCAGATTCATTTCCTTCCTCCCTTGTCACCCATCCTTACTGGGAAGATAAGTAATTCAGTATATGTTGTACATGTTTGGCTAGGGAAAACATTACCATAGTACATATAATGTAAAAGACTGACTATATTTCCCTCCCTCCTATCCCACTTCCCACTTTTATTCTCTAATTTGATACTGTCCCTTTTCAAAAGTGGGTGTTTCCAATTTCCCTCCCCCCCACGATGCCCTCCCTTCCCTCATACCCCCTCTAATCCACTTACCCCTAATCTCCTGTAGCTTGAGATATCCTATTTAGTATATATGTCATTCTCTCCCTGAGTCAAATTCAATGAGAATAAGATTTGGACTTTTTACCTTCCTTTTCTTCCATTCCATTGCAACCATGTTCCCTTGCCCCTTTTGTCTCCCCAGCTCCTCTAGTTATATTCCTCTCTCACCTCTTAATTTCTCCTTTTAAGTATTATTCCTTCCTTTTAAATTTGGCCTGTGCCCTCTATACATGTATACCTGTAAACATATATACACACATTCATGTAAATATTAATATGCCCCTATACCCATCTTTAACTATTTTCATACTGAAAAAAAGTTTCATAAGTTACAATTATTGTTTTTTATGCATGAATATAAAGAGGTAAATTTTGATAAGTTCCTTATGATTTCTATTCTCTGTTTACCTTCTCATGTTTCTCTTGGTTCTTGTATCTGAATGTCAAATTTTCTACTCAACTCTAGTTTTTTCATCAAGAATACTAGAAAGATCTCTATTCCACTGAATAACCATATTTTCCCCGGAAACATGATATTCAGTTTTGCTGGGTAGGTGATTCTTGGTTTTAATCCCAGCTCCTTTGCCCTCTTGAATATCATATCCCAAGCCCCAAGATCCCTCAGTGTAGCAACTGCCAGATGCTGTGTTACCCTGATTATGTTTCCACAATATTCCAATTGTTTCTTCCTCGTTGCTTGTAATATTCTCTCCTTTATCTGGGAATTTCAGGAGAAGGCTATATTACTCCTATGAGTTTTCTTTTGGGGATGTTTTTCAGAAGGTGATTGGTAGATTCTTTCAACCTCTATTTTGCCCTCTGATTCTGAAATATCTGGGGCAGTTTTCCTTGAGGATTTCTTGGAGGATGATTTCTAGGTTCTTTCTTTGATCATGGCTTTCAGGTAGTCCAATAATTCTTAAATTACCCCTCCTGGATCTATTTCCAGATCAGTGGTTTTGCCCATTAGATATTTCACATTGCCTTCTATGCTTTCATTTGTTTGGATCTGTTTAACAGCATCTTGATTTCTCATAAAGTCACTAGCTACCATTTGCTCCAGTCTAAATCTGAAAGAATGATTCTCCTCAGTGAGCTTTTGAGATTTTTTTTTTTTCCATCTGGCAAATTCAGCTTTTTAAGGCATTCTTCTCCTCATTGTCTTTATTAACTGATGTTTTACATCATTCATTACCACCAGATTCTGAGGTACAATTTTTCCCCCATTTCCCCCCTACCAGCCACCACAGAATAGCAGTCCCACATGACATTCCCTCATTCAATCTGCTCTCTCCCATATCTTCTCCCACACCACCTTTGACTTTTCCATTAGGGCAAGGTGAAACTCTGTTCCCCAATACCTGCACATTTATCTCCCAATTATAAGAAAAATAGTAGTAATAATAGTATATATATATATATATATATATATATATATATATATATATGAAACATTTAATTTTAAAACTTCGAATATCATATCCATTCCTTTCCTCCCTTGTCACCCACTCCCTCTGGGAAGATAAGCAATTCAGTATGTGTTGAACATGTATAGCTATGCAAAACATTACCATAGTTGATATATTGTAAAAGACTGGCTATATTTCCCTCCCACATATACCACCCCCAACTTGGTCCACTCCCTACTTTGATCCTGTCCCTTTTCAAAAGTGGGTGGTTCCAACCTCCCTTCCCCCCAGCATGACCTCCCTTCCATCATCCACCCTCTCATCCTCCTCCCCCCTGCTCTCCTGTAGGATGAGATATCCCATTTAGTATGTATGTATTCTCTCCCCGAGCCAAATTCAATGAGAATAATGTTTTACCTTTTTTCCTTCCTGTTCTTCCTCTCCCATGCAACCACCTCCCCTTGCCTCTTCTAGATGTGATAGTTTACCCCTTACTGTCTCTCCCCATCTCCTCTAGTTATATACCTCTCTCACCTCTTAATTTCACCTTGTAAGAATCATCCCTTCCTATTAAATTTGACAAGTGCCCTCAATCCATGTATACCTAAAAACATATATACACACATTCACACATGTATTCATATGCCCATATACGTGTCTTCCACTATTTTCATACAGAGAATGTTTTCATCAGTTACAATTATTGTTTTTCCATGTAGGAATATAAAGAGTTCAATTTTGATAATTTCTTTTTGTTTGCTTTTCCCTGTTTACCTTCTAAAGCATGTCTTGTTTCTTGTGAATGAATGTCAAATTTTCGATTCAACTCTGGTTTTTTCCTCAAGAATGCTTGAAAGTGGGGTGGGGCCAAGATGGCGGAGTAGAAAGAGTGAGTTCTAGCCACTCTTCCCCCAGATCACCTGCAAACTATGTAAAAGGGGACCCTGAACAACTTCTGGAGCCCCAGCACCCACAGAATGACACAGAGAAGCTAACCTCCTGCTGAGGACAGCCCAGCAGCCCTGCAGGAAGGACCAGTGCAGTGCTGGCAGCTGTAGCACACAGTGGGAGGGGAGCCCAACACAAGTCCCCTTGAGTCGAGGTTTTAGCCCCAGGGTGGCAGTGCCAGCTGCTGGCTGGAGAGACACCAGAACACCAGCAGTTGTGGCAATTCCAGAATTATCAACAGAGACATGCCTAGGACAAAGTGAGAGGTTAGTGCCCTATGGACTTTGGGACCAGTATTTGGGGAAAGCTTCTGCTTCCTCCCCCGGGGGCTACAAGCTTCTGAGGAAACATGCCATTTTGTAGTTTTCAGAGTCAGCTCCAGCTCCTGGCCTTCGAACTGTAGGGAGATCCAGTGATCAGTCTTGGGTGATAATCGCTCTTTCTTTAATCTCCCTGGTTCTCAATTGTGATCTGGGGTGGAGGTGGTGGGTGGATTTCTAGCTACCCAGAAACAGAAGTTGCCCCCCCACCCATGTTCCCGTCGAAAATTCCCCTGTCTGGCGGCAGAGCCATAGTGTGGCAACAAGCCCAAAACTCAAGTAATTAAGTGGCAACATGCCAAGGCAAAGGAAACAAAATAAACAGAAAAATGCAACCTTAGACTCCTACTTTCGGGGCAAAAAGGATAGAAGCATAGAGAGAGAGGACGGCTGTGAGGTCAGAAGTCCTGCTCCAAAAGCCCCTGGGGAAAACATGAGTGGGTTGAAGGCGAAAGATGAACTTAAGAAGGACTTTAAAAATCAAATAAGAGGAGTAGAGGAAAAATTGGGAAGAGAAATGAGAAGGATGCAGGAAAACTATGACATGAGGGTCAACAGCCTGACTGAGGAAAACAACACCTTAAAAAATAGACTAACTCAAATGGCAAAGGAGGCCCAAAAGGGCAATGAGGAGAAGAATGCCTTAAAAAGTCGAATTTGCCAGATGGAAAAAGAATCCCAAAAGTTCACTGAGGAGATTCATTCTTTCAGAGTTAGACTTGAGCAAATGGAAGCTAATGACTTTATGAGAAATCAAGATACTGTTAAGCAGATCCAAATAAGTGAAAGATTAGAAGGCAATGTGAAATATCTCATGGGAAAAACCACTGACCTGGAAAATAGATCCAGGAGAGACAATTTAAAACTTATTGGACTACGAGAAAGCCATGATCAAAGAAAGAACCTAGAAATCACCCTTCAAGAAATTCTCAAGGAAAACTGCCCTGATGCTTTAGATCCAGAGGGCAAAATAGCGGTTGAAAGAATACACAGATCACCTCCTGAAAAAGATCCCAAAAAGAAAACTCCCAGGAATATTATAGCCAGGTTCCAGAATCCCCAGATCAAGGAGAAAATACTACAAGCAGCCAGGAAGAAACAATTTCAATACTGTGGAAACACAATCAGAATAGCCCAGGACCTGGCAGCTTCTACACTGATGGATTGAAGGACATGGAATATAATATTCAAGAGGGCAAAAGAGCTGGTTATGAACCCAAGGATCACCTACCCAGCAAAACTGAGCATTTTGTTTCCAGGGAAAATATGGTCATTCAGAGGAATAGCGGACTTTCAAGCATTCTTGAGGAAAAAACCAGAGTTGAATAGAAAATTTGACATCCAGATGCAAGAATCAAGAGATGCCTGAGAAGGTAACCAGGGAAAAGAAATCAAAAGGAATTTATCAAAGTTGAACTATTTACATTCATATATGGAAAAACAATAACTGTGACTGATGAAATCTTGGTGTATGAATATGAATACATATGTGAATGTGTGTATATATGTTTACAGTTATAAATGGATACAGGGTACAGGTTGAATTTTTTGGGAAGAGATGATACCTAAGGGGTGAATTTATGAGGTGAGAGAGGAAAGTGGCAAGAGGAGATGGGGAAAGACAGGGTAGGGCAAACTATCTCATGTAGAAGAAGCAAGGGGAAGTGGTTGCAAGGGAGGGGAAGTATAGGAAGTCCAAAAGGCAAAACCACATTCTCAATGAATTTGGTTCACGGAGAGAATGACATACATACTAAATGTTATATCTCAGCCTGCAGCAGAATAGGGGGAAGGGGGATGAGAGGAGGGATGATGGATGGGATGGCATCCTTGGGGGGAGGGGAGGTTGGAAGTACCCACTATAGAAGAGGGACAGGATCATGTAGGGAATGGACCAGGTGGGGGGTGGGATGAGTGGGAGGGAATTATAAGCAGCCTTGCACAATATATCTACTATGGTAATGTTTTGCATAGCCAGACATGTACAACTTATACTGAATTACTTATCTTCCCAGAGGGAATGGGTGACAAGAGAGGAAGGAAATAGATCTGAAATTCGAGGTTTTAAGACTAAATGTTTCAAATATATATAAATACTATTATTAATACTCTTTTGCTTGTAATTGGGAGATAAGATATGTAGGCATTGGGACACAAAGTTTCACCTTCCTCTAATGGAAAAGTTGAAGGGAGTATGGGAGAAGATAGGGGAGAGAGCAGGATGGAGGAAGCGATATCTTGTTGGACTGCTATTCTGGGAGGGGGGTAGGGGAAAAACAGGGGGGGAAATAATTCTAACTCAAAATGTGGTGGAAATGAATGATGTAAAACAGAAGTTAATAAAGGATTTGTTTAATAAAAAATAAAGAACGCTTGACAGTCCTGTATTCCACCTAATGACCATGTTTTCCCCTGAAACAATATACTCGGTTTTACTGAGTAGGTGCTTCTTGGCTTTAATCCTAGCTCTTTTGCCCTCTAGAATATTATATTCCATGCCCTTTGATCCCTCACTATAGAAGCTTCTAGGTCCTGTGTTATTCTGATGGTGTTTCCACAGTACTGAAATTGTTTCTTCCTGGCGGCTTGTAGTATTTTCTCTTTTATCTGGGAATTCTCGAACCTGGCTATAATATTTCTAGGAGTTTTCTTTTTGGGATCTTTTTCAGGACATGATCAGTGTATTCTTTTAACCTTGTTTCCTCCTCTGTGTCTAAAACATCAGAGCAATTTTCCTTAAGAATTACTTGAAGGATGATTTCTAGGTTCTTTCTTTGATCATGACTTTCAGGTAGTCCAATAATTTTTAAAATATCTGTCCTGGATCTATTTTCCAGGTCAGTGGTTTTTCCCATGAGATATTTCACATTGCCTTCTATTCTTTCAATTACTCGGATCTGTTTAACAGATTTCTCATAATGTCACTAGCTTCCATTTGCTTCAGTCTGATTCTGAAGGAATGATTCTCCTCAGTGAGCTTTTGAGATTCTTTTACCATCTGGCAAATTTGCCTTTTTAAGACATTCTTCTTCTCATTGCCTTTTGAGTTTCTTTTGCCATTTAACTTAGTCTATTTTTTAAGGTGTTATTTTCCTCAGTCAGGCTGTTGACTCTCATGTCATACTTTTCCTGCATCCTTCTCATTTCTCTTCCAAATTTTTCCTCCACTTCACTTATTTGATTTTTAAAATCCTTCTTAAGGTCCTCTATGGCCTGTAACCTGCTTGTATTTTCATTTGGGGCTTTTGGTGCAGGAGTTCTGACTTCACAGTCCTCCTCCATTTCCATGCTTCAATCCTCTTTGACCCAAAAATAGGAGTCCGATGTTGAATTTTTCTGATTATCTTGTTTCCTTTGCTTAGGCATGTTGCCAGTTAATTACTTCATTTTGGGGCTTGTTGCCACAGTAGGACTCTGCCACCAGACAGGGGAGCTTCTGTCTGAAATGTTGGGGTTTTCTCAACTGCCAGAGTTATCAGTTGGGTATCCTCCCTGAAGCCCCAACACACTATGGCAAGCTGGTCACAAACCCCAAGACCTCCACCCCAGACTACAATCCAGATCCACAAAGGTTAAAGTAAGAGTGATTACTCTCAAGACTGATTGCTGGATCCCCCTACAGTTTGCAGGCCAGGAGCTGAAGCTGCAACTGAAGCTCCAAAAAGGGCATCTGTACTGTTCAGTTTCTCAGCAGCTTCTCACCCCCAGGGGAAGAAGCTGATGTGCTCCCAAATACTGGTCCCAAATTTCAAAGGGCACTAACCTCTCAGTTTGTCTTAGGCATCTATGTGTAATTCTGGAAACACCACAGCTGCTGGTGTTCTCAGGTCCCTCCAGATGGCTGCTGGTATTGCTGCCCTGGGGCTAAGACCAGTGACTCACCTGGTCCTGGGCTCGGCTCCCAGAATGCTGTGCTGGTCGATCCCTGCTTGCTGCCAGGCTGTCCTCAGTGGGAGGTTAGCTTCTATGTGTTGTTTTGTGGGTCCTGGAGCTCTAGAGGTTGTTTCAAGTCCCCTTTTACATGATTTTGAAGTGGAGTGGGATGGAGCATTGTGGAAGTACTGTTTCTACTCTACCATCTTGGCTCTGCCCCTCCTCATTGCCTTTTTGAGCCTCTTTTGTCGTTTGATTTAGTCTATTTTTAATGTGTTATCTTCCTCAGTCAGGCTGTTGCCTCTCATTTAACAATTTTCTTCCATCGTTCTCATTTCTCTCCACAATTTGTCCTCCACTTCTCTTATTTGCTTCTTAAGATCCTCTGTGGGGGCGGCTAGGTGGTGCAGTGAGTAGAGTACTGGCCCTGGAGTCAGAAGGACCTGAGTTCGGATCTGGCCTCAGACACTTAACTTACACACAAACAAAATCCTAGCCGAGTGACCTTGGGCAAGTTACTTAACCCCAATTGCCCTAAAAAAAAAAAAAAAAAAAAACCAGATCCTCTATGGCCTGTAACTAGCTCATATTTTTCTTTGAAACTTTTGGGCAAGAGTTCTGACTTCACTGTCTTCCTTCTGTTCCAGGCTTTGATCCTTAGAAGTGTAAAGTTGGGGTACTATGTTTATTTTGCTTCATTTGCCTGGGCACGTTTCCACTCAATTACTTGACTTTTGGGCTTGATGCCACAGTAGGACTCTACCCCCAGCCAGGGGAGCTTCTATCCCAAATGCTGGAGTTTTCTCAACTGCTGGAAGTATTAGTTGGGTGCCCTCTCTGAAGCCTCCACACACTCTGGCAAGCTGGTCACACTCCCCAGGATCTCCACCCTATACCACAACCCAGATCCAAGCAGGTTAAAGCAAGAGCGATTACCCCTCAGACTGGTTTCCAGGTCCTCCTATACTCTGCAGGTTAGGAGCTAAAGCTGCAATGTGGAGGCCATATTGCACTGACCTCTCACTTTGTCATTAGAATCTATGTGTTGATAATTCTGGAAACGGCTACAGCTGCTGGAGTTCTGCAGTCCCTCCAGCTGGTGTTTGGTCAAGCCTGACCTGGGGCTAAAATATTTGGCCCTTGCTGGCCTGGGCTCACCTCACAGAGTGCTGTAATGACCACTCCCTGCTGGGCTTCCAGGCTGACCTCAGTGGGAGGTTAGCTTCTCTGTGTCATTTTTGTGGGTTCTATAGCTCCAAAGTTTGTTCAGAGTCCCCTTTTACATGGATTGGGGAAGGTGGAAGCCAGAGCTGCACAGAAGTCCTGTTTCTACTCCACCACCTTGACTCTGACCTCCCAAACTCCTTATATCTGAATTCTTAAAAGAAAAGTTAAGGGGCCGCTAGGTGGCGCAGTGAGTAAGAGCGCTGGCCTTGGAGTTGGGATGACCCGAGATCGAATCCGGCCTCAGAAAATGAGCACCCACACACAAATAATGACTAGCCGTGTAACCTTGAGCAAGTTACTTAACCCCAATTGCTTAAAAAAAAAAAAAAAAAGAAATAAAAAAAAGTTAAACTAATTATAAGAGAAAATAAATAGTAAGACTATCAACTTTCCCTTCTCAGAAGTTAAACATTCTAACCATAAAATAAATAAGAAAAAAGTTAAGGAGATGAATAGAATCTTAGAAAAGTTAAATATATTAAATTTCTGGAAAATAATCAAATGCAAATAGAGTACTCCTTTTTATACCATGACCATGAGCAAGTCACTTAACCCTGTCTCCCTCAGTTCCCTCGTCTATAAAATGAACTGGAGGAGCAAACAACAAAACACTCAAGTATCTTTGCCAAGAAAACACCAAATGGGGTCATAAAGAGTCAGGCATGACTGAACAACCACAATGACAATGTGCTTTTTTCTCAACTGTACAAGGCATCTTCACAAAAATTAACCCTATATTAGGGCATAAAAATCTCACAACCAAATGTAGAAAAGCAGAGGTATAAAATATATTATTTCCAGACCATAATGGAATAAGTTACATTCAATAACTGTATGGAATTATAGCTTAAAATTAAATAAAAATTAAATAATCTAATATGTCAAAGAACAAATTCAAGAAACAATAATTTCATTAAAGAGGATTACAATGAGACAACATACCATAAATTGTAGAATGAAGGCAAATTAATACTTTAGAGAAAATTTATATTTGTAAATGCATACATCAGTTAAAGAGAGAAAAGGAAGATTAATGAATTGGGTATTGAAATAAATAAATACTAAAAAGAATAAATTAAGAATCCCTATTTAAATAGCAAAATAGAAATCAAGAAAATAAAAATAAAGATTAATAAAAATTTAAAGTAATACTATTTGACTAATAAATAAAATTGGTAACTGTATGAAAAAAAAACAACAAAATAGATTAATTATCTCTTAATTTGATTTAAAAAAGGAAAGGAAAGAAGAAAACCAAATTACCAGTATCAAAAATGAAAAGGGTGGATACATCACCATTTAAGATACAATTAAATCAATTATTGGGAGTTATTTTGCCTAATTATATGCCATTATCTGATAAGCAAAGTAAAATGGATGAAGACTTTACTAGGATATTTTTCCCCAATTACCTGCCAAGACAAACTTTAGCATTCATTTCTACAAGACTTTGAGTTCCAAATTTTCATTCTCCCTTCTCCTCTCCTGAAAAAGTTAAGCATTGCTGACCTGGGGCTTGCTGCTGACTTGCTGAGATGCTTGCTGTCTTATACTGCACTCCCCTTTCACCAAAGTGAGACAGACCTTTCGTGCAGATCTTCCAAGTTTCTTAGGCTTAAAGATTTTTTCACCCCATCTTTTTGCTGGTTCTGCTGTTACTGAATTTGTTTGGGGGCACTATGTTATAGGTGTTTGGAGGTGAATATGGGAGAGTTTTGGTTATTTACTGCTTTCTCCACTATCTTGACTCCCAGAAGTCAATTGGATGAATATTTATGAAATAATAAATTACCCAGATTAACAGAAGAGGAAATAGTATACTCAAATAATCTATCTAAGAAGAAATTGAACAAGCTATCAGTGAACCCAATAAGAAAAGAATCATCAGCACCAGGTAGGCTTAAAAGTGAATACTACCAGATAATTAAGGAAAAATTAATCCAAATTATATGTATGTATATATATATATATATATATATATATATATATATATACATTTTATATAGGAAAAGAAAGAATACTACCCAATACTTTTATTTATATATATTTATGATACCTAAACTGCAAAGTGTAAAAACAGAGAAAACTATAAGCTAAATTCCTTAACTAACAATATAAAATATTAGCAAGGATTTATAGCAATATGTCAGAAAGAGTAGACATTATGACCAGTTGGGATTTTATTATAGGTATCCCAGACTAGTTCACTATTAAGAAAACTAAAAGAATAATTGACCATAGCTATGACAAAAAATAACAAAAAGTCACATGAGTATTTTAATAGATGCAGAAAATTCTTTAACAAAATGCAATATCCATTCTTATTTAAAACACTAGCAAGCTTGGAAACAATGGAGCCTTTCTTAAAATGATGTGTATATATATAAATTATGAGTGTCTATCTAAAATGAAGAGCAAGGATTATTTGTGAAACAAATCTGATGAGTTCTCAATAAGATTGGGGTGAAGCAAGGAAGTCCATTATTATAACCACTATCAAATTTAGTACTAAAAATGCCAGCTAGGGGTGGCTAGGTGGCACAGTGAATAGACCACTAGCCCTGGAGTCAGGAGGACCTGAGTTCAAATCCGGCCTCAGAACTTAACACTTACTATCTGTGTGACCTCAGGCAAGTCACTTAACCCCAATTGCCCTGCCTTACCCCCTCCAAAAAAGTAAAGAATTAAAATTAATATTAAAAATATTAAAATGTCAGCTATAGCAGTAAGACTGGAAAAGAAATTCAAGAAATAAAGATAGTTAATGAGAAAATGAAACTATCACTCTTTGAAGAAGATATGAAGGTATACTTAGAGAATCTCAGAGAATCACCAAAAAGACTAGCTGAAATTATCAACCTCAGAAAAGATACAGGATATAAAATAAATCCAGAGAAATCATCAACATTTCTATATATTACCAGCAAAATAGCACCAAGAGATAAAAAGAGGAATTGCATTTAAAAGAACTAGTGACAATATAACACCCTTGGGGGTCTATTTACCAAGATAGATCCAGAAACCATATGAACAAAATTACAAACACTTTTCATAGAAATAAAAACAGATTCAAACACCTGGAGAAATATTAATAGCTCATAGGTAGACCTAGTCAGTATAATAAAACTGACAATTCTCCCTAAGTTAATTGGCTTATTTAGTGCCATATGAGTCAAACTATCAAATAATTATTTTATAGAAATAGAAAAAAATGATGAATATTACCTGGAAGAACAAAAGGTCAAAAGTATCAAGAGAACCTAGAATAGAGGTGGATCACTGGGAAAGAATAGATACACAATGTGGAGTACTAAATGACCATAGTAATAGAATGAACAAACCCAAAGATCCAAGTTTTGGGATAAAAACTGATTATTTGTCAAAAATTTCTGGGAGAATTGGAAAGCAGTTTGGAAGAGACTACTAGCATAGACCAACATCTCAAACTAAATATCATGATAAGGTCAAAATGGATTAATGATTTAGACATAAATATGATATTATAAGTAAATTAGGGAAACAGATAAATGTAACTGTCAGATAAGGGTAAGGGAAGAATTTGTGATCAAACAAGAGACAGAGAGGATTATAGAAAGTAAAAGGTATTCAGAAAGGAATTTTGTTATCTGCAATATGATGTCTGACCTCATCATTTGACTGAAACTCATTTCTCCAAAGTTGCTTGATTGCTAAACCTGATTTATCTTTTCCTAATTCTCATCCTGCTTGACTAGTCTGAAGTATTCATATCTCTTTCATGAATCAATTAATAAATATTTATTAAGGGTCTACTATATGCTAGGCGATGTGCTAAGTCCTGTTATGTCAAGAGAGCAAGAAAAGACTCCCTACTTTCAAGGAGCTTACATTCTAATGCAAGATAGAGGATATATCCAAATAGGTATGTAAAACATCTATGTGATGTAATCATGAAGTAATTTTACGGGGAAGCTATTAAAAGCTGAGGGACCAGAAAAAGCCTCTTGTCCAAGGTGGCAGCTGAACTGAGCTTTAAAAATTATATTCCAAAAGGAGAAGAGGAAGAGCTTTACAAAGACATAGACAACTGTTTAACAATTACACTTCAAATTCCTTCCAGTCCCCTAGGATATAAAACATCTAGGCCTGAAGACTCAAACTCATGGAAAAGTAATTAAGAGCTTTCTGACTGTGTCTTTGCTTGTCTTAGTTTATATATATATTTTTTTTCTTTTTTGTTTGTCTTATGCCTCTTGGTATAAAGCAGTACCGGCAGTTCTCCTGTAGAGAGAAAACAAGCAAAATAGGAGTTTTGAATGTTGCCCTCTTTGTGGCATAAATATGATAGGTTCTTGATAAATGTTTCCTAAATTTAATTGAGTTCATGATCATCCTCTTATCTTATTCTGCCTTTGAACTTCCCCTTGCCCCCAATGTTGGCAGCATTTATCTCAAACCTCATTTCATTCTGAACTTTAACTTTCCTGATGTTTACTTGGCTATGTACTAGTTTGATTTCATCCTCAATCACCTGCCTCTCCT
>WOXC01008803.1:0-97500 GCA_011680675.1 Gymnobelideus leadbeateri | reverse complement strand
TGGTAATCTGAAGTCTCTCTACCTGGTGGTTGGTGAGGCCTGCCCTGGGGCTAAAATTCCTGGCTCACATTAGGCTGGCATCAGCTCCCAGAGCACTCTGCTGTCTGCTTACTGCCAACCTGCCAGGCTGTCCTTAGTGGTAGGTTACCTTCTCTGTGTCATTTTGTGTGTTCTGTAGCTCCAAAGCTTGTTCAGGGTCACCTTTTACATGAATTGGAGGAGGCAGGCTAGGGTGGAGGGAAGTTGAAAACACCCACTTTTGAAAAAGGACAGGATCAAATTGAGAACAATTCGGAGTTGGGATAGGAGGGAGGGAAATATAATCAGCCTTTTACAATATATCCACTAAGGAAATATTTTGCATAGCTACCCATGTACAATTTATACTAAATTGCTTATCTTCCCAGTAAGGCTGAGTGACAAGGGAAGAAGGAAATGAATCTTGAATCCAAAGTTTTAAAATCAAATGTTTATCTATATCTATATATATCTATCTATCTCTCTCTATATGTATATATATATGTGTGTGTGTATATATATATATATATATATATATATATATATTTTTTGACTTTCAACTACAAGAAGCAAGAGAAGGATGAGAAGGTAAACAGGAAAAAGAAATCATAAGGAACTCAGTAAAGATGAACTATTGACATTCCTACATGGAAAAATGATAATTGTAATAGTAATAAGACTTTTCTCAGTATGAAGATAGTTGAAGGGAATATATGTGTGTGTGTGTGTGTGTGTGTGTGTATGTGAGTGGGCATTTGTATTTTCACATATACATAGACAGAATAAACAGGATGAGATGAATATGAAGGAATGATATCTAAAAAATAAAATTAAGAGGTGAGAGCAGAATTTATTGGGAGAAGAAAAAAGGGAGAGATAGATTAGGGTAACTTATCTCATATAAAAGAGGCAAGAGAAAACTGTTACAATGGAGGGGAAGAGCAGGAAGGTAAAATGGAATTGGACAACCTGATTCTAACTGAATTTGCAATTAGAATTGCATGTAGGTGGTACTGCAAATGGCTTATTGATATGCTTGCTGATCTAATTTCCTTCACTTACAAATATTTTACAAAGTGAACTTTATTATTGTAGTGCCAAAAAAAGGGAATAACATACACACTCAATAGGGTATTTTACCCTACCAGAAAATAAGGTGGTAGTGGATAAGTGCGGGGATGATAGAAGGGTAGGGCAGATTGGGGGAGAAGGTAGTTAGAAGCAAACTTTTTTAAGGGATAGGGTCAAAGGAGGAAATAGATTAAGTGGGGGGTGGGATAGGATGGAGGGAAATATAGTTAGTCATTCACAATATAACCACTAAGGAAATGATGGAAATGATTTGGGTAACTACACATGTACAACCTATATTGAATTGCTTATCCTCCCAGTGGGGGAAGGTGAAGAGGAAAGAAGGGGGGGAATCTGGAACTAAAAGTATTAAAAACAAATATTTAAAAGTTTGGTTTTGGAGAAATAAGATATAAAGGCACTGGGATATAGAAACCCATCTTGCCCTCCCTAGAAAGTTGGGTTGGGGGAGGATATAAGAGAGAACAGATTTGGGAAAGGGTTATTCAGTAGGCTTGCTATTTTGGGGTGGGGTAGGGAAAAGACAGGGAGAGAAAAAATTGTAACTCAAAATCTTGTGGAAATGAATGTTGAAAACTAAAAATAAATAATTTTTATAAATTATATAAGGGTTGTAAAACTGCATTAATAGGGGATGTTTCCTCACCTCATGTTCCCTGTTCCAATAAAGTCACATTTCTGTTCACGTGTGAAGAAAAACTGTATTAAAATTCTCTACCTGTTTTCTTACTCTCTTTCCATGAATTTTTCTTTTTACATTGATTTTTTTATGCCCAAATCCTTCCTTCTCATCTCTCTCTTTCTTTGCTTTTGCAAACTTGCTCCTCTAAGACCTGGAACTCAGATTAAGAATGCCACAGAAAATTTTAATTGCATGTAGGTGGTACTGCAAATGACTTATTGATATGCTTGCTGATCTAATTTCCTTCCCTTACAAATATTTTGCAAAGTGAAACTTTATTATTGTAGTGCCAAAAAAAGCAGGGTGAATCTGTAGGGGGCAAATATATTGTGTTTAAAATGTCATTTTGAACATATTTTAAATTTCAAGAGAATTCTATTAATAAAGCTTAAATCTTAATTGTTTTTTCTGTTACCCATTAGGGAGCAAGGTTTTTTTTTTTTAAAGTACGACTCAACATATCATCAAGGAATAATACATTTCACATTTTAAACACATTGCTGAAGTAATTCCATGATCTCAGAATGACTCTATAGCTAATTATGAAATAATATGAATTAAATAATAGATTTTTCTATAATAAGTGAAAAATTTTCTATTTGTGCACACGAAAGTATAAAATTTAGGGATAGGTTGAACTAATTATTAAACTAATCTAAAGTATTTTTAATACTGAACTAAACTAAGTATAATCTTCATTTCCTCAACAAGTGAGGGCTTCTTTATCATTTTAAGTGAAGTGATATGCTACAAAGAAGCCCTACATTCATTAACTCTGACATTTAAGTTCCTAACAAAAGATTGTGCCCTTTAACTCAGGATGTAACTAGACTGCCGACTCTGAGAGGGTATGGAGTATGTATCATCTAAACCTTGTTCGTGTTGACAGCTTCTAAGAGTGGGCTACAAGCATCAAGTGGTCAATGAATGCATATAAAAAGTTCACAATAAGTTAAGCTTTGCATGAATCATAGACATTGTATGACCTAGACATCAAAGCATGTAAATTCTGCTTCTTATTATTTTACTTATTACCTGGTTTGCCTGAAGGAAATCACTGAACTTCTCTGACCTTCAGTTTTCACATCTGTAAAATAGGATTAATAATGCGGCAATGGGTTTATTATGGAGACCATATGGATTAATGTGAATGAAAATGAATGGAAACTGTAAAATATTTATTAAAATAAAGAATTATTTCTTTTTTTATTCTAATCCAGTGCCACTGTTATAATGTTTGAGGTTTACTTTTTTCTTGGACAAGTTAAGGTAGAAAAGAACCTTTTCTTCTAGTTCTATTCAGTAGGGTGGTAATAAGATTACAGTCAGAAATATATAACAATGCATGCAATTAACAGTAGTTAATTTAAAACTACTTCTTGTCAGTTTCTTTCAAAACAATACCTTGATAAAGTAATTATTTATTACCCCAAGGACATGATCAATAACGTCTCTACAATAATAAGCCTGGGAGAAAAGAAGGTAGAGATAGTTATCTACATGAAAAGGAAGCTAGCCAAAAATGACTCTTTCAGGAAAACAAAGACTGAACTCGAGGTTTAAGAACCTTCCCCCTCCCCCCCATAATTGTAGATGAGCTAATCATTCATTACAATTATTTTTTTCAGGGAGCAGTGATTTGAGTTGAGGCAATATAAAGTTAATCCAAAACAAAGGAAAACAAAATCAAATAGAGAAATGCACATCTATGACTTTTTGCTCACTTGAATAGCAAAATGGAAGACTTGACAATATCTCTGGTCCCCACTAACTCTCAACCCTCCTCTCCCATAAAAAAATATGCACCAGATACAGATACTGCAGGTACAGAGCAATTATAGTTGAATCCACACAGTGAATGTGAGGGAGGGAATGAGAGAAAGAGACAGAAACACACAGAGAGAAAAAGACAAACACAAACAGAGGAAGAGGGAGGAGAGGAGAAGAAGAAGAAGAAGAAGAAGAAGAAGAAGAAGAAGAAGAAGAAGAAGAAGAAGAAGAAGAAGAAGAAGAAGAAGAAGAAGAAGAAGAAGAGGAGGAGGAGGAGGAGGAGGAGGAGGAGGAAGAGAAGGAGGAGGAGGAGGAGGAGCAGGAGGAGGAGGAGGAAGAGGAAGAAGAAGAAGAAGAACAGGAGGAGGAGCAGAGGAGGAGCAGGAGAAAATGGCAGAGAAAAGGAGAGAGGGAGAGAAAAAAGCCTAAAACCACAATAATACAAAACAAAGGTTTTCTTAATTAACATCAGAAAATGTCATTCCTTAAAGTTCTTAGTCAGACCCCTTACCTTCCACTTTTTTCCACACTCCAAAAAAGAGTGTACAAACATATACAAATCGACCTATGGACTTATGACTTCTTCCTAGGGTTGATTCATTTAAAGTTAGAGAAAAAAGAAGGAAGGAAGGAAGGAAAGGAAGGAAGGAAGGAAGGAAGGAAGGAAGGAAGGAAGGAAGGAAGGAAGGAAGGAAGGAAGGAGGCAAGATTGGGAATAGGTATAGGACAAGAGGCAAATTTTCATGGCTGCACTGAACCTGAAGAAAGAAGGCACATAACAATCTTTTCCCCAAGAGCATACTTGGGGGTGGCTAGGTGGCACAGTGAGTAGAGCACCGGCTCTGGAGTCAGAAGGACAGGAGTTCAAATCCAGACTCAGACTCAGCACAAAAACTAGCCGTGTGATCTTGGGCAAGTCACTTAAACCCACCTGCCCTCAAAAAAAGAATATACTTAGGGAAAGTGTCCTGGTTGGTGCTCCATACATCCTCCAATTCATGATAAAGTTGTTGCAATTTTGCCATCTAGCATAAAGATGCATTCATATCAAAGGAAGATTAATCAGAAAGCAAGCGATAAAAGAATATAAAAAGAGAAAAATCAAAGATTTCAAAAAGAAGAAAACTCTATAAAAACCCTAGATCCGAAGTAAATTAAATCAACCAAGAAAACACTAAATCTATTATAAAGAAGGAGTATTAAACTATCAATGAGATTACAAGGCTCTTTTAACAGATATAATGAGACAATGGAAAGGAAACCAATATTTGATAGAACATTGAATCCTAATTAATCTCAAGAGAATATGTTACAGAAATGTGGATTCCTGAATGATTCAAAGGAGAACTGAAATCCATAAAAAAATACACCAGGATTGGGGTGGCTAGGTGGTGCAGTGAATAGAGCACCAGTCCTGATGTCAGGAAGACCTGAATACAAGGCCAGCCTCAAACACTGAACACACACACACACACACACACACACACACACACACACACACACACACACACACACAGAGACACACACACACACACAAATAGCCATGTGACCTCAGGTGAGTCACTTAACCCCAACTGCCCCTTCAAAAAAAGCAAAAAAAAAAAATGAATACAACAGGAGGGAAAATGCTAAGATTTATATATCTAAAGAAGGTGGGGGGCGGGGAGGAGGAAAGTAGATTAGAAAAACATGACTACACAATAAATACTTATCCTTAAAAATAGTGAAGAAAAAAAAAGAGATTACCAGATAAGGAATGCTACAATGTTGAAATGGAAAAATATCTATCAGAAGCAAAAAAAAAAAAATCAGCATTAAAAGAATATATGATTTCTATGAAAATCATAGGAGTTGAATTTAAACACTGAATATTCAAAGACATCTCACAAAAGGATATCATAATTAAAATCTGAATAACATAATTTAGGAAATAATCCACAAAAGTCACCAGGAACTTCTGATTAGAGAAGATAAAGGAGACACTGAAAAAAAATTCTGCAAATTACATCCTGAATATAGACAGACAGAGAGAAAGAGAGAGAGAAGGTGGGGCGGGGGAGAGAGACAGAGACAGACAGACAGAGACAGAGAAATAGATGCTTTAAACTCTGACACACAGTGGTTAAATATAACATTTCTGACAACAAAGTATAAATTATTCAATAACCAGGAAAAAAGACTGTCAAATATAAAACAAAGCAAATTTGAATAACAAAACAATTATGCACTGACTAGGAGCCTAAGAAATGAAGAGAACATATTCCCATAAAGGAGAGGAAAGCAAGACACAAACTAAAATGATGCATCTTATGAAATGAGCCTAATTATTAGTAAAAAACATATTGTAAATTCTTTTTTTTAAAGCAATTGGGGTTAAGTAACTTGCTCAAGGTTATAGGGTTAGTCATTATTTATGTGTGGGTGCTCATTTTCTGAGGCCATATTTGATCTCAGGTCACCCCAACTCCGAGGCCTGCACTCTTATTCACTGCGCCACCTAGCCGCCCCTTTATTGGGCAATTGGGGTTAAGTAACTTGCCCAAGGTTACAACACTAGGTTTTTGTTTGTGTGGGTTAAGTGTCTGAGGCCGGATCCGAACTAAGGTCCTTCTGACTCCAGGGCCGGTGCTCTATTCACTGCGCCACGTAGCCACCCCCATGTTGTAACTTCTGCAAAAGAGAGGAATTTATATCAAACTTGAAAAACCATATAACAGAAATTTTAAATAGCAAATAAGTTACATTATCAAATATGGAATAAGTTTTTTTTTTATACTCATATAATATTTTATTATTTGAATGCAATTCTCCTCAACCCATTCAAGTTACATAATTACAAATAACAAAAAATACTTAGGATACATTTGCCAGATGTACAATCTCAGCAAAGATTACCAGGATCTCAAAAAAACCATTGACTGTTTCTTTGACTAGACTTATATGATTCTCAAAAACCACACTGCCTCAACACAATGATTATAGAGCACCAAGTGACAAATGTTGAAACAAAATTCAAAATATTTTAGAGTTATGGCCTAAAGATTACAAATAGTGTTTTATATTTCCAGTCTTCATCAAAAAGCATCAAATAATCTAGATGTTAACTTGGAAAAGGTGGTAACCTTTAAAAGATAATTCCACAGATCTAGAATGACCCTCCAAGGAATCTTTCCAGGTAGCATGATGACTGTTACCAATACTGAAACATTACAAGTCTTCTCTCCAAGTTTAACCCCAGAAGCCTCAAAACTGGTTCTCAAAGACCCAAATATCCTACATGGCTTTTTTAGCTAAGCCACAGAGTAGCTGGCCATCACCTTGCATAGAGAAGCAAACATGAAGGATGAGGGGTTGAACCGTACGGGGCGGGAGGGGGGAGGGGGAGCGGCGGGCACGTGGCGTGGGGGGAGAGCCGGGCCAGGGGGGTGGGACCGGGACCGTCAGCTCCTCGCGTACTGGAGGCCACGCAGCGGCGGCGGCGGCCTCCTAGACGGGGTCCGCCAGCCCCTGCTGCGAGCGCGCGGCTCCTTTCCCGAATCAAATAGGGAATAAGTTTTAAAATAAATTACATGATGTTTAGAAAAGACCTGACCAGGGGCGGAGCCAAGATGGCGGAGTAGAAACAGCTCATCCAAGCCTCTCTGCCCCCAGATTCCACACAAACTATGTAAAAAAGGACTGTGAACAACTTCTGGAGCCCCAGCACCCACAGAATGACACAGAGAAACTAACCTCCCGCTGAGGACAGCCCAGCAGCCCTGCAGGAAGGACCAGCGCAGCTGTCTGGGAGCTGGCAGCTCGCAGAGAGCAGAGCGCAGGAGCCGAGCCGAGCCGAGCCCAGGTCCGCATGAGCAGAGGTTTTAGCCCCAGGGTGGCAGGGCCAGCAGCTGGTGGGAGGAACCCCAGAACACCAGGAGCTGTGGCGACTCCAGAATTATCAACATAGACATGCCTAGGACAAAGTAAGAGGTTAGTGTCCTATGGACTTTGGGACCTGTATTTGGGGAATGCGTCAGCTCCCTCCCCTGGGGGCTAGAAGCCGCTGAGGAGACACGCCATTGTGTAGTTTTCAGAGGCATTTCCGGCTCCCAGCCTACAAATCGTGGGGAGATCCAGCGATCAGTCTTGGGGGTAATCGCTCTTGCTTTAACCTCCCTGGATCTGGATTGTGATCTAGGGTGGAAGTTGTGGGTGGGTTTACAGCTTGCCAGAAACGGAAGTTGCCCTCCCACACGTTTGGGACGAAAATTCCTCTAGCTGGCCTTAAAGCCATAGTGTGCCAACAAGCCCAAAAGTCAAGCAATTAAGTGGCAACATGCCAAGGCAAAGGAAACAGAAAAATGCAACCCTAGACTCCTATTTTGGGGGCATAGAGCGGGAAAAGGACTGTGAGGTCAGAAGTCCTGCTCCAAAAGCCCCAGGGGAAAACATGAGCGGGTTGCAGGCCATAGAGGACCTTAAGAAGGACTTTAAAAATCAAATAAGAGAAGTGGAGGAAAAATTGGAAAGAGAAATGAGAAGGATGCAGGAAAAGTATGAAATGAGGGTCAACAGCCTGACTGAGGAAAACAACACCTTAAAAAATAGACTAGCTCAAATGGCAAAGGAGGCCCAAAAGGGCAATGAGGAGAAGAATGCCTTAAAAAGTCGAATTTGCCAGATGGAAAAAGAATCTCAAAAGTTCACTGAGGAGATTCATTCCTTCAGAGTTAGACTGGAGCAAATGGAAGCTAGTGACTTTATGAGAAATCAAGATGCTGTTAAGCAGATCCAAACAAATGAAAGATTAGAAGGCAATGTGAAATATCTCATGGGAAAAACCACTGACCTGGAAAATAGATCCAGGAGAGACAATTTAAAAATTATTGGACTACCTGAAAGCCATGATCAAGGAAAGAACCTAGAAATCACCCTTCAAGAAATTCTCAAAGAAAACTGCCCTGATGTTTTAGATCCAGAGGGCAAAATAGCAGTTGAAAGAATCCACCAATCACCTCCTGAAAAAGATCCCAAAAAGAAAACTCCCAGAAATATTATACCCAGGTTCCAGAATCCCCAGATCAAGGAGAAAATACTACAAGCAGCCAGGAAGAAACAATTTCTATATTGTGGAAACACAATCAGAATAGCCCAGGACCTGGCAGCTTCTACACTGAGGGATCGAAGGGCATGGAATATGATATTCCAGAGGGCAAAAGAACTGGGAATGAACCCAAGGGTCACCTACCCAGCAAAACTGAGTATTTTGTTTCAGGGGAAAATATGGTCATTCAGTGGAATAGAGGACTTTCAAGCATTCTTGAGGAAAAAACCAGAATTGAATAGAAAATTTGACATCCAGACACAAGAAGGAAGAGATGCCTGAGAAGGTAATCAGGGAAAAGAAATCAAAAGGAACTTATCAAAGTTGAACTATTTACATTCCTATATGGAAAAGCAATAACTGTGACTGATGATATCTTTCTCACTATGAAAATAATGGAAGAAGGGTGTGTGGTCATATGAATACATATGTGAATGTGTGTGTATATGGTTACAGTTATATATGGATAGAGGGCATAGGTTGAATTTGTTGGGAAGGGAGAATACTCAAGGGATGAAATTATGAGGTGAGAGAGGAAAGTGGCAAGAGGAGATGGGGAGAGACAGGGTAGGGTAAACTATCCCATGTAGGGGAAGTGGTTGCAAAGGAGGGGGAGAATAAGGAAGGCTAAAAAGGCAAAACCACATTCACATTGAATTTGGTTCAGGGAGAAAATGACATACATACTAAATGGGATATCTCAACCTGCAGCAGGATAGGGGGAATGGGGATGAGAGGAGGGATGATGGATGGGAGGGCATCCTTGGGGTGAGGGGAGGTTGGAAGTACCCACTATAGAAGAGGGACAGGATCATGTAGGGAATGGACCAGGTGGGGGGTGGGATGAGTGGGAGGGAATTATAAGCAGCCTTGTACAATATATCTACTATGATAATGTTTTGCATAGCTAGACATGTACAACATATACTGAATTACTTATCTCCCAAGAAGGAATGGGTGACAAGGGAGGAAGGAAATGGATCTGAAATTCGAGGTCGTAACATTAAATGTTTCAAATATATATAAATACTATTATTAATACTCTTTTGCTTGTAATAGGGAGATAAGATGTGCAGGCATTGGGACACAAAGATTCACCTTCCTCTAATGGAAAAGTCGATGGGGGTATGGGAGAAGGTATGGGAGAGAGCAGATTGGAGGAAGCGATATCTTGTGGGACTGCTATTCTGGGAGGTTGGGTAGGGGAATAATGGGGGGATAATGATTGTAACTCAAAATCTGGCGTAAATGAATGATGTAAAACAAAAGTTAATAAAGCATTTGTTTTAAAAAAAAAGAAAAGACCTGACCTATCTGATTAGAAATAGAGGAATTGTCAAGATATTTAAAAGGACACAAGGAGACACACATAAGGGGAATTTAATGAACTAGAAGAATCCAAGATGGAGGAGAATTACTATGGCATCATTGACCAAACTCTTCAACCTCATGCCACAAGTGAATCGATGTATTTTAGGGGAAAACAGAATAATGGGAAGGTGCTACATATCTAGGGAAGTAAAGGACAAAGAGGATTAAGTGTGTATATTTATCAAGTTTAAGGGTGATGAGTGGAGTTGTATTATCTTCTATCCAGAAGAATCTAAAGAAGATGGAAATGAAAATAAAGGAATAAAAAAATAAAGTGTTAATCTGACAATGGTGTAGGTCAAACTAAAGATCACTTCCAGGGGGGAAAGTGGTATGTGCCTCAAATGGGAGGTGGGGGCATTACAATAGATTTAATTTGTGTAAATGTGATTCATTGAGAGAATACCTTTTCCAATTTGTGCCTTTATGGATGACAAGCATCATGTCCCCCCCAAAAAAAACCTAGCTAGCATCTAGAACAGTGAGGAGGGTTTCACAGAAGTGAGCAGCAATATTAACCAGAGATAGCAGTTGCCTTAATGAGAGATAATGTGTATGAGTGTTTTTATGTACACATATGTGCATATAATGTGTATGTACACATATACTTGCACAAACACACACACATGCATGTATGTGTGCAAACACACACACAGAAATAAAACCAGAGAGAAAGAGAGAAAAGATTAGAACCTATAATTTAAAGTTATATGTCAACAAATCTAAGAATTAAGCATTACTTACAAATATGAAAAATAATCAAATTAATGTTATAAAAAATACAAATATTAAGTAATGTAGTCACAGAAAAGGACAATTATTTAACAAAGAAAAAGCACCTCCAGATGGACTTACGTGAAAAGTATAAGAACTTTTTAATGAATAATTTATACTTACATGACACCAATTATTTCCAACAATTAAGAAAGTACTTAGCTGAATTCATTTTTATGATATCAGGGAAGGATAAAACAAACATGAATCATAGAATAATATTATTAATGAATTTTGAAGCAATCTTTTAATTAACACCTCAGTAACTATGCTATAGCAATTTATTTTAAAAATTTCCTATTATCAAGTTGGATCAATACTAATGACATAAGGGTCATACAATAGTATATAATCACTACAATTATTTATACTAAAATTGACACATAAAAATTCATGATTTTTTTTTGCCTTTTTGGAGGGCAATTGGGGTTAAGTAACTTGCCCAAGGTCACACGGCTAGGTTTTGTGTGTGTGTGTGTGTGTGTGTGTGTGTGTATGTGTGTGTGTGTGTGTTCATTAAGTGTCTGAGGCCAGATCCAAACTCAGGTCCTTCTGACTCCAGGGCCGGCACTCTACTCACTGCTCCACCTAGCCGCCACTCATGGTTTTTTTAAAAGATGCAGAAAAAAGTCTTTGACAATGTACAAAAAGAATTTGTGACAAAATGAATAAGTGGTACAAATGTAAAGGTACAACATGACAAGGGTCAAAAAGAGAGTAAATATTCCTATTTTCAGGAGATGGCACGTTTTACTTAGAAAATTAGAGAGAATGAGTAAAGAAACTAAATGAAACAATTAATAGTTGCAGGCTAAAAAACCAAATCCACAAAATCAACATTATTTCTATGTTGTAGTAACACACTTCAGGAGGTGATAACAGAAAAGAACACCCTAATCAGAATAACTATAAAATGCATAAAATATCTGGAAGCCAGTATACCAAAGTAAATTGCAATACCTGTATATTTATCATCAAAAATGTTATTAAGAAAACATTAATACAACTGAGAAGAGAAACAAATTGTTCACCTTTCACAGTTCTGGATAGGCAGTGAATTCTTGGCCAAACAGGAGATAAAGAAAATTATAAAAGATAAATTAAGAAATTTTGAAGATCTTAATTTGAAGAGCTTATGTGTAAACAAATTTAATGCAACTAGAATAATGGGAGCTGTCACCAGAGAAAATATTTAAAATTTTAAAAATAGACAATTGGTTAAAGAATGTGAAAAAATGCTTTTCAAAAGAACTGCAAATTTATCAACAATAGAAAAATATGCTACTAAAAGAAGAAATGAAAACTTAAAGAACACCAAAGCTTCAACTCATCATGAGAAAATTGAGAAATGAGAGAAAAATAGAATGACCAATGCATTGTCAGTGGAGTTATAAATCAATGCAACCATTCTGTAAAGTGATTTGGAATTATGTAGAGAAAATAAATAAAATGTTATGTACCCTTAGCTCTGGTCATTTTACTGCAAAGGATATACTCTAAGATGGTCAATGATAACAAAGGAGGCTTCCACATACATCTTTTTTTTTTTTTTTTTTACAAAATATTCATACTACAATGAATTCTATAATAAGTAATTTGGTTTTTTTTTTTTTTGTTCTTTTTTATCTCCAGCTCTTAGCATACTGCCTACATAGTAAGCACTGGAGGAATTCTTGTTTACTTAGGGAAACTAGGTGGCACAGTGAATAGCACTGGGCTTGGAATCAAGAAGACTCACCTTCCTGAATTCAAATCTGGCCCCAGATACTTATGTGACCCTGGGCAAGTTGCCTAACTCATTTTGCTTCAGTCATTAATCTGTAAAGATGAGGAGAGAAGGAAATGGCAGACCAATTCAGTATTTTTGCCAATAAGACCCCAAAATCAACTTGATGGAAATGGCTAGATAGCAAAAGTTGACTTGAAATGGTGAATAGAAACCTAAAATAGGACCACTAAGAGTTGGACATGACTGAAATGGCTGAAGAACAAAAGCTGACTTGACATGATGAATACAGAGAAGTATGGAAATACTTATTTGAATTGATACAAAAAGTAAGAAGAACTATGCAAACAGTATTCACCAGAACTACCAAAAATGCAAATGGAAAAAGCAAAGACTATACAATAATTGAAACTTAATATTTTACAATCATAATGACTGAGCTTGGCCTTAAAGAAGAGCTATGAAAAGATATATTTGGAGAAGTAGGTGACCACAGATGTGGAACTCCAGACACAATTTCATGTTGTTGGTTTTTTTTTTTTAACATGTTTAATAGTTTTGTAGTACTCTTGGTTTCTGTCTTCTTTCTTTATTCTTATTAAAAGGAATGACTCTCTCTGTAGAATGATATTATTAGACATGTGACAGAAAAACAAAAGATAGGAAGTAGGGTATGATATGTATTTGTGATTTCAATAAAATAGGGAAATCCCAGATGAAGAAACTCCTTTTACCAATGTCAGTCTTCACTGTCTAAACAGCTAATTAAAATAGCTGTCTGGAACACTGAGAAATTAAATAACATACCCAGCCAGTATGTATCAGTGATAGGAGTCAAAGTCATATTATTTTTAATATGAGTACAGTTTCCTATTCACTTAAAAAGCCCACATCTCAAAAATTTTAGTTAATCATAAATTATTTAGTCAACCTACTTGAAAATTTGTATTGACCTTTGCCTAGAACTTGAAAATTATTTTTTGGGAAAATCCTGAATAAAGATATATGTAGTCTAAGCAGATAAACCAAGGTTCTCCAGTGACAAGATGCCAGATATGCCAGTTGATTTCAATTATGTGGAGCAATTGAGTAATTGAAAATACTAGCTGAGAGGTTACCATCTTGGCATGACCATCACTTAATTCAAGGAAAAGAAGTCCTAGAAATTCTTTATGATTTTATAACCATCTGGTCAATTCAGTTCATAAAGCATCCCACATCCTTAGTTGGGTCATAAGAGACAAATATTTAGAGCATGTTAGTGCCAGGTTATGGGATTGTTGCATGATTAGGTTAAATAAGAGGGACCAGAATAAGGTTTGGGTCAAAGTGATTGGTAGAATGGCTAGAGGAAAGATGAATTTCCAGTGGATGATTAGTACAGAATGAAGACTCAGATATTCAGAAGGAGAGGGCTTAGATGTCCAAACTTAACAAAAGAAACAACGAAATCATAGTCATAAGAATACAGGTGAAAAGCTGATGTCCAAAAATCAATACTAAGCACAAGAGCACAATCAGAACCCTGATAAAAGTCAAGAAAAAAGCATCAGAATTCCATGTTCAAACTGGGCATAAAAGGTGAAGAAAATAGCAGATGGAAGTTTATGGATCTACAAAGCCATATAACATTGGCTTGACTATTTATCCCAAGACAGAAGCCTCGATGATGGTACATGAGGCTAACAAGAGATATGCTGAAGCCAGCTTAAAATATCTCTCAAGAGAGGATTATTGCATTTTTAGTGGGGGCATTTATACTTCAGAAATGGACAAACAGCACTAAAGAGGGCTTGATGTTTTGTTTTCTTAATTGTCTAGACTTAAGAAAATCATGGAGAAAAATCAATACTATAGATTAAATTTAAAAGTGTATTGTATACATTGTGGGATGCTCAATTATGACAGACTTAGCTCTTTTTAGCATTGCAGTGTTCCATGTCAATTCCAAAAGACTAATGATGGAAAATGCTATCCAGATCCAGAGAAAGCTATAGAGACTGAATGAAGTTAAAAGCATACTATTTTCACTTTTTTTTTCTTTTGGGTTTCCCCTTTTGTTCTGTTTCTTCTTTCATAACATGACTAAAATGGAACTATTATAAACAAGATTGTACATGTAAAACTTTAACAGATTCCTTGCTATCTTGGGGAGGAGGGAGGAAGAAACCTTGAAACTCAAAATCTTATAAAAATAATGTTGATAAATATATTTACATGTAATTGAAAAGAATGAAAACTTATTAATAAAATTGTTATATATATATGTATGTATGTGTATATGTGTGTTTATATATGTATGTGTAGGTATGTACATATAATATGTTTATGTATATACATATATACGTGTACACATGTGTGTATGTGTGTGTACACATATACACGTGTGTTCTTTTTCCCAGATAACTGGCTGTTAAATATTTACAGTATACCTTTGTAAAGAGTTGTAGATAGATATGTTGCTCAGAGGAACAAAAGAGATTCCTGAGATGATGGCAAGTATAATTGAGCCCTCAAAGTTCTTATCAACCAAGAGAAAGTATGTAATTGCTTGTTCAAGGACTTAACTCTTGGGGTAATCCATTTTGTACCATAGGGTTTAGCATTTAATTATTGTCTACTTCATTCATGGTTTTTATCTCTCCAAAAATTTGTAATAATTTTGAGGAAAGGGGCGTCTAGGTGGCGCAGTGAGTAGAGTGCCGGCCCTGGAGTCAGAAGGACCTGAGTTTGGATCCGGCCTCAGACACAACCCACACAAACAAAAACCTAGCCGTTACTAGCAAGTTACTTAACCCCAATTGCCCTAAAAGGGGCGGCTAGGTGGCGCAGTGAGTAAGAGTGCCGGCCTTGGAGTTGGGATGACCCGAGATCAAATCCGGCCTCAGAAAATGAGCACCCACACATAAATAATGACTAGCCATGTAACCTTGAGCAAGTTACTTAACCCCAATTGCTTAAAAAAAAAAAAAGAATTTTGAGGAAAGAGATGGTCTCACATAGGACCATAGAATGTTGAAGTTGGAAGGGATCACAGAGGTCATTGATTAAATCCCCTCATTTTACAGATGCAGAGAGTTTAAGGATTTCCCCAAAGTCAGACAAGTAGAACATGGGAGACATGAGTCAAATCCAAGTTCGTTGGCTCCAGATACAATGATCTTCCCACTATGCCACGTTGCCCTATTTTTTTAATTCATGCAACTGTAACTCTCATCACACCACAATCCCTAAAAGAAAATCATAGAATAGTACTAGGCACAAAGCATAAACTCAATAAATATTGATTGATTAAACAAAGATATCTCTCAAGAGAGGAAGATAAGGAGCATCGGATAGAAGGTTGGCTTCAGAACCAGGAAGATCAGAAATAAACTACTGCCACTGACACATATAGGTAAGTCACTTAACCTCTGAGTGGCCTAGGCAACTCTCTAAGATTTATAATTAGCAGAGAAGGTGTTGATCTGCTTGGTTAGTGGCAATTATCACACTTGGACATTCCATACTTGAATTAAATCTTAAGTACAATCCCTAACCTGATTTCTTTCAGAATACTGAGCACCATTTTAAAGACTAGGGGTGATGCCACCATAGTAATAGGGAGAAATTTAGGCACCCACATGAAGTCACTGGCCCCTTTCCATTCAAGAGATTGAAAGCAAGTTTTATATCACACACTGAAATTGTAAGTAGTTAGAAAAGCAGGCAGTTCAATTTAAAATGTGAAATGTCTCCCTCTCCCTAGATTCACTTATCCACTTGGTCGTTTGGCAATAATCGAATCACACAAGTCCAGGTAGGAATGAATGAAAGTCAAGTTTTTAGACTTGTCATCCAGTAATTAGGATAAGTTCACTTCACAGCAGTAAAGAAATGTTTCCTATTTGATCTTATTAACTGATTGATATGAATTAACGCATTAGGATATTTGATTGTGTCATAAAATGTGTATATGAGCATCATGATTCAATTTAATGTACCCATTACTGCTTGATGTGCCATTATATTAGACTAAATTAAAAGAATTTTATGGAAAAATTACAATTAAAGACTCAAAATTGATTACATTCATAACTTAAAAGAAGATATTCAGTTCTATTAGTGTTTTGAATAATTATAATAAATATATTAGAAAACACAGTGGGGGATTTGAGATGGAGTGAATAAAGTAAAAAAGCAAGGTGACAAACATTTTAAAATGTCAATTTCCATCATGTGTGATGTTTCCTTTTTAATTCAAGTTTATATGGAATGTTAAAACTGACAGTGCATAATCATAATTTTTGTCACAGCAAGCAAGTTTTGGGTCACATATCATTATTGAGTTGCACTGTCTTTAATTCCCCAAATGAAAGATGAATAATCTGCTTTGGCATCCTTCTAAATATTAAAAAAAATATTTTCCCAGATTCTAAGGGAGAAAAGACAAAAATTAACAATATCACTTTTTGTAATTGTAGGCACTGCTTTGGAGTGAATAATTCTAACGTAACTTAGTGATCCCTTGCATTTCAGATGCCAAACTTAAAATCTTTTGGTCAAATTTTAAAATATAGCTCTTAGACCTAGCCAGGACACTTGTTCATATTATATCTCTTTTCAGGTCCTCCCTACTTTGCCATTTTACTTATTTATTGCTTATCTTCTCAGAGGGAGTGGGTGGCAAGGGAGGAAGGGAATGGCTCTGAAAATTGAAGTTTTAAAATTAAATGTTTTATAAGATGTCCAGGCATTGGGGCTCAGAGATTCACCTTGCCCTAATGGCAAAGTCGAAGGGGGTATGAGAGAAGATATGGGAGAGAGCAGATTGGATGAGGGGATATCTAGTGGGACTGCTATTCTGGGGTGGTGGGTAGAGAAAACTTGGGGGGAAAATTGTAACTCAAATCTGGTGGAAATGAATGATGTAAACCAGAAGTTAATAAAGCATTTTTTATTAATTAAATAATTTTCTTTAATACTTCTTATGTTTTTCCCATTGAGGATAAAATCTAAACAGTTTTGTCACAATTTATAAAGAGAGCTTCAACATCCCTTAAAAAAGTCCTTTCTATAATCATATTCTTGCTTTATTTTCATCTACACTAATTATTCAAAGTTTCCTTTATTTTAATCTGTCACCATTTGACCTGGGTCAGGCAGAAGTTAATCTCAATAGTGGGCTTTAACCAGGCTCTGCTGTAACACCCCTCCTCCCAAGAACTGATTATTATACATAAATATAGAATGAGAAAATTCTCTCAAAGAATGAGTATGATAATATTCTAACGCGGTAGGGGCAGGAAAACAAGGATGTGGTGGGGCTAGGGTACCAGAGTAGAGGGCAAGAATTCCAGAAAGACACAGTAATAATTGGAGGACTTTTCCAAGGACACTCATCATCTATGTGATATAGTCTCTGTTTTGACAAGTACCCAAACAACTCCTGGGTTGTCACAGAATCTAGTCTTTAGAAAATTCCATGGAAGGGGGTCATTACTGTCTTGAAGAGACCTCACTTCTTTAGAATTGCTGCTACTAGAACCTAAGATATGCCTTTCTGTGACATGAACATGGGAGACTATCTGTTGACTGTAAATGCTATTGTGTCTTATCTGTCATCAAATATCTTTGATTCCTATATCCTTTAATCATTCTCAGTAAAGGTACAATTAGAACCATAGCAGTCTCTCATAGTGTTCAGCCTACCTACCTGGATATGGAATCCAAAGAACCTTAGGATTGAATTATATTATCAAAGGATTTAAATTATGTTCAAAATTTGTTCATGTGTATTTAAGGGAAGGGGTGGATGAGTGGGCATTCTTAACATGTGTATTCCAAGCACACAAATTAGCTGCTGTAAGAAAGGATAGACTGTGAGTAGGGAGGATCAGTGATATAGGATTATAAGCAAGAAAGGACAACAAAACCCACCTTATCAGATGACTACTAGGCGATTTCAAAATACATATTGACTTTCCTTCAAACATCCTACACATTCAATTTCTACTCACTTCCCATGACCTATCCCTACCCACTTCAGTCATACAGAAAGATAACCGTACCCTTGATCTTGCCAACAGCCATGAATTTACTATCTCCACTTTAAAGAATCCCCTCAGTTCTCTCCCAGGTCACCCCACCTGTACTAGCCAGTAGAGTACCTCCTATTTTCCCCACATTAATCCCTTACTGAACCAATTCACTTCCACAGTGTCCTCTTCTCTTGTGTCCCTGACCCCCTTTATTATTTTGCAGACTGTACCCATCCAAATCTCAGCCTTGGATCATTCATACCATCTCAGTCTCATCTTGTACACACACCCTGCTTAAGGAAGGTGGAGAAAAGCATGTAGCCACTATGTGGATTGAGTCCACTACAAATTTCAGTTACACAAATTTAAGTGGGTCCCCACCGATGGTAGGCAATCATACTATACTGCCTTCATTAATGTACTATACCACTCTCTGAGGAGATTCTCCTAAACCAGAGGTGAACAATCTGTGGCCTTGAGGTCACATGTGACCCACTTAGGTCCTCAAGTGTAGCTCTTTCACTGAATTCAAACTTCACAGAAGATATTCAAGGGAATGACTGCACTTGAGGACCCAGAGGGCTACATGTGGCCTCGAGGCTGTCCTAAACATTTTCACCCCTCCTCAAGCCTCCTATAGCTTCCCTTCCTCCCACCCTTGCAACTGAGAACCATGCCTCATTCTACAGGAAAAAATAATGATCTCGTCAGCTCCCATGGATTTAATGACTAACTCTGTGTTGATTATATTCAAATCTACCAATCCTGCCTCAATCTCACATCTCCCATGTTTTCATTGTTGTGGAGAAATTCCCATCACTTATGATAATTGACAACAAATCTGAAACATACTTTTGGAGCTCCCTTAAGCTACTTCACTCTAACCACAAGACCAATGATCTAAATTCTACATCACACTTCCTCATATCATTGGAATTTCAGATACAAAGCTCCTAGTCAGATACATCTAGTTCAGATACAATAGTTCTGGTAAAAACTATTTCCACCCTACTTTCCCCCAAACAAAAGGTTAATCCACAGCAGGGCTTAGGGGTTTTAAATGTTGTTTTCAGCTCTTTCCTCTGTAGCCACTAGGAAATACAAGGTGACTTTGGTGAGGAAGTTGCCTCCTGATATTGCCATTATCAGTAATTAGCTGCAGTTAGTAAGCTTCTATTAATCAAATTCACATCTGGAAAGACTTTAAATTATTCTGTGAAATGAACAGTGTTGTTTCTTTTCAAAATTTAAAGGTAGCATTTGGGAGTCCTGCTCTTTTTAATCTCTTTTGATTTTAGTTAAGTTGATTGAAATAAAAAGAACCAGGGAGGGGGAAGATTAAGTATGTTTTGCTATATTTTGAATATCATTTGCTGAAGAAATTTTAACTTATATAATTTATAACTATTGAATGTATATATTTGAATTTTCCCAAATTAAAAAAAATATACATAAAGATTTTATTATGTGTTACCTTCCTTCCCCGATGATAATGTAACATTATATTCTATTCCCATTATGTATTTTAAATGCTCTTTTAAAAAGAATGGGAAGAAGTAAGGACTACCAGGAGTTGTATGTACACACTTGAAGTATTTCTGGATATGATAGGTCTACATTCTGAAGATGAGTGAAGGAGTTCGATAGGAAGATATTAATTTGCTGGTATCTTGGTGTAGATCCTGGTTGTAGGGCAAGTTCCTATTCATAAACTGGGGGAAAAGAGAGCCCAAATAACATCTATTCTGTTGGGGCAAATAAGATAGTGGAGACCAGACTGAGAGATACCAGAATCACAACATCTTATTTCGCAGGGACCTCAGAAGTCATCATGTCCAACCCAGGTTGAAACAAGGATCATCTGCAATGTACCAGACAAGTTGTCATCCAATCTGCTTAAAGACTTCCATATGGAGCCAAGAAAGACCTCTTAAACAAGTCTATTCTATAATTAAATGTTTCTCATTGTTACAATCTTTTTCTTTATGCTAGTTGCCTGAATTTGCCCTTTTAAAATTTGAGTTCTGAACTCTCGACTAAGGAGAACATATTTAATATTGGGATTAACAGAAGAAAGCTATAACTGCATACTCCCTTATTGCAATCATTTTTCTCTTCTCCAAGTTAAACAACTCCACTTCCTTTGGGTGATTCTCATATGATACATAGTCTGAAAGCCCATAACCGTTCTGGCTCCCCTTTTCTCTAGTTATTAGATGTCATATAAGATGTCAATGAGGCACCCAAAAAGCCACACAATATTTTATGTGTTCTGACCACATACAATTCATCAGGTCTTTCACCTCCCCACTCCTATCTGCTCTCTACTCTCTACTATATATCCACTCCCATCCCTCCCCACTATATCCACTATAGCCCAAGATGGAGTTAGCTTCCTGGGGTGAACTGGACTCTCTGAGTGATTGTAATTTTTTTTTATTTCAATTTGCAAAGGGGCCAAAGAGCAACATGTATTTTAAAGTTGACACAATCTTATTGTGTATTAATTCAGCAATTAATTATTCAGGATTAATTAATTCAAGATTAATTAATATTGAGCAGTACATTAAAGCCTACAGAGCTTTGTATTTCATTGTGTAAAAACATCGTTTATATAATAATTATTATTTTTATCCAAACATAAGATGACCTCAACCTTATCTATTCAATATGCATGCCTACTGTACATTCCTCATTAACTCACTATCCTACTCTCTACAGTGACTTTTCCCAAACATTTTCTCCCATATCAAACATTCCATGCCTTGATTTCCCTCTATTTTATCTGTTCAGAACTTTGCTTCCTATTCCCTCCCCCCAAAAAAAATTTTTTGAGGGTATCTTATCTTCAGCTCATCTCATATCACTTAAATGATTTCTGCCACTATCTCCTTCACCACTTGCTTAAGTGAAAAGATAGCCCTCTTCTTGCCAAAAGAAATCCCTCTATATATACTAGGCATTATATTCCATCCTGACATCTCAAATTCTTTAGTTCTTCTACTAACCACACTGTTGTTAATCTTTATCTATCTGCTGGATGTTTCTCTGTTGACTACAAACTTCTTCATATCTCTCAAATCCTCAAAAACATTATCCAACCATTCTGGAGAGCAATCTGGAATTATACCCAAATATATTATTCCATTATTTTACTAAGATAACTTAAGAACAACTTAAGTGGAGGGATAGTCAGTGCACATAGCTAGGCTGTAACCTGTGACTCAAAGTCTATTTGCATAAAACTCTCTACATTGGTGTATTTTGATTATTCAGTGCTCCATGACTAGGTGAGAGTTGGTAAAAACTTGAGATAGAAGAGATCCTGGGGGGGAAGAGCCTAGATGGCGGAGGAGAAAGAGCACGTCCAAGGCACTCCCCCGCTAGATCACCTCCAAACTATGGAAAAGGGGACTCTGAACAACTTCTGGAGCCCCAGCACCCACAGAATGACACACAGAAACTAAGCTCCCACTGAGGACAGCCCAGCAGCCCTGCAGGGAGGACCAGTGCAGTGCTCTGGGAGCCGGCAGTGTGCAGCTCATGGAGAGCCGAGCCCAGGTCCCAGGGAGCTGTGGTTTTAGACCCCAGGCGGCAGGGCCAGCAGCTGGCTAGAGTGACCCCAGAACACCAGCAGCTGTGGTGATACCAGGATTATCAACACAGACATGCCTAGGACAAAGTGAGAGGTTACAGGGTGAGAGAAACTAGAAATCACCCTTCAAGTAATTCTCAAGCAATATTGCCCTGATGTTTTAGACCCAGAGGGCAAAATGGAGGTTGAAAGAATCCACAGATCACCTCCTGAAAAAGATCCCAAGAAGAAAACTCCCAGAAATATTATAGCCAGGTTCCAGAATTGCCAGATCAAGGAGAAAATACTACAAGCAGCCAGGAAGAAACAATTTCAATATTGTGGAAACACAATCAGAATAGCACAGGACCTGGCAGCTTCTACACTGAGGGATCGAAGGGCATGGAATATGATATTCCAGAGGGCAAAAGAACTGGGACTGAACCCAAGGGTCACCTACCCAGCAAAACTGAGTATTTTGTTTCAGGGGAAAATATGGTCATTCAGTAGAATAGAGGACTTTCACGCATTCTTGAGGAAAAAAAACAGAGTTGAATAGAAAATTTGACATCCAGATGCAAGAAGCAAGAGATTCCTGAGAAGGTAATCAGGGAAAAGAAATCAAAAGGAACTTATCAAAGTTGAACTATTTACATTCCTACATGGAAAAATAATAACTGTGACTGATGAAACTTTTCTCAGTATGAAAATAACAGAAGAATGGTACATGGTCATATGAATACATATTTGAATGTGTGTATATATGTTTACAGTTATTCATGGATAGAGGGCATAGGTTGAATTTGTTGGGAAGGGATGATACTTAAGGTGTGAAGCTAAGAGGTGAGAGAGGAAAGTGGCAAGAGGAGATGGGGAGAGACAGGGTAGGGTAAACTATCTCATGTAGAAGAAGCAAGGGGAAGTGGTTGCAAGGGAGGGGAAGAATAGGAAGGCAAAAAGGCAAAACCACATTCTCATTGAATTTGGTTCAGGGAGAGAATGACATACATACTAAATGGGATATCTCAACCTGCAGCAGAATAGGGGGAAGGGGGATCAGAGGAGGGATGATAGATGGGAGGGCATTCTTGGGGGGAGGGGAGGTTGGAAGTACCCACTATAGAAGAGGGACAAGATCAAGTAGGGAATGGACCAGGTGGGGGGTGGGATGGGTGGGAGGGAAATATAAGCAGCCTTGTACAATATATCTACTATGGCAATGTTTTGCATAGCTAGACATGTACAACATATACTAAATTACTTATCTTCCCAGAGGGAATGGGTGACAAGGGAGGAAGGGAATGGATCTGAAATTTGAGATCTTAAAATTAAATGTTTCAAATATATATACATACGATTATTAATACTCTTTTGCATGTAATTGGGAGATAAGATGTGCAGGCATTGGGGCACAGAGATTCACCTTGCTCTAATGGAAAAGTCGAAGGGGGAATGGGAGAAAATATGGGAGAGAGCAGATTGGAGAAAGCGATATCTTGTGGGACTGCTATTCTGGAATGATGGGTAGGGGGAAAACGGGGAAAAATTGTAACACCAAATCTGGCAGAAATGAATGATGTAAACCAGAAGTTAATAAAGCATTTGGTTAATAAAAAAAGAAGAGATCCTGGTCTTGTGTCTTCCACCTTCAAGAGAGAATATACAAACCTCCGCACTCTCCCTCTTAATCTCCATCTCTTCATTATCCTGACTTCTTTCAAGTTCCAACTAAAATTCTACCTTCTTCAAGAAACTTTTCAGGGCAACTAGGTGACATAGTGAATAGAGCACTGGCCCGGGAGTCAGTAGGACCTGAGTTCAAATCTGGCCTCATTCACTTAACACAAAAACAACTAGCCCTGTGACCTTAGGAAAGTCACTTAATCCCAATTGCCCTCTAAAAAGCAAAATAGAAAAAAAAAAGAAAATTTTCCTGTCACCCTTAATGATAGTAGTGTCTTCCCTCTGTGATTATCTCTAATTTATTTTTTAAATATCTTTTCTTCTGGCATTTATGTTTTTTGGATGTTCTCTTCTATCTTAAACTGTGAGTTCCTTGAGAACATGAACTGTTGCTTTATTCTCACTTTCTTTGTATTCTTAATATTTAGCACAGTGCTTGGAACATAGTAGGTGCTTTAAAATGCTTATTGTTTTCATGTGTCTTCCATGATATAATAATAACCAATCTTGGCCCCAGAGAAGACATCTGAGGAGACCCCTTTCTTTTCTGGTAGCTGGAGATTATGTCATACTTTTTCAATGTGGTGTGTAGTTTTGTTGAATTTTTGGTGCTTTTGTTGTTATAAAGAATGAATTTCTTTTAGAGGAAGAAAGAAATAATATATTGGGAAACATAAGTGACGTAAAAATATGGTACATGGGGCAGCTAGCTGGCACAGTGAGTAAGAGTGCTGTCCCCTGGAATCGGGAGGACGCAGGATGGATTTGGCCTCAGATACTTAACAGCCACACCAAAATAACTGGTTGTGTAAACTTGGGCAAGTTACTTAACCCCAATTGCTTTAAAAAATATGGTATAAACAAAATTCTTTTAAATGCATTTATATTGGTTTTTTCCAATTCCTTTTTTAATCTCCATGGGCCATTTCTATCAACTCATCAAAATAGGGTAGCTGTTTTATCCATAGGAAGTAACTGGAAGTTTCAAAAACTCCTTTGAATGTCATAATACCTGTTTTGTACTTAAGGCAATTTGTAATGTATACACAACAACATTACATAAAAGTCCATGTCTATCAGTGATCTTCCTTCTTCTTCTTCTTCTTCTTCTTCTTCTTCTTCTTCTTCTTCTTCTTCTTCTTCTTCTTCTTCTTCTTCTTCTTCTTCTTCTTCTTCTTCTTCTTCTTTGCTTTTTGGAGAGCAATTGGGATCAAGTGACTTGCCAAAGTCACACGGCTAGGTTTTGTGTTAAGTGTCTGAGCTCGGATTTGAACTCACATCTTCCTGACTCCAGGGCTGGTGCTCTATTCTATATGTACCTGCCTCAATTGATCTTCATTCTTAAAAATGATTCCACCCCAATCCTGTGTAGGATTTTGTGTAGCAAAATAGGATGGGGAGAAAAAAAAATATCGTTCAGACAACTGTGGTATTTCTATGGTTACAAAGACAAACACTTTTTGTAGAATACCCCAAGTCTCCACTGACCTGTATATACAGATTGTGTTTCACTGCTAGGTCCTTTTCTAGAGGTGGGGTCACATTCACTGCAGATGGTGCATCTGATTTTAGAGCAGGTGTTGTAGCAGACTTGATCCAGTGGTATACTGATGCTTATCACTTGGACTGCTTCCAGCCACAGATTGGACCTCTAACTGTTGAAGATATTGTCAAAGAGATTGATAGTGTGAGGTCTATTGAAATTATCCATGATAAATGGCATGGTTTCCAGTATTCTTCTCTAAAGCCATGCTGTGAATCACAGTACAATACAGCTCAACTTTCCATATACCCATCTCCATGTGGAAGGTGTTTGGAAACTACATTCCCCTTCAGAGTGAGGGAACCTGAATAGGTCAACATACCTATGCTTCACTGAATCAACATTATCACCAGGAGACTTAAATCAAAGCCAGATGCCCCATGTATGTTCCTGGGTTTGAAAAAAATTTGTGACAATCGTATTTCACATTTATATAGGATTTTCTGTTTTCTAAGTGTTTTCCTCACAGCAAGCATGTGTAGTAGACAGTAAAAACATTATTTCCATTTTGCAAATTAGTAAAATGAGGGTCTGAGTGGTTTTGTGACATACTGGGGTCACATGATGTGGTAAATGTCACAGTCAAAACTTGGACCTCATCTTCTGACTACAAGTCCCAAATCCAGGGATTTTTTGGCTACTATACCATAGCACAATGAAAAATAATAACAGTAATTGAGGGTGGGAAGTCTAGACCTATAATATCAAGAGTATATGAGTCTCCCCAGTTGAGAAAAATCCCTTCTACTTAAGAAGGCAGGTAACTCTTGAAATTGTAATAGAACTAGGGTTTCCCATCATTTTGGATTAGGTTAGTTTTTTTTCTTTGTCTTAGGGAGTTGATTAGCCCAGGGGCCAAGGCCTAAGCTACCCTTCCCTTGAAAGAGCTTTCTAGTAGCCTCAGGTCATAATGATGTAGTTTCCTGGCCACCTAAAGATGTAAGAAGACCCACTTGATAGTTGTTCCAAGACTTGGAGAAGGAGTTATCATTAAATCCTGCCCTGCTGACCAGAGCATTACCATATGGAGATGAGGGTGGCTGTATATACCCACGTTATGACCTAGAACATTTTTGCTGAATATTTTCTCTATGCCATAACAGATTTAACCCCTTTTGTTACTTGTTGGATAACCTACAAATTCCCCATGCCATTCCAATATCAAACCTAAATTAACAGGATTCAGGCCTGAATTAAGCCTACCCCTAGAAGCAACTGAAAGGTCAACCTGGAGCATCACTGGTTCAAGAGAATTCTGTAGCATCCCAAAGACTGTGTGTGTCAAAGACAAACTTTGAACTCATGTCGTCCTGATTCTGAGCCTGCCACTCATTCTCTTATCTCATACTGCCACTGTAATGAAAAGATTTCTTAGAGTTCCACTGGGCGAGTGCTAATTGAACTTCTCATGTGTTCAATTTGATGTCTGCTATGTGCTGGTAAAAAGCAAGCAAGCAAGGGAGTTGATGGTAAAATATTTTCCTATTGTCAGATTTCTTCTACATGTAAAGAAATTTCACATAGTTATTCACCCCCTTGCTCATATTAGAGTGTTTCCTTCTTACAATGGAGGGGGGAGTTTTGATAAAATAAACACAAATAAGCAAAAAACTTACTAAAGCATCCCAAGTAATAGTCATTCAGCTAACTTTAAATCTTAAACAGAAAGAGATTACCAGCTACAATAGATTCTGAGTAAAGAAAAAGACACAATCTTTAGGAATATCCATTGGGCGAATATGTGTAGAACAGATAAGAGTGGAGAGAGGCAAGGCAGGTCACCCAATAAGAAGACTGGAGGAAGTTATGAAGGCCTGAATACAGACAGTTGAAGACTGAGTAGTAGCAGAGTGTAGAGAAGGGGACAAATGGGAAGGAGATGTTGTAGAGGTAGTATCAATAAGACTTGTCAAAAATCTGTAAGAATACAAGTCATTCCCCAATTGATAAGTGGTCAAAGGATATGAACCGGCATTTTTCACAGAAAGAAATTAAAGATATATATATATATATATATATATATATATATATATATAAGCATATGAAGAAATGCTCTAAATCACTATTGATTAGAGAAATGCAAATCAAAACAACTCTGAGGTACCACATCTCTCCAGTAGGATTGGCTAAGATGACAAAACAGAAAAATGACAAATGCTGGAGAGGATGTGGGCAAATTGGAACACTAATGCATTGCTGGTGGAGTTGTGAACTTATCCAACCATTCTGGAGAGTAATTTGGAATTATGCCCAATGGGCTATAAATAATTTCATACCCTTTGACACAGCAATACCACTTCTAGGGTTATATCCCAAAGAGATCATAGAAGTGGGAGGAAGACCCATATGTACAAAATCATTTATAGCAGCTCTTTTCATGGATGCAAAGAATTGTTCATTAAGGGGGTGGCCATCAATTGGAGAACAGCTAAACAAATTGTGGTATATGCATGTAATGGAGTACTATTGTGCTATAAGAAACAAGGAGCAGACGGACGTCATATTTACCTGGAGAGGCTTATACAAACTGATGCTGAGTGAGAAGAGTAGAACCAGGAGAAATTTGTATACAATCACAGACAGAACATAAGTGTGATGACCAACTATGACAGACTGGACCCTTCTCAGCTATGCAGTGATATAAGTCAATCCTAAAAGACTCATGATGGAGAGAGATGCCTACATCCAGAGAAATAATTAGAAAGAACTGAGTTTGAATCCTGATGGAAGCAAACTACTTGATCTTTTTCTTTTCATTGTTTGGTTTTATTTCCTGTTTACCATTTTTCATTCCATCTAGTACAATATGCCTTTGTAACCTAACATCTAATGTGAAATTATTTGCAGATCCCATACTGGATTATATGCCTTCGTGGGGGGTGGGGGGAAGGAGGGAAGGGAAATTTGAAACTCAAAGAACTATGGAATTGAATCATGTAAACTAAAAATAAACAAACAAATTAATTTTAAAAAATAAAAAAATAAGACTTGTCAAATGAGTGTATAATTGGCATGGGACTCTCTCTGAGACGGTGGGGATCCATTCCCAACTCCTACAGGGGATAGACAACAGAATTGGGAAACCTGCAGTCTCAAGGCTTTCTATGTCCGTAAGTGCAGCTTTTTGACTGAGTCCAAGTTTTACAGAACAAACCTGTTTTTATTAAGGGGATGTGTTCTATGAAGTTTGGATTTAGTCAAAGGGCCACACTTGAGGACGTCGAGGGCTACACATGGCCTTGAGGTCAGAGGCTCCTCACCCCTGGAACAGAGTTTGTGGGAAAGGGAGTGTGGCAAAATTTCTTCATTCTCTTGAGTATTTCTGGATTTAAGCTTGAGAGAGGTGAATGATGCCAAGCCCACTTCAGGTTGCTGAAGGGAAGAAATACTTCTGGGAAGAAGTCAAAATGAAAACAACTGGCATTCTCCATCATGTCTTTATTCTCAATTTGTAGACTAGAAACTTCAGGAAAATTTTCTTTTGGGGTAAGATATGGGACTTTCACCTTTGGTTGATCTGACTTACCTCATTCCCAATGGGAAGCTCCTTCCATCTGTACTGCCCAGTATATATTTTCTTATATATGCTTTTTTTTTCAAATGCTTTATTAACTTCTGGTTTACATCATTCATATCCACCAGATTTTGAGTAACATTTTTCCCCATTTTTACCCTACCCACCACCCCAGAATAGCAGTCCCACAGGATATCCCCTCATCCAATCTGCTCTCTCCCATATCTTCTCCCATACATCCTTCAACTTTTCCAGTAGGGCAAGGAGAATCTCTGTGCCCCAATGCCTGTATATCTTATTTCCCAATTATATGTAAAATAGTATTAATAATAGTATTTATATATTTTAATACATTTGATTTTAAAACTACTCAGTGGCTTCTCACCCCCAGAAGAAGAGGCCAATGTGCTCTCCCCACAGGTCCTAAGGTCATACTGCACTGACCTCTCACTTTGTCCTTGGCATCTATGTGTTGATTATTCTGGAAACACCACAGCTGCTAATGTTCTAGAGTCCCTCCAGCTGGTTGCTGGTCTGGCTGCCCTGGGGCTAAAACCTCTGACTCATGTGGGCCTGAGCTCAGCTTCCAGAGTGCTGAGCTGGCTGCTCCCTGCTGGGCTGCCAGGCTGTCCTCAGCAGAAGGTTAGCTTCTCTGTGTCATTTTGTGGGTTCTGTAGCTCCAGAGTTTGTTCAGTGTCTCCTTTTATATAGATTGGAAATGGTGGGAGCTGGAGCTGCATGGAAATGCTGTTTCTACTCCACCATCTTGACTCTGCCCCCCTTATATATGCTTTAAAAATATATTTCTGTTTTCCTATTGACTTGGATATAAGGTTTTCTTTGCTCTTCACTCTGGGTGTTCTTTGTGGAGCTGTGTTTGATAGGAAGGAAGCCAGCCCTTGGATCTAAAGCTTGAAATCGTCCTTTCCCCTTAAGAAGTAGCAATCAGAGGGGCGGCTAGGTGGTGCAGTGAGTAAGAGCACCGGCCTCGGAGTTGGGATGACCCGAGATCAAATCCAGCCTCAGAAAATGAGCACCCACACATAAATAATGACTAGCCGTGTAACCTTGAGCAAGTTACTTAACCCCAATTGCTTAAAAAAAAGAAGTAGCAATCAGGAGTTTAACTCAAATCTGAAAACTACATGTCCTAGTCTGCTACTATTTAAGGGATTAAATAAACATAATTCTAGTTCAGTAGCCTCTCCCTCTGAGGAGAAGCAATGGTCATCCTCTACATTTACATCCTGCTTCCCCTCCTGGCAGGAATTAAAGTATTACTTAAAGAAGGACGGGGAAGAAGATATAAGGGATATGTCTATGCTGGTCTCTCTGCAAGCCAAATTAATAGGGCCTCACTATAATTGAATATTGAGGTTGATAGAAAGAATGGAGGTGAGGATTAGAACTGGATGGGACCTTAATGGTCATATAGTCAAACAATTTTCTTTTACAGATGAGGTAACCGGACACCTAATGACTTAGTGAGTTAATGCCAGTAAGGATTTGAATTCTGCTCTTGTGACTCCAAGTTCAGTTTTGTTTCTTTTGTGTTTGTTTTCCCCATTGTATTAGAGTACTTGCTTTGAATGCAAATGACTGAAAGGATTGTGGGCCTGGGACAGAAATGGGGAAGAATAGGGAAAGGGAAGGCATAGTTGAGAAAGTCAACAATTTCTATTTTAGACACGGTCTAGTTTGATATGCCTACAGGACACATAAGTGATGTCCAGAAGGCAATTGATTTAGTGTTAGAGCTCTAATGAATTAACACAAAGAATTCTGTAAACCTTAAAGAAATATATAAATGCTTATTGTTATTACTACTGTGATTCTTTATTATTATAGATATGAGGCCTGCATATTTAGATTTGCAAGTCTTCAACATATAGAAACCTTGAGAGAGTGGAGGGAGAGAAAATAAGATGGTCCAGGATAAAGCATCTAGTTCAATTTCTTTATTTTACAGATGTGGAAATTGAGGTAAAAAAAGAGATTCAGAGAGTTAATCAAAATCACAGAGGAAGAAGTAGAAGTATCAGAATTTGAACTCAACTCCTCTGGTCTTAGATCATTCCATTATCATGATACTTACTCCAGTGAAAGAGATTGCGTAATAAGATTGCTTAATAAGTATTTCTAATCCATTATTTGATGACTAACTGCATTCTAGTCACAATATGATAAATGGGTCCTCTTATAAGCCCTTAATTTTCATGATTTCCCCATGTTTTGCCTTCCTACGACTTTGTTCCCCTTTATAGACATTAGACATTTTACCTTCCTGAGCCCTTCTCCAAATCACATAATGGCAAAGTTGGAAGGTACAGATACTTAGTGGTGGGCTATTTAACAACCAGCTGTACAAGGGGAAAATATGTACACATGATACACTTTTAAGTTTAATCTGTATCATTAACATTTGCTCAATAACTAATTTTAAGCCTAGACAAAAAATAGGACAATTAACCGAGCCTTGATTTATAACATTTGATGATTTATGAGCTGTGAATATTCACATTAAATTTTTACTACCTTCTTATCAGCCAGCTTGAGCTGGTTCCAGCACACAATTGTCTATACTTGAACAGAATCTTCTTTACAACAAATTTGTTAGCACTTAAAAACATTTACTATGTTCCTGGCACTATGCTAAGCACTGGGGTTGCAAAGAAAGGCAAAAACAATCGTCCCTGTGCTCAAGAAAGCCTCATAGCCTGATCATAGAGATGAGATCCAGAAAAAAATTGTGCATGTAAGATATATAAATGCATCATGGAGCAACAGGAGGAATGGGGTGGGGGGTAGTCCTTCTAAAGAAGCATGGATTTGAGCTGAATCTTGAATAAAGCCAGGAAAGCTAGGAGTCAAAGAAGTGGATGGAGAACCTTTTAGGCATGGGGGACAGAAAGTGAAAAAGAAAAACCAGGGAATGGAGTGTCAAGTGCAAGAAAGAAGGCCAATGTTGCTAGATGGTAGAGGACTGGAAAGGTGTTGAAGGTTTTTGAATGCCTTTAAAAGCCAAACAATACTTTTGTATTTGATCCTAGAGGTAAGAGTATACCACTCTGCTGATGGGGAAAAGTGGTGACCAATCAATCAGTTGGCATTTATTAAGCACCGACTATGTGCTTAGGCACTAGAGATTTTAAAAGAGGCAAAAAGACTGTCCCAGTCCTCAAGGAATTCACAGCATAATGGCGAAGACAGTATTCAAACAAATATATGCAAAGCAAGCTATACAGAATAAATAGAAGATAATCGACACAGAGAAATTACAAGAATTAAGTGTTGTTGGGAAGGGTTTCTTGTAGAATGTGGAATTTTTAAAAATTAAAGTATTTAATTTTAGTTTTCAACCATCAATTCCATAAGTTTTAATTTTTCTCCCTCTTGTTTCCCCCTTCCTCCCCAAGATTACTTGCAATTAGATATGGGTTATACATATACATTCCTATTAAACACATTTTCACATTAGTCATGTTGCATAGAAGAACTTTAATGATTGAAAAAAAATAAGAAAAAATAAAACAAAATGAAATATTCAGCTTCATACTACATCCAAACTCCACAGTTCTTTCTCTGAATGTGACTGGCATTTTCTATCATGTGTTCTATGGACTTGTTTTAGGCCTTTGCATTGCTGAGAAGGGTTAAGTCCATCAAAATCAGTCCTTTCCCACTATGGTGGGTACTGTGTGCAAGGTTCTCCTAGTTCTGCTCCCCTCACTCAGCATCAGTTCACAGGTTTCTCTGAAGTCCACCTGTTCATCATATCTTATAGCACAGTAGTTTTCCATTACATTCATAGACCACAAATTGTTCAGTCCCAATTGATGAGCGTTCCCTCGATTCCAGGTTTGGTCACCACAAAAAGAGCTGCTATAAATGTTTTTGTGCATGTGGGTCCTTTTCCAATTTTGGTGTTCTCTTTGGGATGCAGTCCTAGAAGTGGCATTGCTAGGTCAAAGGGTATGAATATGTTGATAGCTCTTTGGGCAGAGTTACAAATTGCTCTCTAGAATGGTTGGATCAGCTCACAGTTCCACCAACAATGAATTAGTCTTCCAAAATTCCCATATCCTCTTCAACATTTATCATTTTTTTCTGTTTCCCCATGTTAGCCAATCTGATAGGTATCATGTGGTACCTCAGAGTTGTTTTGATTTGCATCTCTCTAATCAATAGTGATTTAGAGCATTTTTTCATATGACTATATATAACTTTAATTTCTTCCTCTTGAAACTGCCTGTTCATATCCTTTGACCATCTCTCAGTTGGGGAATGACTTGTATTCTTTTAAATATGACTCAGTTCTCTCTATATTTTACAAATGAGGCCTTTTTCAGAGACACTAGCTGTAAAAATTATTTCTCAGTTTTCTGCTCCACTCTTAATCTTGGTCACATTGGCTTTGTGCAAAAACTTTTCAATTTAATGTAATTAGAATTATACATTTTGCATTTCATAATGTTCTCTACCTCTTGTTTGGTAAAGTGTGGGGTTTTAGTTGAGTCTTTAAATCATGTCAGGGAGGCCAATAGGCAAAGCAGAGGAGTGAGTATTGCAGGTATTGTATGCAGAACAGGCAGAGAAAATGCCCAGAACTGAAAGATGTAGTGCTCTGCTCTTGGAACAGCCAGGTCAGTGGCATTTGATCAGAGAGTACAGGTTGAAGAATAAGATGTAAGAAACTTAGAAAGGTGGGAGCAGACTAGGTTATCAAGGGTTTTGAATGTCAAAAAGATCGTTTTGTATTTCCTAGAGGCAATGTGAATCCACTAGAGCTTATCTAGTGGAGGTATAACATAGTTGCACTTGAACTTTAAGAAAATCACTGGAGTTGCTGGATGGAGAATGGATTGGGGTGAGGGGAGACTTAAGACAGGCAGACTCACCATCAAGCTGTTGAAATAACCTAGGCATGAAGTGATTAAGGCCTGCACTAGAGTGGTACTAGTGTCTGAAGAATAAAAAGGACATATATGGGAGATGTTGCAAATGTGAAGTTGACAGGTCTTGGTAACAACTTTGATATGAGGAAAGAGAATGAGAAATCCATGTTGACTACTAATTAGGTTGAAATCCTGAAGAATTAGGAAGGTGTTGTCCTCTACAGTAATTGGGAAGGCAGAAAGGGGAATAGGGTTAGTGGGAAACATAATGAGATCTGTTTGGGACATATTGAGTTTAAGATATATACTGGACATTCAATTTAAGTTAACTGAAAGGCAATTGTGGGTGAGAGATTGGAGATCAGCAGAGAGTTTGGTACAAGATAGAAAGATTTGAGAATCATCAGCATTCAGATGATGATTAAATTCACCAAGGGAAGCTGTATAGAGGGAGAAGAGAAGAGAGCCAGGGGAAACACCAGTGGGTTTCCTATGGTTAGAGGATCTTGAAGAGGATACAGCACAGGAGATAAGAGTAGGAATGAGAAGATAGGAGGAGAGAGTGGTGGGCCAAAAGCCTAGAAAGAAGATATTTTTAGGGAGGAGAAAGTAATCAATTACTGCAGAGACATCAAGGAAAATGAAGATCAAGAAAAGACCATTGGATTTGGAAACTATGTCATTTGTTCAATGACAATTTTGGCAAGGGTGGGTTTTGTGGAATGATGAGGTTAGACATCAGATTGCAAGGGATTAAGAGAATGGCAGGAGGAAAGAACAAGGAGGCACATATTATAGATGACTTTGAGTTTAGCTACAAAGGATAGATGACATCAAGGTCACTTGAGGGTTTTTTCAGGATGGAAGAAGCATGAATATGTTCATAGGCAGTAGGAGCTAAAAAAGAACCGTGCTTTGACTGGTGAATGGATCTTTACAACCAGTTCTCTAGCCTTTGTTTGCAAATCTCCACTCAAATAGAAACTTCTTAAGGCAGCCTAATTGACTTTTGGATACTTGTGATTATCAGAAAGTTTCTTCCTAGAGCTCTAGCCCTATCAATTACTAAGGCACAACCATAGACTGTTAAATGGCCAGTGCAGGGGTGGGGAACTTGTGGCTCTCTAGGCCCTCAAGTGTCGGCCTTTGACTGAGTCCACACTTGAAGATGCAGAGGGTGACAGTTTCCCTATCCCTGGCCACTAAAGTATAACAGCCTCCATCCTACTTCCTCCAAAACAAGAGAAACCATTAGACTTCTGTAACATATATGATCAAATTAGAATAAATTTCAGAAATGTGCTGATGTCATGATGTGCTTACCATTCAGTGGCACTTTATTCAGTCTCTTGTACCTCTTGCAGAGAGAGGACTCCTTTTTCTTTTTTCTTTTTTTGTTTCTTTTGTTTTGTTTTGTTTTTGGAGGGGCCAAGGCAGGACAATTAGGATTAAGTGACTTGCCCACACAGCTAGTAAGTGTTAAGTGTCTGAGGCGGATTTGAACTTAGGTCCTCCTGACTCCAGGGCTGGTGCTCTATTCACTGTGCCACCTAACTGCCCCAAGATAACTTCTTTTTCTACAGTAGTATTTGCACGTGGAAGAAAATGATATTTAAGAGGAAAAAAAAACTCAGCATGTCAATTTTTATATTATTATCCATGCTCTAACTAGGTAAATCCATTTTGTTTTTATTGTTGTTTGTTTCAAAAGTTAAGTGGTCTATGAGTGGTCAATTCAATGTTGTTCTAAACTTGAACTTGATACCCTTAACTGACCTGAGTCTGGTCTGGTCAACAACATCTGCCAAGAGACTTAAAGATTACATCAGAATAATTTCCTTTAATTGAGGGAAGGGTGATGTGGAGGAAAATGGTCCCTAGAAAATCAGAGATTCTAATACAGGAACTCTTTTTGGTCATGTTGGCCACTTACTCTGAGGTATCTTTCATCAGCTCCTGTTGAAGAGTTGTTTCAGCAACTAGAAACAGCTAGGAATGTGTTCTGCATCTATAGCAACCATTTCCTGAATGTGATATAGGCTGTCAACTGTCATTCATTAAATAACTTTTGTATTTGGAAAAAATGTTATTTAACTTTCAAATGCCATCAAAGAGAACAAATTACATCACAATGTTGGGGTCAAGGTACAGTGTGCTTGACTGTGGCTGATCAGTCTGGTTGAGTAAGTGAGGAAGTGAGCTAAAAAAGAACTGTGCTTTGACAGGTAAACAGACCTTTACAACCAGTTCTCTAGCCCTTGTTTGCAATCCAAGGTTGCCCATTAGGGCATTTGGGGTATAGATGTTTCTAAACTTGCACATTTCATGTTTCCTTTGTCCTCCTGGGATTCTGCTTTGCTCATTGAACACAACATTTTTGTTTCTATGTGGGAAAACCATGCTAAGTGGTCCTGTGCCAGAATTTCCCATGTCTCACAATGAATACTTATGTTCTTCAGAGAGACCTTGAGAGTGTCCTTGTACTTCTTGTTCTTGCTTCTCGGAGAGCACTTGCTTTATGTGAGTCCTACTTAAAATAGTCTTTTAAATGTACAATTAGAATTTGGCCTTCATGGTCAGCCCATCAGAGTTGTGCTTTCAGTAGTAGAGTTTGAATGCTTGGCAATATAGCTCAAGAATGAAAATCAGTGTCTGGCAACTTATCTTGACAGGTAATCTTCAGAATCTTCCTAAGACAATTCAAAACTCCAGACACATTTACTATGATGGTGGAAACTCCCTAGAAATGATAATTTCTGGACTGTCTAGGAAATGTTCTAGGTGAATAGCTTAAGACTTTTTATCCACACAAGAAGGACAGGACCATTGGAGAATTTTGCTTACTATAATTTAGTACTGATAATGCCATACCACTTTGCTGCTGTTGTGGTAACCAGGAGTCATTGGATAACTACATCTCATGAAAGGTTAAGGGGTTCAACTGACAGGAATCCCTTTGCTTTCTGGAAAAAGTGTGTGGGGGGGGTGGTAAAACTATTTGCCCAGATCCTATAGAAGAATGGAGGCAGTACCTGAAAAGAGGTCTTTAAACAAGTGTAACAAGGGAGTCTGGAACTAGCCCTTACAACTGTCAGGGAGACCCATAGCCCGAGCATTTCAATCAAACCCTGCTCAATATGCTAAGGATCTTCAGATCTGAGCAGAAATCTGAGTGGAGTTGTATGTGTCAGTTTTAGTGCCACTAGCAATAAGACCATGGCTTTCACATACATACTTGCTAAAGCTAAAGGAAAAAGTCATATTTACTTACATAGGTGAGTTTGAAGTTAAAGAAAATGGAGAAGATGTTGAGACTTACATGCAGTATGAGGCAGGCTAAGAAAGATTTATCATGTAGCCTTGGCCTCAGATCAGAAAAGCTCTGATAGAATCATGTGGCCATACAATGCCAGAGACCACTGTCAATATTTCTGTACATGTAACAGTTCTGCTGGGGCAGCTAGATGATTCAGTGAATAGAGCACCAGCCCTGAAGTCAGGAGGACTTGAGCTTGAATCCGACCTCAGACACTTAACACTTACTAGCTGTGGGATCTTGGGCAAGTCACTTAACCCTAATTGCCCTACCTTCCCCTCTCCAACAAAAGCAAAATAAAAACCACAAAAAACCCAGTTCTGTTAAGAAATCTCAGTATATAGGTGATACATAAGATAGAAGACTGACAGAAAGATACACCCTAGCAAGTTATGTACAGAGAAACTGGGCAACTTTCCAGTTTATGAAGTAGCACCAAAGCCTGATTAGGACTCTAAAAACAAGGTATTTGTTTAACTATTGAAGAGTTAGTTGTAATTCCTCATGAGCTATTGGACAGGAATATTGAGCAGCCAAAAAATGAACTCTGAGGAGGAGAGTCTGCCCATCTACTACATAGAGATTGACCAAGAAAGGTTCTATTCTAATGAAGATGAAACTGGACCTAAATATGCATAACCACTAGAACATCCAAGAACTGTCAACTACATATATTCTACCCAAATGACAACACTTCCAATGATAAGAGAGGACAAACCCAGAGGCAACATATATTCATGATGATACTTCAGTTGTGAAGGCTCCTTTGGAACAGAGTGTACTCACAGGGCACTTTGAAAATCAGTCTACAAGTTCAAAATTGAGATGACCAGGGTTGATAGTGAACCATTCACAAACTCAGGAAATCTTGATAAAAGGAAAAGATGATTACCCAGATAGCAAGATAAAATCAATTGATGAATCATATGTAATTCACATTTTCTAAGCTAACACAACATATCTGGTTATGTTTCATTATACCACATATTATTGCCACAGAACTAAGTTTCTTTATTGTGAATACACTTTAATATCTATACTGTTGTACAATATTTGGCATATACTGCTGATATATGCTTCTCTAACATGCTATTTGTCCATGTAACTAATTTATTAGGTTACTGTATACAACTCAAATTTACTGTATAAAACTCAATGTCATGCTTAAGGTACACTGTGTTTTTGTATTAAACCTGTGTTAACTTTATGAGATCATATATGAAATTCAAATTTATGGCTTATTCACAAAAAAGACAACTAGCTAAATAGTACACAAAGAGGTCAACAAGATAAATAATTTGGCTCCAGAGCACAGTCTGAATTGGCACCTTTATCAATAGCCTGTTATATTTGAGGGCAGAGATTGTCTTTTGCCTATTTTTGTAGTCCCAATAACACAGTGTGTGGCATGTGACTGGCAATTATGAAAATGATTTAGGATAGTCCTTTCCAAATGGCATGAAATTTATGGAAATGATGGGGTAATTTTGTATCACAATATCATATACTTGTTTATTGCATAGTTTTCAGATTGACAAGGTATTGATCACTGTTCAATTCTCAGTTTATAAATTTTCAGGGGGGGAGGAGCCAAGATGGCTAAGTAGAAACAGCACTTCCACAGCCCTCCACCCCACACCACTTCAAAATCATGTAAAAGGGGGACTCTGAACAACCTCTGGAGCTCTAGCACCCACAGAATGACACAGAGAAGCTAACCTCCCACTGAGGACAACCTGGCAGCCAGGCAGGGAGTGGCCAGCGAAGCACTCTGGGAGCCAAGACCAGGCCTGCGTGAGTCAGAGGTTTAGGCCCTAGGGTGGCCAGTCCAGAAGCCGGCTGCAGGGAGTCCAGAAAACCAGCAGCTGTGGCTTTTCCAGAATTTCCAACACAAAGCAAGAGGATAGTGCCCTATGGACTTTAGGACTAGTATTTGGGAGAGTATTGGCTTCTTCCCCTGGGAGCTAGAAGCAACTGAGGAGATGTGGCACAGACACCACTTTGCAGCTTCAGTTGCAGCTTCTGGTCCTGGCCTATGAACTGTAGGGGGATACTGCAATCTGTCTGCGGGGGTAATCACTCTTGCTTTAACCTCCCTGAATCTGGATTGCAGTCTGGGGTGAGGGTCTTGGGGTATGTGTCCACCTTGCCAGAGTGTATGGGGGCTTCAGGGAGGGCACCCAACAAATACCTCAGGCAGTTGAGAAGACCCCAAAGTTTGTGATGGAAGCTCCCCTTTCTGGTGATAGAGTCCTACTGTAGCAACAAGCCCAAAAGTCAAGTAATTAAGCAGCAACATGCCTAGGCAAAGTAAACAAAATAAACAGAAAAATTCAACATTAGATGGCTATTCTGGGGGCAAAAAGGATCGAAGCTTGGAACAGGAGGAGGACTGTGAGGTCAGAAATCCTGCACCAAAAGCCCCAAAAGAAAATACAAGCAGGTTACAGGCCATAGAGGACCTTAAGAAGGATTTTAAAAACCAACTAAGAGAAATGGAGGAAAAATTGGGAAGAGAAATGAGAAGGATGCAGGAAAAGTATGAAATGAGAGTTAACAGCCTGACTGAGGAAAATAACATCTTAAAAAATAGACTAACTCAAGTGGCAAAAGAGGCTCAAACAGGCAACGAGGAAAAGAAGGCCTTAAAAAGCCAAATTTGCCAGATGGAAAAAGAATCTCAAAAGCTCACTGAGGAGATTTATTCCTTTGGAATTAGACTGGAGCAAATGGAAGCTAGTAACTTTATGAGAAATCAAGATGCTATTAAGCAGATTCAAACAAAAGAAAGAATAGAAAGCAATGGGAAATATCTCATGGGAAAAACCACTGTCCTGGAAAATAGATCCAGGAGAGATCATTTACAAATTATTGGACAACCTGAAAGCTATGATCAAAGAAAGAACCTAAAAATCACCCTTCAATAAATCCTCAAGGAAAATTACCCTGATATTTTAGACCCAGAGGGGGAAATAGAGGTTGAAAGAATCCACCAATCACCTCCTGAAAAAGATCACAAAAAGTAAACTCCTAGAAATATTATTGCCAGGTTCCAGAATTGCCAGATCAAGGAGAAAATACTACAAGTAGCCAGGAAGAAACAATTTCAATATTATGGAAACACAATCAGAATAGCCCAGGACCTGGCAGCTTCTACACTGAGGGATTGAAGGGCATGGACTATGATATTCAGTAGGGCAAAGGACCTGGGATTAAAAAAAAAAAGAATTACCTACCCAGCAAAACTGAGTATCTTGTTTCAGGGGAAAATATGGTCATTCAGTGGAATAGAGGACTTTCAAGCATTCTTGAGGAAAAAACCAGAGTTGAATAGAAAATTTGACATTCTGACACAAGAAGCAAGAGTTACTTGAGAAGGTAAACAGAGAACAGAAATCAAAAGGAACTTATCAAAATTGAACTATCTACATTCCTACATGGAAAAACAATAACTCTGACTGATGAAACCTTTCTCAGTATGAAAATAATTGAAGAAGGGTTTGTGGGCATATGAATACATATGTGAATGTGTCTACATATATTTACAGGTATACATGGATAGAGGGTACAGGTCGAATTTTTTGGGAAGGGATGAAGTTAAGAGGTGAGAGAGGAATGTGTCAAGAGCAGATGGGATGAGACGGGTGTGGGAGTAAACTATCTCATGCAGAAGACACAAGGGGAAGTTGTTGCAGGGGAGAGGAAGAACAGGAAGGCAAAAAGGCAAAATCATATTCTCATTGAGATTGGCTCAGGGTGAGAATGACATACATACTAAATGGAATATCTCACCCTGCAGAAGAGTAGGGGGGAAGGGGATAAGAGGGGGGAGGATAGAGGGGAGGGCATGCTGGGGGGAGGGGAGGTTGAAGACAGCCACTTTTGAAGAGGGACAGGATCAAAATAGGGAATGGACCAGATGGGGGGTGAGATGGGTGGGAGGGAAATATAGTCAGTCTATTATAATATATCTACTATGGTAATGTTTTGCATAGCTATACATGTACAACATATACTGAATTGCTTAGCGGGAGTGGGTGACAAGGGATGAAGGGAATGGATCTGGGATTCGAAGTTTTAAAATTAAATGTTTCAAATATATATAATTACTATTATAATTACTATTTTTAGTACTATTTTGCATGTAACTAGCAGATAAGATGTGCAGGCGTTGGGGAAAAGAGATACACCTTTCCCTAATGGAAAAGTCGAAGGAGGTATGCGAGAAGATATGGGAGAGAGCAGATTGGATGAGGGGATATCCTGTGGGACTGCTATTCTGGGGTGGTGGGTAGGGGAAAATGGGGAAAAATTGTAACTCAAAATCTGGCAGAAATGAATGATGTAAACCAGAAGTTAATAAAGCATTTGGAAAACAATTTTTTTTCAGAATTAACTATTGGTCTTCAAGTAGATAGTTTTCCCAGGATGTGGAAATCATCTCTGAGAATAAAGAGAAAGACATAAAAGCTTTTCTGAACTGATACAGAATGAATTAACTAGAATGAGAAGATCATCCCTTATATAAACAAAAATGTAAGTGAAGACAATCCTAAGCAAACCATGTCAAATGCAATGGAAAGTACTGATGTTAATACATTTCCTCCTGCTTCCCCTCCTTTTTTGTTAAGAAAGAGTGAACTGGGATGGCGGAGTAGAAACAGCTCGTCCAAGCCTCTCTGCCCCCAGATTCTCCACAAACTATGTAAAAAAGGACTCTGAAAAACTTCTGGAGCCCCAGCACCACAGAACGACACAGAGAAGCTAACCTCCCGCTGAGGACAGCCCAGCACCTGCAGGAAGGACAGGCAGCGGTCTGGAGCCGGCAGCGCGCAGAGCCCAGAGCGCAGAGCGCAGGAGCTGAGCCGAGCCGAGCCCAGGTCCACTGAGCCGAGGTTTTAGCCCCAGGGCGGCAGGGCCAGCAGCGGCTGGAGGAACCCAGAACACCAGGAACTGTGGGACGCCAGAATTATCAACATAGACTTGCCTAGGACAAAGTAAGAGGTTAGTTTCCTATGGACTTTGGGACCTGTATTTGGGGAATGCGTCAGCTCCCTCCCCTGGGGGCTAGAAGCCGCTGAGGAGACAGCCATTTGTAGTTTTCAGAGGCATCGCTCCGCCTCAAATGTGGGAGATCCAGCGATCAGTCTTGGGGGTAATCGCTCTTTTAACCTCCCTGGATCTGGATTGTGATCTAGGGTGGAAGTGTGGGTGGGTTGTTGGGGTTTGGGTTTTTGGTTGTGTGTGGGGTGTTGTGTGGGGGGTGTGTTTTTTGGGGGTGGGGGGTGTGGGTGGTTGTGGGGGTGGGGTTGGGTGGGTTGGGTTTTTGGGTGGGGTTGGTGGGTGGGGTTGTGGGGTGTGTGGTGTTTGGGGGGGGTGGGGTGTTGTGTGGTGGGTGTTGTGTGTTGTGGTTGGGTGTGTTTGGTGTGTGTGGGGTTTTTTTGGTTGTGTGGTGTTTGTTTGGTGTGTGTTTTGGGGGTGGGTTGGTGTTTGGTGTGTTTGGGTTGTGTGGGTTGGGGGTTTTGTGGTGTGGTGGTTTTGGGGGGGTGGTTGTTTGGGGTGGGTGGGTTGTGGTTTGGGGTGGGTGGTTTTGGGGGGTGTGGGGGGGTGGGGTGGTTTGTTTGGTTGGGTGTTTTGGGTTTTGGGGTGGGGGGGGGGTGGGGGGGTGTGGTGGGGTTTGGGGGGGGGGGTGGGTTTGGGGGTTGTGGTGGGGTGGGGGGTGGGTGGTGGGGGTTTGTTTTTTGTTTGGGGTGGTGGGTTGCGGAAGAGAAGTTACATCACATGAAGTCACTACATTCAGTATAGACTTTATTTATTTACTTTACTATTTGTTGTTGTTTTGTTGATAGTGATACTTTGATTTTGGATATGGAATGGGATTGCAAGAGGGAAAAATTGTTGGGCACGAGTTGTATATAAAAACAAAATTTATCAATAATTTAAAAAGAAGGATTCCTTGCAATGAAGAGACAAGGAAGTTGTAACTTCAGTGTTCTCCCCATTCAATTGACAGCAGTTAAAACAATGAAGCCTGGATGTCAAGGTGAAGAGGTGCATTCATAGGGCTCTAAGTGATAGACAAGGATGGTTTCCAAAAATCATCCTATAGCTATTGAAACCCAGAGCAAGTGTTAGCACTGTGGCGCAAACTAAAAGGTACATGTGTCAATATTTATACTAGCAGATTACAGTAGTGTGGGCTCATCAGTTCAGCTATTGTGTCTTGTTAGTTTAACTAAATTTCAAACTCCATAAGGAACAGCATTTTACCCTGAAGATATTAAAGGGCAGATTTCTTTTAATTAAACTCATTTGCATGACTAAATTAGATTTAATTACTCCCATTCATTTCACTAATAACTTTCTTTGATTGGAGAAAGGCAACTTTTATAATTGCTTAAAACAGGATGCTCTTCCCAGTCGTTCATGGTAGAAAGTCCTGATTTGTACTTTTAAATGCTGGGTGGTGCCTGGTCTATAATAGACATTTGATAAATATTTGTTGATTGATTGATTGGTGAGTCAGGAAACTGATTTTTTTTTTGTCCGGAAACTGATTTTTTTTTTGTCCCAGATCAGTCACTTTGTCAATTTAAGCAAGGCGTTGTGTATCTCTCTCTACTCAATCTCTCATCGGATAAGAAGGCAATAATAAAAATGGTGATGCCCATTTATAGATACTAGATAAAGATTTTAGAAAAATATCTTATTGACACCTTTTGGTCATTACATCACAAAAAATTTTCTACTTCCTCCTCCCCCCCTCCAGATTAAATCCTCCAAACAGAAACATGCTACACAGAGACTACACTTGACAAGGATTTGGACAATGGGAGTCATCAAAATAAAAGCATTTTGATATGTTAGTAGAATAGGGTGGTCCATCAAGGGTGTCCTGAAGCCAACTGCAATTGAAGGAAAGAGCCTAATGTTAAATTTTGAGTTTGAGCATTTAATAGAGGAAATCAGCAAGTGCTACAAATCATGGCTTGATTTATTGTTTTGTTTATTGTGTGAACTTACAAAAGTGATAGAGAAATTAATAATACAGATTAAACCTAAAAATGTGTCATCATGCACATATTTTTCCCCAGGAAGCCAATTAGACATTTGCCAGCATACCTCTGTATCTAATTCAAATTATTATTATTATTGTAACTACTGATATAATAATAATAAATAATGATAATAATAATAAATCAACAAAAATTATTAAGGACATACTAAGCAACATGCACTATACTAGGTGTTTGGGAGACAAATGCTATTTTTTTCTGTTTGCTTTTGACTAGACTTTTGATTTCATAGATTTAGGAATTTCTGGCTGAGGAAATCTTTTACAATTGTGAATTGGCACCTTCATTACAATTTGTGGTCTTACAAAGTACCTAAAGGCACTGACAGGTTAAGCGATTTGCTAGTATATGTCTGAGAGTAGATCTTGAGTCCAAGTCTCCCTGAATCTGAGTCCAACTTTCTATTATTAGATAAAAACACAGTGTGAGGACCTCAAGCAACTACACACAAAATGCATAAATAAAATACAATGTGATAGAAAGTAGAAGTGCTCACAGCTAGAAGAGTAAGGTAAGGACTCAATTTGGAGTCTGATCTGAGACTTAAAGAGAACTAGAGATTTTGAGAGTCAGAGGTGAGGAGTTATACATTTTGGGCATGAGTGTAGTCTATGAAAAGACATAGGAATGGTAGCCAGAATAATATGTATAAGAGACATCAAGAATGAAAAATAAATACCATCTTATGGAGAAATTACTTTTTTAGATCTATGGTTATGGGAAGAGGTCACAACCAAACAAGAGCTAGAGAGGTTAACAGAAGATAAAAAGGGAAATGTTAGTACATAAATTAAAAGAAAATAGATTTTGCACAAACAAAATCAATGCAGCTAAAATTAGAAAGGAAATAGTTAATTAGTGGGGGAAAAATTAGCAAGATTTGCTTGTAGGTTCCTGATAATATATCATATAAGAAACTGATGTAAATCTATAAAAAACATCTGCCCTCCCCCATTGACAAAGAGCCAAAAGGTGTAAGTAATTTTCTAAGGAAAACTTTTAACAAGCAAATGAAAAATAAAATCCTAACCTCTAATAATTAGAGACAAGCAAATTAAAGCAATCCTGCGTTTTTATATTTTACATTGCAAATTTGTTTAAAAACAGAAAGGACAAATGTTAGTGTAGCTGCTAGGAAAAGGGTACATTAGTACACTCATGGGCAGCTAGATGGCACAATGGATAGAATGCCAGACCTAAATGCAAGAAGACCCATTTTCTGGAGTTTAAATCTGGTCTTAGATACTTATTAGCTGTGTGACCCTGAAAATGTAACAACCCTTTTTGCCTCAGTTTGCTCATCTGTAAAATGCTCTGGAGAAGGAAATGGCAAACCACTCCAGTATCTATCAATTAAAACCCAAATGGGGTCATGAATTGTTAAGACACAACTAAAAAATGACTGAAAAACAACAAAAGTGCCCACAATGGATTTGATTTAGCCATTCTGTAAACCAATTTTCTACTATTTTCCCAAAGTTACTAAGCTGTGCACACACTTGATCCAGAAATAAGCATATATCCCAAAGATATTGAAGAAAGAGACAAAAGGATCCATATGTACAAAGCATTTATAGCAGCTTTTTTGTATTAGCAAGGAACTGGGAGTGCGTGGCATCCATCCATTGGAGAACACTGAACAAATTATGGAATATAAATGTAATGGAATACTACTTCACCATAAGAAATGGTGAATGAGGTGATTCTGGGGAAATCTGAGGACTTATGAACTGATACACAGTGAAGTGAGCAGAATCAGGTGAAAATTTTGTAAAATAACAACCACATTGAGATAAATACCTTTGTAATCCTTAAGAATTTTATCAATTGCCATGATTCCAGAGGACTTATGATGAAATTTGCTGTCCATCTCATAACAGAGATGTGATGAATTCAGGGTAAATATTGAGACAAATATTTACTTTGGCCATGAGCCAATAACTGTCTATCACTACACACACACACACACACACACACACACACACACACACACACACACACACACAAACACACACACACAATGTAAAATGACAAGCACTTATGTTGTAATGGACTATTCACTTTGAACGGTTAATAGGCTCCCAGTTATGACCTGACTATCTCCTATAACTGCTCAAATGAAAGTCATTTCTCTCTGAAATCCCAAGGTGCCCCCTTCTTCATGAGACCCATAGATAAAAATGACCACCCTTTTCTCAATTTTCCCATAAAACATTTTGTCTTTAGTTCTTTGCTCTTAACACATTCTATGTTGTATCATACATAATTGTATTTGCAACCCCCAGCCCCCAGGAGATAATAAACACCCAAAGGTTAAGAAAATGTTTCATTTTATCTTCATATCAGTAGAAATCCAGTGCTTTAAAAAATCCAGAGATCAACAAAGTTTTGCTGAAGTGAACTGAATACTGGAGGCATATGTACACTGTTTAGTTAATATATGTTATTTTGCCAATACAAGTCTCAGGTGCCATCAATGTTTTCATGATTCATTATCTCCCTGGCCTTGACATGCTACACTGGTTTATCTTCAACTAATCCATGCTACACACAATGTGTCCTTTATGCATTCCATGTATCACATGGCATAAATGAGTTCATTAACATGAAAACATGAGAGATACAGAGAAGGGAAGAGAGAAAAAGGAAGGAAAGGAAAGGAAGGAGATTTCAATTTACAATTTCTTCATAAAACTATGACTGTGCTCCCACTAATGCACACAATATTAACATCTCCAGAGAGCTGAAATTATAATGTTTTATATGAATATGAGGAAGATGCCTCACCTCTTATTCATCTTGTATTTGAGTGTTTCATAGATGAGTGCATGTTATGAAGAAATGGAAATAAACAAATTGCATTACTACAAGGGATGAAAAATATCCCACAAACTACACTTACAGTCCTCTATTTATACTAGCACATTCTGGGAAAATTACTCAAAAACCTGTTACTAATCATTGAAACCTTAGGCTGTTAACATTTTTTGAAACTTTTCTAGCCAAATAGTCATGTGTGGAAGCCAGAGGTTTAAAGAGCCAGATTTCTAGTCTCATACTGTAGCTTTGTTTGAGCAATATGGAGGATCTCGTCATTGCTACAGAGGCTTCTGTTGAACACTGAGGGAGTTCATCCAGGCAAAAATATGTGCAGCTATGCCCTGGAAGGGCTGTAATCAACTAAACCATCCAGCCTGATGCTCAGTTTTCCATTTGCTCTAGAGGTATTAGCTGATGGGAAGACAGACCACTTTTGGCTGTCTGTATATCCTATGAAATCTGGAGAAAGGTGATTTTTCTCTTGGTATGTATCTAATGGCATGAAATACTACTGAGCGCAGAAAGTTAGGACTCTGTGCCTGCTCTTTCTCTCTAGAGATACCCATTTGGTTTGGACCGATGAATCTTTATTTTATTTTAGGGGGCTTTGGTTTATTTTCTCTTTGTTTTGGTTTTGCTGGACCTCCAACATCACCCAAGCTGGGGTACGAGCAGCTACTCTAGGTCTTGATACCATTAGTGATAGGTATGGGATACTTGACCTGTTCCATGTTTACCCTAGACTATCTTCTCCTTTTTTAGACAACCTGAGGCTCACCATATTGATGTCAGACTTATAGTGCCGTGGGTGAGACCCCAAGCAACTAGCCCATATTAGCTCGCAGCACGTGACTTCTAGTGATTCATCAGCTTTAGCTTCTCCAATAAGAACGGGTTATTGATCATTAAAGCCATGCCCAGCTGAACTCATGGATATAATATGGACTGAATTTGGTTCTGGGTGGGGAGGGAGAAGAGTGGTCATTTTCCTTTATTTTTTCTTCTTAAAAATGCTTTATTGAGGGGGCAAAGCCAAGATGGTGGAGTAGAAACAGCTCATCCAAGCCACTCTGCCCCCAGATTCCCCCCAAACTATGCAAAAGGGGACTCTGAACAACTTCTGGAGCCCCAGCATCCACAGAACGACACAGAGATGCTAACCTCCCACTGAGGACAGTCCAGCAGCCCTGCAGGAAGGACCAGCACAGCGGTCTGGGACCTGGCAGCACGCAGTGCACAGAGTGCAGGGAGCCGAGCCGAGCCCAGGTCCGCATAAGCCGAGGTTTTAGCCCCAGGGTGGCAGGGCCAGCAGCTGGTGGGAGGAACCCCAGAACACCAGGAGCTGTGGCGACTCCAGAATTATCAACATAGACATGCCTAGGACAAAGTAAGAGGTTAGTGTCCTATGGACTTTGGTACTGATATTTAGGGAATGTGTCGGCTCCCTCCCCTGGGGGTTAGAAGCCACTGAGGAGACAAGCCATTTGGTAGTTTTCAGAGGCATTTCCAGCTCCCAGTCTGCAAATCATAGGGAGATACAGCGATCAGTCTTGAGGGGTAATTGCTCTTGCTTTAACCTCCCTGGATCTGGATTGTGATCTAGGGTGGAAGTTGTGGGTGGGTTTACAGCTTGCCAGAAACGGAAGTTGCCCCCCACACATTCGGGACGAAAATTCCTCTATCTGGCCTTAAAGCCATAGTGTGGCAACAAGCCCAAAAGTCAAGTAATTAAGTGGCAACATGCCAAGGCAAAGGAAACAGAAAAATGCAACCCTAGACTCCTATTTTGGGGGCATAGAGCGGGAAAAGGACTGTGAGGTCAGAAGTCCTGCTCCAAAAGCCCCAGGGGAAAACATGAGCAGGTTGCAGGCCATAGAGGACCTTAAGAAGGACTTTAAAAATCAAATAAGAGAAGTGGAGGAAAAATTGGAAAGAGAAATGAGAAGGATGCAGGAAAAGTATGAAATGAGGGTCAACAGCCTGACTGAGGAAAACAACACCTTAAAAAATAGACTAACTCAAATGGCAAAGGAGGCCCAAAAGGCCAATGAGGAGAAGAATGCCTTAAAAAGTCGAATTTGCCAGATGGAAAAAGAATCTCAAAAGTTCACTGAGGAGATTCATTCTTTCAGAGTTAGACTGGAGCAAATGGAAGCTAATGACTTTATGAGAAATCAAGATGCTGTTAAGCATATCCAAACAAATGAAAGATTAGAAGGCAATGTGAAATATCTCATGGGAAAAACCACTGACCTGGAAAATAGATCCAGGAGAGACAATTTAAAAATTATTGTACTACCTGAAAGCCATGATCAAAGAAAGAATCTAGAAATCACCCTTCAAGAAATTCTCAAGGAAAACTGCCCTGATGTTTTAGATCCAGAGGGCAAAATAGAGGTTGAAAGAATCCACAGATCACCTCCTGAAAAAGATCCCAAAAAGAAAACTCCCAGGAATATCATAGCCAGGTTCCAGAATCCCCAGATCAAGGAGAAAATACTACAAGCAGCCAGGAAGAAACAATTTCAATATTGTGGAAACACAATCAGAATAGCACAGGACCTGGCAGCTTCTACACTGAGGGATAGAAGGGCATGGAATATGATATTCCAGAGGGCAAAAGAGCTGGGACTGAACCCAAGGGTCACCTACCCTGCAAAACTGAGTATTTTGTCTCAGGGGAAAATATGGTCATTCAGTGGAATAGAGGACTTTCAAGCAGGATTTCTGACCTCATAGTCCTCCTTCATGCTTTGATCCTCTTTGCCCCTAAAATAGGAGTCCAGTTTTGAATTTTTCTGCTTATTTTGTTTCTTTTGCCTAGGCATGTTGCCACTTAATGACTTGATTTTGGGGCTTGTTGCCACAGTAGGACTCTGCCACCAGACAGGATAGCTTCCATTCCAAATGTTGGGTCTTCACAAGTTGCACTGGTTGGATGGCTTCTGTAAAGACTCCACCCGCTCTGGCAAATTGGATACCCACCCCAAACTTTCCCCCCAGACCACAATCCAGATCCAGGCAGATTAAAGCAAGAATGATTAACCCCCAGACTGATTGCTGGATCTCCCTAAAGTTTTCAGAGCAGGATCTAGAGCCACCACTGATGCTGCAAAATGGCTTCTGTGCCACGTTTATTCAGCAGCTTTTTGCCCCCAGGGAGGAAGCCGATGCGTTCCCCAAATTCTGGTCCCAAAGTCCATAGGGCACTAACCTCTCACTTTGTCCTAGGCATATCTGTGCCGATAATTCTGGAATCACCATGGCTGCTGGTGTTCTGGGATCCCTCCAGCCAGCTGCTGGCCCAGCCGCCCTGGGGCTAATACCATGGCTCACAGGGGCCTGGGTTCAGCTCCCAGAGCACTGTGCTGTAGGCTTGCAGTGCACTGTTTTGCCTGCTCTCAGAGAGCTGTGCCATGCCCTGCAGAGCTGCTGGGTTCTCCTCAGTGGGAGGTTAGTTTCTCTGTGTAGTTATGTGGGTGCTGGGGCTCCAGAAGTTTTTCAGAGTCCCCTTTTACATAGTTTGGAATTTGTGTGGGGCAGAGAACCTTAGGAGTGCTGTTTCTACTCTGCCATCTTGGCTCCATCCCCCCACCCTGGCATTTTCCTTTCAATACAATCATTAGTTCATCATCCATCCAAGATGGAGTGCCCAAGTAAAAGAAGGCCGCTATTCTATAGGAGCAAAGCATAATTGTGGGAACTTTGAAAGATCCATGAGTGTACAACTTAGAGACATCTCCCTCCCAAATGGTTATAGACTATTTGTGTTTTACCTTGACCTTGTATCCTACTTCTACCTTAGAAGGTAGAGCCTTCCAAGTTTATATTGGTATGATAAGCTATAGCTGGACACAGGGTACATTGACCATGACATTGTGGTATCATTTCATGCCTTTTTGTGCATGGAAGACAAACAAACCATCACCCTAGTGCCATGGGGATAATTTTGGCTAATATCTAGGGTATCCCCAAAGAGTAGAATAGACAGTACTAAAAAGCAATAAGCAGAATGCCTCTACCATTCAATAAGCTTCAGTTTTACTCCCATCAATCAACAGCTCCTTAAGTAAACAACAAAATTAAGCAACAAAAATTTGTTCATCAGCTGACTTCTCCCTTCCACATACAAAAGAGTGGAGGGAATGAATACATTGTCCTGAAGCCTCAGTCCTTTTTCTGTCATTAAGTCTTTTTCATCTGTCATACTTTATCTGAATATGGTTTTGTTTCATACAAAGGTGTATTTCCTTTTTTTCATAAATAATAGTTTTCTCTACCCCTTTTCACAGCCAAATTGTTTATATGGAAAAGGTACAATACCTTGCATATTTCTTAAATTTATTCAATTGTTTTTTTCATGCAATGAAACTCATTTTCTGCACACTCCACCTCCCCAAAAATACATTATGTCCTCCTTTCACATGCAAAAAAGATCTGTACCTTGCGTTCTATCTCCATATTGTGGTTTGGTCATTTTATATTCCATGCAGAGAAACACAAAGCAGAAATGGTCACCAGGTTCAAACATACTTATTTCAGGCCCTCTGCTCTAGATACCATTTAGAGAGCAGTTATTTTGTGGCTGAGGAGGGAAAAAGGCAACCTGCCCCATTCCAGCAGGAGTCTCTGAGGTAGCTTTCACACTCTGTAGCCAGAAAGGAAAGGGCTGCCTGATGGTAAGTCTTTCCCTTCTAAAAGTCTGCTGAACCATTGGCTCCTCCCCTTCAAAGGCCAATAAAGAGATTGCTTCTTTATTGCCTACTCCTTTAAGTGCTGGGTATACACAACCAGAAATAGGCTCCATCATCCCTAAGGTGTCCAAGGCTTAAGCTAGAATATGCCGTCATCCTGAAAACAAGGGCAACTTTGTACATGTCTTGTTATAAAAAAAAAAAATTAAACCTGGAACAAGCTATCTTTTAGTTAAAAAATGTATTTCTTGCCTGGAGATACACAACCTACATGTATATACACATACATACATATGTATATATGTACATATATATATAAACACATAAATATATACCTTTATGTATGTACAGATATACAAAGAATTTTGAACCAAAAAATGGCTAGGTTCTATGTGTGTGTTTGCATGTGTGTGATCTTAGTTTATCTTTACAATAATATTCAGCAGGGTTTCTTAACTGTTCCACTTACTACCCCTTCAGCATTTTTAAACTGTGGTCATGTCCCTCACAACCCACAGTTTAAGAAGCACGGTGAGGTATTATTGCCCTCATTTTCCAAACAAGGAAACTGAAAAACTGAGCCTCAGAAGAGTCCAGCAATTTACACATGGTCACATAGCTAGGAAATTCAGCGGTGGGATGTATATTCAGCACTCCTTAACTACAAGGGTAGCACATTATACAATCGGATATGATGCTTTGGTCAAGTGGGATCAGGCTACAAGATGCATTGTTAAGTTCTAAATTCATGTAGGAAGTAACGTTAGCCTTTTCTTTCTGTCAGTACATTATCACAGCACATTTGATGATGAAAGCATACATGCACTTGGGTGTTATGCCCATGGTTTAAAGTCTACCTTCTCATTATAGCATTATAGCACTCAGTTTCCCACATGATGATTCCATGTTATTGTCTTTGTCAATCATATTCCAATATTGTTCTTGATACCTTGTCAGGCATATAGAAGGCATAAATATATTTTGGTTAATTTTGTGACTTTGAATACTATTTTTATATCAATTGCCTTCATGCACAAGGAAAAAAAAGAGTTTTATGGTATCTATTTGTCCATAATGTTGATAAACGACAGTGTTGAATTTAGTATTGAGTGAAATAAAATTTTGATTTCTTTTTTACTTCAGAAAGTCAAAGTTACACTTGTTGAAATGAAAACGATCCATATTATCTCCTTTTTGTCCCTAAAATTTCCTGGGGGAGATAGAATGATTTTAATACCTGGCTCAAATGGAGCCAGAAGGTAAAGAAGGATGTGAAAATCAAAAGGTTAAAAAAAAGTTTGTTGTTTTGTTTCTGTTTTTTCCCCTAAGGTTTAGTTGATATACAAAATCAGCCATTATTGGGGATTTATCCCCTTTAATACCCAAAGGAGTTCACTCTTCTGGGGCAGAAACTCTAGGGAAAGTCTTGCTGGCAGTATCTTAATGAGGAAAGCGTTGCTTTCAGTTTGTGCCAATATAATCACTTGCCTTCTATCTACTGAGAAACCTGAATAAACTAGTATGATATAAGTTATTGGGTCTCCTGCTGTAACTGTCAAAGCTCAGCATGGTAAAGAAGATGAAGTTTGACCTAGGATTAACATAAACCATTATGGGTGCTTAGAGTTAGACTCAAAAATTTGGATTCAATCATGCTCTTAATTATCAAATGTGTTTCCTGTTAAGAAAAAGGAATACTGTTTAAAATGTTTGATAATCTGACAAGGCCATAAGGCTTAATGGAATTGATGATTACACACAGATGGATGATTAACTCTTGAGGTTTAATGTTTAAAAAAAAGCTGTGCTGGATTGCTACTTAATGGAATTACACTGCCCATATGGAAAAGAGCTCTACCCTCAATATCCCCAGAATGATGGAACAGGTGGCAGAGTCTGGGCAGGACTACTTGGAATGCACAAACACATTCTGAACTTGGAACTGCCAGAAAGGATTTGGGTTTTTAAAAAAAACTCTTTGAAAATGTGTTAACTTTACCAAACTTTATGATTCAGTATTATGAAAAGTTATAAAAAATGAATCCTAAAGGTTCTTTTTCTAATGGACATTTGGTATGATATTAACCTTTGTATGCCTAAGGAAAAACTCTGTGTTTGTATTTGTAAGGGAAAGATGGGAAATGGCTTAGCCATATAAGGTGAAAGCATTCAGACATATAATAACATGATCAATTTTTTATAGTCTCAAGGGACTTCAGCAGTCATCTAGCCCAACCCACACAGAAAAGGAATCCTCATGATAGCAAACTTAGCCAGTGATCTTCTAATCTCTGCTTGCAGACCTCCATGACGGAGAACCAATGCTTCCAAGGTAGTCCATTTTATCTTTGGGTAGATCTCATCATAGGGAAGGTTTCCCTGAAATGGAGACAAAATTGGTCTCTTTGAAACTTCTATTCCAGTCCTTCCAGTCATTCTCTATGGGAACAAATCAAATAAACTTAATCTATATTCCACAGGGCACCCTTCTAAATAGTTAGAGTACTCATGCCCTACTGAACAGTCTTCCCTTCTCTAAGCTAAGCTGAGCATACCCAAATCATCCAACCAATTCCTAAAGGCATTGCATTGCCATCTTGCTTGTTTTCCACTGGATGCTCTCCAGTCAAGCTAGGCTCTTTAGAAATGGTGTCATGCATAATTAAACTAGAATCCAGATATAATAGAATGACCAGAGGAAAGATCACCTTCTAATTGCTGAAAGGCATACCTTTCTCAAAGTAATTCAAGATTATCCTCCATGAAAGAGTCAGTAGGTATAATCACCACACCATCATCAGCAGCATCATTATTATTTTAGTAAACACTATATTAGTAGTAAGAAAAGGACTACAGTGTATCAAATCATTGAATAAATGAAGAACAACAACCAAACAGAATAATATGATATAATGTTGCTTGATATAATATGACATGGCATAATGCAACATATAATATGATATGATAAAATATAATATCATGCTTTGATATAATAAAGTATAGTATCAATGGTATAGTATAGTACACCATATTATCATATACTAGTATACGGTATACTGTACTATAGTAAATTATATGATTATACACTGCAATGTGTGTGTATATGTGTAATACACTGTAATATAGTATATTGTACTGTTGTAGGTAAAGTATAGTAAGATAAGATGAAATAAACACTAACACTGCTCAGTCTAGTATAGAAAGAAGAAAATCTTGCTTCATCCTGGACTGGTCCTAAAGTCCTTTGAATTCTTCCCTTGTCTTCACAAATCTACAGTGATCTTATTTCCCTTTCTAACTTCAATTTATGCTTCATTTTCACTTCCATTATTCAATTAGACATGTCTAGGCCACTTTACATTATTTTCATTTGCATGCATTTATTTTTTATATTTTAACAATATATAATATACTTCAATAAACTATAGTATTGCTGAGTGGTATAATAAAATATTGGATAATATGGTGCAATATAAGAAATATACTTGCTATATAGAGCTAGATTTGCTTCATCCATATGACACTCCTGTATTTACCCATGTATTCAACATATATTATTATGTACCTGATTAATGTAGTTATTGACAAGATTTAATTCCACTAACCAAATGCATTGTCAATGACACAAAAGCAAAACAAAGGGGAATATTGCAGCTAAATGGAAGGGTGATTCAGAGGTTTTCTTTAAAGAGACAAATAAATTGATGAAAGTAGTGTTATTATAAACCCAAATGCAGAGAGAAACATTATTTCATGGAGTATTTGCTCATCTGATACTGCAGTGCTCTTAGATACTGTGATTTGTCATATTATGGCATTTTCATTGAACAAGATTCCTATAAATGTTACTTCAAAATGGTTCATCCAATGGCATGAGGAAACTCTGTTATCTTGCCCATTTCTCTCCATGTGGAATAATCCTTAAATTTAAAATAATCAGTAAAAATTGTTTCTGAACCTCTTCTTCCTAAAATGCACAGTATATTATTGTTATTATTATTATTATTATTATTATTATTATTATTATTATTATTTAATCTTTGATGATAGTGAGCTTGGATTCAGAAATTTTTTGTTTCAGATAGATGTTTGTGGGATACTTGGCTCCACTCCATCACTCTGACCACAATATATAAGATAAATCTTCTCACTAAATGAAAGCTCTGTTTACTCATAGAACATGTCAGGGATTGATATTTTAGTGCCCAAAGGTGTCCTGCTGTATTCACTGATGAAATGAGTCTTTGATTAAAGCATTGGCATATCTGTTCTATTTTGCATCATTGAATCATCACATCTTCAAGCTTAAAGGGTCATTAGAGACAATCCAGTTTGCATACTCATTTTTTATAAGGAAATCAAAATACCAAGAGGTTGCATGCACTGTCCAAGGTTGCACAGCTAGTGCTAACTCTACTGTCCTATATACCACACTGCCAAGTCTCTTCAAAGTTTTAGCAACATTGTGTTTTATCAGAACCTTCTGGCATTCATATCCTTATGAAGTGATGCAGAATAAGCTACTGTCATGGAAACTTTAGGCTGATTGTTTACCCACAGACTCTGAAACTAGGGTGCAACCAAATGTCTTTTCTTAAAGTAAATTTTTAGATAGTATAAAATTACAATCTGGTCTCTCTCTGAGAATCGTTTTGAGCTGATAGTTTGTCCTTTCCCCTAAGAAAATACTTATGTTATTTTCTATGTGCATAAAAATCAAAGCTCTAAAATGTCATACTTTCGAACTCTCTTTTGGAGTGACTGATGCAGATTGGGCCACTTCTTCCCAATAATCAATTAAAAATTGGCCTTGCCAAAATTCCTGACTTTGCATTTGCAGGTCATATACCTTTAGAGAAAGAATCTAGAAGTCTCTCTTTAACACACCTTTAAATAAGCCACAAATGTGGAACTCAGCTTTGTAGTAATCAATAATGATTATATAGACGTTACAACACTGAGAAGCATCTTGTTCAACAATCACCACATCATTTATAAGTTGTTCTCTATAGACTATTGTTGGCACAGCCTTTTGATTTCTCAGCTAATACATTGCTTTTCTTTAAATTCTCTCAAAAAAGTTTCAGTAAAACAATATATAAATGCATTGCATAATATACATGAACAAATAACTAACCTGTGTTTGGAGGGGTCATTTGTTTCCTTATCTTTTGATAATACATATGATCCATTCTATTAGGAAATATGATATTAGTCTTCTATACAACTTGACTAATGTGACAATATGTTTAGTGAGAATGTATATGTAGAGTTTTTATGAGGCTGAATGCCATCTTGGGGAAGGGGAAGGGGAAGGATGGTAGAAAATTCAAAACTTATGGAAGTGAATGTTGAAAACTAAAATTGCATAAATAAATTTATTTTTAAAAACAAAATTAATAAAATAAAATACAACCTAGAAAATAAAACATAAAATATTAGATTAGGTTTGAGTCTAAGAAGTTGGTCAAGTGTTTTGCTAGCAATTAGTGTGCCACCAAAACATATTGAAAACAGTAATTATGGACTTTATCCAGTCCCACCGTTTTCAGGTTTTGCAGAGAAACTAGATGTTAACTCACCTCTCTTGATATAAACATTTTATTTTTTTAAGTGAATGAAACTGAACCTTTACACTTCATATTTATTTAATACAACCTAATTTTCATTTTATTGATGACTTTTGACCATAGAGATGACCAGGCATTTTTTATGCACTCCTATCCCCTTATATCTTTGCTTCTAAAGCAATAATCAATGGTGAATTAGTGTGTCTTTTCCCCCCATAACCCCTCCAACTCCTGTCATTTTAATTATTTCAATCATATTTGTCAATCTGTGTAAGGTCAAACACAGACTTGCCTTATTTCCCTTTTGCCAAGCATTTTAAATATATGGTTGTTCATAGCTTGTATTTCTTCTTTCAGGAACTGCCTTTTCTTGTCCTTTGACAATTTGTCGGATTGTATCTCTTTCTCTGTAAACTGGGAACAGTGCCCTATACATCTTGGATATGGAAATATTAAAAGAAAAATAAATACTGTAATGTTTTTATTTTCCCAGTTTGCTTTCTGCCTTCCAATTTTGACATTTTTCATGCAAAAATCTTTCAATTTTTTTGTAATAAAAATGTTAATTGTCTTCCCTATTGCCTTAGTCAGAAAGACTTTCTATCCATAGATACAGAAGACATTTACTTTCTTCTTACTCAGAAGTATTTTTGATGTGACCTTTTATATCTAAGTCATAAATCTTGTATGAGATATTGGTCAATATACAATTTCTTTCCAGTTTTCTCAGTAATGTTTGTCAAATTGTGAGATTTGTACCAATAATACTTAGTGTCTTGTGGTTTATTTAGTTCTATTCTACTATTCTATTTCATTTCTGTATCTTGTGTCCCTAACTTATTCCACTGAGTGCTCTTTTTTTTTAACAGTACCAAAGCATTCCATCAATTACTATTTGGTAGAAAAGTTTGAAATGCAGTCCTGATATCCCTCCCATCTTTCCCACTTTTTTCATTGCTATCTTTGAGATTATTAGCCTTGTTTCACTACCAAATGAAGTGCATCATTATATTTTGCAAATGTATAGTTTAATACTTTCATAATTTTATATGACACTGAATAAGTAAATTAATTTAGATAGTATTATGAGTGTTATTACTGGCCTGGTCAATGAATGAGAAGTCATTTTTTTTCTCTTTTTAGATTAGGTTTATTTTTATTTCTTTAAAGAGTGCATAGTATTATAGTTTTTCTTCACATTTTTCTTGTGTGTATTTTCCCCATTGTTTATACACAAACAAAGGCACATGGCACATGGCTCCAGGGTTTGGAGAGAGAGACAGAGACAGAGACAGAGACAAAGAGAGACAGACAGAGAGAGACAGAGACAGAGAGAGACAGAGAGAGAGAGACAGAGAGAGACAGAGACAGAGAGACAGAGACAGAGAGACAAAGAGACAGAGAAGCAAAACAAATCTACAAATCACTTAAGGCTGTTCTAGTGTTTCTTCCCTCTATGTCAAGAAGTGGTTGATATGCTTCAACAAAAAATCTTTTTAAGACATTCTTTTTTATTAGTTTGATCTGAATTCTTGGGTCTCTCAAGGCTGTTTTCACTTACAATGCTGCTGCCATTATATAAATTGTTCCTCGTCCTACTCACTTTATTCTGCATCATATCATATTTCCCTGGATTCAATGAAATAATTTCTTTCATTTATTATTTGCAATAATATCCCATCACATCCATATACAATAATTTGTTCACAATGGCATACTTTTAGTTTTCAGTCCTTTTGTTTATTTTTGATCTTACTTTCAAGATCGGGGAGGTTGTTTTACTTCCAACTATTCCCTTCCAGTATTACCCTCCTTCATAAACACTGCCCCGCATCCCTATACTGTTCAGTTTTATGGATTAATATACCAAACTCTGTGTGTTCATTCCTACCTTGCCTGATGCAAATAAGAACTGTATTTGTCTGATGCCATTTTCCCCTTACACTATATTAATATACTATTTTCCTTACACATACACACACACACACACACACACACACCAATTATAATGAAAAATAAACTTTATCCCTTTCTTTATCCTTTCTAAACAAGTGTATTACTTATATTAATATATTATATTACTTAATGTATTCTTTCTCTCTCAATCCCCTTTGCCCTTCGGAACAGAAATAGTCTACCACCTGTTCTCCTATGTTTATTTTTTAAAGCTCTCTTAATAGTCTTTGAAAATATTAAAGTTCAGAAAGGAAATGGACTTCTCTTTTTAGGCTATTAGCACTATCACTACATAGCCCTTTCTGATTGCTATTTACATTACTAGGATTCTCTTGAGTCTTATTTTTATATCTCAAAGTTCTTATTTTGTTTCTTCAATAATCAAGAAATTAATTAATTAGGATTAATTCTTAGTCCTTTATTTAATGGTGACTTGCTGAATATATTATTGCCATGTGGTCAGTAGGATGTGTTTAAGTTTATTATTTTACTCTTTTTGGGTTTTTTGTTATTTTTTATGGTTTATAAAATTTCTCATTTTTTGAAAAGACATCATGTACAGTTGGGATATATGCACACCATTTTCTATTTCCATTCAATATTCAACAGTTATCTAATTTAAAAAAAATATTGTCAGGTCTTTTACTTATTTTGTTACATTTGTGTAGTTCTGAAAAGGGCATGCTGAGTCCCCCATTATAAGGCTGTTACAGGTTATTTCTCCCTCTAATCCATTTGAGTTTTCCTTTAAATATTTAGATACCATGCCATATGAGGCATGTATATTAAGTAATGAAATTAACTCATCGTGGTACATTTTATCAAAATGTAATTACCATCTTTGTCTCTTGTAAGTTTGCTTTTGCTATTACCTTGTTGAAAATCCTTATTTTTACCCATTTCTATTTAAGGAGATGCTTAATAAAGGCTTCAGTCTTTATGTTTAAAGTGTATTTTTTAAAATAACATATTGTTAGATATTGCTTTATATCCAATATGCTATCCCCTTCTCTTTAATGGCTGGTTCAACCTAATATTCCCTAATACTCATTAGAGATATTGATCTACAGTTTTCTTTCTGTTTTGGCTCACTATAGTTTAGGTTATCAAGAACATATTTGTATCATGGAAATAATTTGGTAGGACCCATCTTTTCCTATCTTTTCAGTTTATATAATATTGAAAGTTCATTTATGAAATTTTCATTTTTTTCTGAGATTGACTTTCTCGAATTTGTCTTTCTCAAAATACTCTGATAACAATCCTATCCTAAAGGCTTTCCAGAAAGTTATTTTTAATTGTTTTAAGAAATGAAAGGGGGTAAAAGAGTCAGAAGTATTTTGATATTTTAGAAGACATCAAAATGTAAAAGTCAAAAAAGACCACTCTCCAAATTTATCATTTCTTTTTCCCTGTATTTCATGAGTTCATCAAGAAATGTTGGCAGTAGAATAATTTCATTAAACCATCCTTACAGAACATAGGGTCCCTGAAAGACTGCATTTCCTCTTTCAGTGCCACCATTAAATGTCTTTTTTTAATTAATTAGGATCTTATTTCTTCCTTTTTGGCATTGCATTTTCCCTCCTGTTCAGTATATCTGGACAGGGTAGGCCTTGCGTGGGTCTACAGCAATTTGTGATATTCTATATCAAGACACAGTGGCTTTGTAATAGTGATGAACTCAACTTCTGGTAACTGTGAATTTACAAAGCAAAGGGTCACCAGCCACTCTGTATTTGAGTGCCATTAAAAGGCAGTAGTGCCTGGATTGACTTTTTGCCAGCCTTCGGGGAATATCAGCTCTGATGGTTATTTTCCAGAGCTTAAATAGAACTTAAATATTAATAACTAGAGGGGAAAGCAATCTAATTGGAGAATAAAAATTACAATAAATTTTTCTTCAATCTGAAGCAAATCTGAAAGGATTAGGGTACAAATGACACATAGGTTAATATCAATATGATCAGAAAATGTATTTATGTAGGAATTAGAGACAGGGGAAAGATATTTTCCCTACCTTCTCTACAGAGTGACATTCATTCAGGGAGAAAATAAAACCTTCAGGGACACGGTAAGAAAAGTCTCTCAGATTGTATGGTATTCTTAGTGATGGTCATCAGAGTGCTATAATCAGAATATATAATATTTATATAACACTTTCAAGATTTCAAAGTACTTTATGTAATTATATTTTATCATTTCAGCTTCAGAGCAATCCTGCAAGGTAGATATTGATGATATATTATTCTCCCTTTGTTGCAAATGAGGAAACTGAAGGTTAGGGAAGCTAAGTGACTTTTTTCCATATCTTCTAAGATATTAAATATATCCATGATATCATGACTCCAACATATATTACTCCAAGACCAACAACCTGTCCAATAGACCATTTTATCTTTTTATTATTAAGTATTTGGTGATATAGTTGAAATATGGCTTTGTGTAGCAAGATTAGGTATTTAAATCGTCAAAATTAAAGCAGTAAAATAATGAATTACTTTATATAGCATCTTCCTTCCAACAATCCTATGAGGTAACTAGTATAAGCATTATCATCCTCATTTAACAGATAAAGAAAAGTAGGTTTAGAAGTTAGCCAACTATAAGATGAGTAGAATAAACCTATTAGACCTTAGATAAGTAGCTTCACCTCTCTGAGACCCAGCTACTTCATCTATAAGTAAAATGGTGAAGGATAGACCACATTATCCTTGTGTAAGGTATAATCCATTGTTGTTTTATCTCAGCCAGGAATTTTCCAGCTCTTTATCCTATTGGCATCTACTTTTGTTGAATAAATTAATCAAAACTTTATTAAATGCTACAATGGGCTATTATGCTAAATTCTTGGAATATAAAGATAAAAATCAGTGACTACCTTCAAAGTGCTTACCTTCTCTTGGAGGAGGCAATGTGAACAAGTATATACAAAATCTATTCAAGTTTTATGAGTCAGTTTTGAGAGAGAAAAGGCAATAGAACTGAGGGAATAAAACAAGCTTTATATATGAGATAGTACTTGAGCAGGAAAATAATGGAGAATAAATGAAAATATTTCTTAGGGAAAGTGTTTATGTCTAGTCATAATGTTGGTCAAACTTAATTGAGTGAAATGAGTGCCTAGTGAGAGCCCAAGTTTTTTACTCACTGATGTCCAGTGTGGATCCCATCCCAAGACCATGAATAAGATGAACAGAAAATATTTTAAGTCACCAGAGGAGCAAATGTTATCAGTTACTTGAGATGCTTTGGGCAATGCTAAGTTCTTTACTTCTTTAGTTACTTCTTAAGGAAACCATCCGAAATCTCAATATTTTTCTTCCTGACTACACCCCCCATTCCTCATTTTATTCTAGTAAATCCAATAGGAAGAATTTAGCTTTGGGAAGAAGCCCAGAAGGTCTGAAATCCTGTATGTGAACAAGGTATTTTTAGAATTATGGTAACAGCTGCTAAGAAACATATTTCTAATTTGTAATTGTAGCTTGAGCTTCTGAACATAAATGTGTGGTAAAGAAAGATAATGGATATAAGAAAAAATAGAAAGAATTATAGCAAAGTGAGCACTATCTTTGGGTGCTGTTGAAGAAAAATTGACTGCTATAGATGGCATGTCAAAATAAAACTATAAATATGTAAGAACTATAACAAATTGATGGATTCTCTCCCCCCCATCCACCATCTCTCTGATTCATTCTCCTCCTTTCTATCTCTATCTGTTACACGTTGTTGGTTCACTTTGTCAAGTCTGGCTGAGTCCAAATATGATCAAGAGAATCATCTCTAGGAGGGGTGGAGTGGGAGTGGGGTCAAGAGACAGTTAACATTGGCAGTTGAAATTGAGAATGAATCTTTGTGGCAGAGACAGGGATGAGAGAAGAGAAATGTCATCTGAACCAATCATTCCATAGATATGGGTTGACTTAGTCATGTGCATTCTGTGTGTGTATATTTTTCTACTGGAGTACTCTATAAGAATTCCCATTCTTCCCACTTTGTGCATATGTGCAAAGGAAAATGCTATTTCAGTATCTTTACTATGGGCTGATCATATCAACTCTCTATTAAAATTAATACAGCAGTGGGGGGCGAGTGGGTGTCATATCTCTTTATAGGAGTGAGGAACCATGGAGTATCTTAAAGCCACAGTAATCTAAGTCCTTTTCTTGAATTGTTCTCATTTCTCTTTCCAATTTTTCCTCCACTTATCTTATCTTCTTTTTAAGGTCCTCTATGGCCTCTAACTAGCTACTATTTTCATTTGGGGCTTTTGGTGCAGGAGTTCTGATCTCCTGGGCCTCTTCCTGTTCCATGCTTCTATCCTCTTTGCCCCCCAAAATAGGAGTCTAATGTTGAAGTGTTCTGTTTATTTTGTTTCCTTTGCCTAGGCCTGTTGCCACTCAATTATTTGACTTTTGGGCTTGTTGCCACAGTAGGACTCTGCCACCAGCCAGGGGAACTTCCATTCCAAAAGCTGGGGTTTTCACAGCTGCTGGAGGTATTAGTTGGGCACCCTCTCTGAAGCCTCCACAAACTCTGGCAAGCTCCACACCCCAAGACCTCCACCCCAGACTGCAATCCATATCCAAAAAGGTTAAAGCAAGAGCAATTACCCCATAGATTGATCGTCTGGTCCCCCCACAATCCACAGGCCAGGAACTGAGGCTGCAATGTGGCTCAAGCTGCTCAGTTTCTCAGTGGCTTCTTGCCCCCAGGGGAGAGAGGCTGATGTGCTCTCCCACTTAGTAGGTCCCAAAGTCTATTCTGCACTGACTTCTCACTTTGTCCTTGGCATCTATGTGTTGGTAATTCTGGAAATGCCACAGCTGCTGGTGTTCTGGAGTCCCTCCAGCCAGCTGCTGGTCTGGCTGCCATGGGGCTAAAACCTCTGACTAAAGACTCACAGGGGCCTGGGCTTGGCTCCAAGAGAGCTGCGCTGGCTGCTCCCTGCCACACTGCTGGGCTTTCCCCAGCAGGAGGATAGCTTCTCTTTGTCATTCTGTGGGTTCTGTAGCTCCAGAATTTGTTCAGAGTCTCCTTTTACACAGATTTGAAGTGGTGTGGCCCGGAGTCCTGTGGAAGTGCTGTTGCCACTCCACCATCTTGACTCTGCCTACCATTTATTTGATATTTCACCCACAGAATATAAACTCCCTGAGGGTAGGAATTATTTAATTTTTACTTTTGTATCCCCTCTGCCTAAAACATTATCTGAAATATAGTTGATTCATTCACAAGCTATACCAAGACAAATTCCACACTCACTTAGATATAAATGGTTGCATAATGCACAGATTAGGAAAAATTTACCTTTCATAGCCATGGAAAGAGAAGGAATTTATGACCAAAAAAAAGATAGAAAGGATCACAAAAGATAAAATGGATAATAGACAACTGGGGGAATGTTTTTTGTAGTAAATTTCTCCAAAAGGTTATTTCCAAAATTTATAAGAAATTTATTTAAGTTTGCAGGAATAAAAGCATTCAAATTATACAAAAAAGTATAAAGAGACAGTTTTCTAAGGAAGAATCCAAGCTATCAATAACTAAATAAAAATTTTCCAAATCAGTAGAGAGATGCAAATCAAAGCAATTGTGAGATTATATCTCTCAACCACTGTATTAGCAAAGAAGAAAAAAAAATAAAATAAAAGTGGAATGACTTCTGAGGAATATTGATGCATGCTTCATGGATCTGTAATTTGGTTAGCCCATTCGAGAAAACAATTTGGAATCATTCCTCCAGAATTATTAAACCATACATTCTCTTTGACCCAGATAAACTACTAGACCTATACCCCAAAAAAGATCAAAGAAAGAAGAAAAGGCCATAAATTCACATAGGTATTTGTAGAAGCTCTTTCTGTTGTGGTAGGAAGGAAGTGGAAACAACATAACTGAGAAACTCAATTTCCCATAAATTGGGATATAGATGAATAAATTATGTAAATATTATGTAATAGTACTGTATAATGCATACTACTGTATAAGGAAGGGAGTGTTGCAAAGAAACAAAGGAGCCTTCTATAAACTGATACAGAGATAAATGAACAGAATTAGGAGAACAATTTACATAACATTATAACAAAGAAAAACTTTGAAAAAAAACTGTAAAAAATTTTATCAAAGTAAAGGCCAAACAATATTCCAAAGGATTGGAGGTAAAATACACCACCCACCTTCTGACAGAATGATTATGAATTCAAGAGGCATACTGAAACAAACATTTTTGGACATTGATGATATAGGAATTTGCTTTTCTATAAAGCAAATATTGTTATTATTTAATATTATTTATTTATTATCAAATAAATATTTTACAAGGGTTTTTTTCTTCCCCTCAATGGAGCAGGGTGTGTATGTGTGTGTGTGTGTGTGTGTGTGTGTGTGTCTGTGTGTGTGTGTCTGTGTCTGTGTCTGTGTCTGTGTGTGTTTATGTGTGTGTGTGTGTGTGTGTGAGAGAGAGAGACAGAGACAGAGACAGAGAGACAGAAAGGATTAAGTAAAAAAAAATGAATTGAATTGAAAAAATCATAGGCTCTTATAGATGTTTTTTACTTGATTAGATAATATCTTCAAAAAAAGAAATAACCATCAATTGTTTTTAAGGGTAAAATAAAGGGAAAGGACAGAATAAAAAGATCCCATGAGAACTAGGTAAAGAAACAAAGCATGAGATAAGAAGTTACCTATTTCAGTAGGCATAAAGTTACCAAGATAATAGTGTAGCATTGTAATGTAGAAGAGAGTGTTCTTATAATTTATTGTAATGATTTTGTCTCCCATGTCTGTGGCTGTTAGAAGGTCCTGAAGAGCATTTCAAAATGAAAACAAAGTTATGATATCTGACAAATTTCAGATTTGATTTCTCTAGCAGTGGCATTACCCATAATGATTTGTCATGCAATTTTATTTTCAAAGCTCAAATTAATTACAAACATGAAACAAATCATGCTGCTAAAACATACATTAAAAACAAATTAGTCTCTCAAAATGGATAATTTACAGCATGGAAAATTAATTGATTAAACCTAAAGTACATAAAAATAATTGGGAAAAAGAGGGGGTGAACTAACCAGTGAAAATGTTATTGAACTAACAGAAGAAGACCATATTATATGTAAAACCCTTTCCAACCACATCTTCCATGAGGGAAGTGGTTCAGAAGCAAACTCTGTGTGTGTGTATGTGTGTCTGAGTGTGTGTGTATATGTGCATTGTGTGCATGTGTGTATGTGTGTTATAACTTCACTAACATCACATGTAAATCAAGGCAGAAAACAAATCTTTGAGCCACATTCAGATGTAGGAATCCCCATTAAATTCAGCTACATAGTGCAGTGCACAGTCAAGTTAACCCCAAGCCATGAGCTTTTACTAAGCATCCATTATGTGTAGGCATTGTCCTGAACTTTGGGGATACAAGGACATGCAAAAGAAAGGTCCTACTCACAAGAGTTTACAATCTAATGGAAGAGATGGTATACAATATGCAAGTAAAATATTTATATGAAATTTTGAGAAAATCAATGAGAGAGAAGGCAGTATCAGCATTTTATATGATTTCTGAGAGTTTACAGTTCTTTTGAGAACAGGTCCTATTCTTTTACCACTAATCCCATATGCTTAATGCAAACATTTCCCTCCTAACCAACAGTTTCCTTTCATCTTGATTGAACTGATTTTTTGTTAACATAAACTTTTAAAAATATCATCTGTGTTTTTCCACTTTAACTATTTTTCTAATCTCTGTTTCTTTTGTGTTTATTCTTCCCTAATTTGTTGTTGTTCAGTCATTTTCAGTCATGTCTGACTAGTCTTGACCCCAATTGGGGTTTTCTTAGCATGGTTTCCGGAGCAGTTCGCCATTATTTTATCCAGACCATTTTACAAATGAGGAAACTGAGAGAAAAAGATTAAGTGTCTTGCCCAGGGTCACACAGTTAATAACTGTCTGCATCCAGATTTGAATTCAGGGAGCTGAGTTTTCCTGACTCCAGGCCCAGAATTCTCTCCATTACACCACCTATCTGCCCTAACAAGGGACAGAGATAATTACAAAAGATTAAATAGATAATTTTGATTACAAAAACTAAAAAGCTTCTGCACAAACAAAATTAATGCACCTAGGATAAGAAAAGAAGTAGTCATTTAAGAAAAAAAAAACACCTTTCTATCAATTTTTTTCTGATAAGAGCTTATTATCCAAGATATATCCAAATCTAATTCATGTGTATATAGATAGATGAATATGTATACACTCCTATATGTAATAGTAATAGCCATTCCCAAATAAATGATTGATCAAAGGATATGACCAGTTTTTAAAAGAATTGCAATGAATTCACAACCCCATTAAAGAATGCTCCAAATAACTATTAATGAGAGAAGTGCAATTCAAAACAACCCTGAGATTTCCCTTTACACTCCTCAAATTGCCAAAAATACCAGATAAATACCAATAGTCAATGTTGGAGGAATTGTAGAATGATACAGACACTAATACATCATTGGTTGAACTGTGAAGTGGCACAAATAACTTGAAAAACAATTTGGAATTATTCAAATAAAATGAATAAAATATTCATACTATTTGAATCAGAAACTCCATTGGTAAGTAGAAACTCTCCATATATACAAAAAGATTTATAGAAGCACTTTTTCGTAATAACTCATCAATTGGGGAATGGCTAGGCAAATTTTGCTACACAACTGTAATGGAATATTACTGCATTATAAGAAATGAAGAATGCAATTAATACAGAGAAGTATGGAAGGGTCATATGAATTGATGTAGAATGAAGTAAACAGTGCCACGAAAACAATATACACAATGACTACAACAATGGAATTGGGGGGAAGGGGAAGCAATTTCATACATAAGTCAAATATTAGCACATAAAAATTATAAAGATTAAACATGACTCAAAATAAAGCTATATGAGGAGATTCATCTATCTTACCCCTTGATGGAAGTGTGATGGCACACATTACAATTATTATCAAATTGTTTCAAGGTAGTGATCAACTGTACTTATTTTTTCTCCTTTTTTCCTTTAAAAATAATATTTGTGCATTTGAGATGACTCAGGCAGGAGGGATACTGGAAAACAAAAACTATGATTACATAAAATTTAAAAGATAGCAATAAAAACTTATTTTCAAAATAAGAAAAACAAAGGGATTTGTCTATGAGTTTGCTGATTTGTTTGTCATTTTGTGCTGTTTATTTGTTTAGGTGAGAAGAAGGGGAGAATAGTGGTTGCATGAGGTATTCCTCTCATCTTTCAGTAAAGTAGGAGGTGAGGTCCTCTGCCTAGAATGAAGTGGGGGAAAGCAGCACAGAAAGGTAAAGGAAAGAAAAGGTTTAAAAGAATTGTATCTGAGAGAACAACAGATAGACAATCAAACAACAGTAATGATGATGATATTTTCATAGTACTTTAAGGTTTGTAAAGTGCTTTATAAATATTATCCAACTTTTCCCTCAAAAGAACTCTGTGAGGTGGGTCTGTTATTATTGACTTTTTGCAGATAAGGAAACCAAGGCAGACAGAGGTTAAGTGACTTGCTCAGGATTACACAGTTAATGACTGAAGTTAGATATAAACTCACACCTTCCCAACTCCAGGATCCAAGATTTGTGCACTAGAGGAATTTCATAACTCTGGATCACAGAGGAAGCACAGTTATAGGTATGACTAAATGACAAGCCCTATGTATGGGTGAGCTAGAGAGAATAAAAATATAGGTCATGAAAGTTAAGAAGATTTCTGAACCTGGAGACCAATTTGCCTCAGACACAAGGAATTATGTGTCAACACCCCCAAGTAAAAGGACAGAGATTGGAGTAAAGAAGTGAAGACTGTGTACAATGCTCTTAAATCTTTGAGAAAGAAGGCATCATATTGGGGAGGATAGTAAATGACTCCAGAGAGTAATATAAATGGATAGAGTGAACATGAAAGGAAGAATCTTTGCTAAGATTCTTTGTGGCAAAAGAGCAGTATGGAATTGACTAAGGAATAAGAAATGTGTTTACTCTTTCTCCTGGCTCTATATGTTGGAAGAGGTGAAAGTGCTAAGAAAGAAGCCATGCCTAGCTATGGAGTGGGTTGCCAAGGATATTATGTCTTCTGCAGAGAGCCACATTTTCATTAAAGATGTAAAGAGTGTTACATCATCACCATCGTCAGCATCATCCTCATCTTCCTCCTCCTCATCACCATCCTCATTATCACAATAGCTAATATTTATTTAGTGCTTACTACATCCCAAACACTGTAGTAAGTTATTTACAATTATTATCTTATTTGATTCTCAAAACAACCCTGGGAGGTAGATGTTGTTGCAATGCCCATTTTGCAGGTGAGGAAAATGAAGCAAAGAGGCTAAGTGACTTGCCCAAGATCTCAGTTATTAAGTGTTTGAGGATAGATTTGAGTCGTGTTCCTGACTCCAGACCTGGGACCTTATTGACTGTGAGACCTAATTGCCTTACAAAGAGATGACATGAGGACATCTGGAATTACAGGGAGTTTGTTAAAAAATAAGATGGACATTTCAAATGACACAATGGGATAAGAGGGTAAAGAAGGACATGTATCTCTGTGTGCCAGTGCTGCAGGATGGCCAGGAATAAGAGCAGGGGAAGAGATTTTCACCCTAACCAATTAACTCTGATTTCTCATAAGAAAGGAGGAGCTTAGAATTTGCCTGCCACACTGTGAAAGACGAATGAGTTCACCTAGGAGCCTCCTGCTCTCTGGGGCCCTGTCTATGGGGCATATGTGGAGAGTGAAGTCCCTTCTGGGCAACTGGGTCGGTATTTTAGTCACTCAGTAAACATATATTTGACCCCTGATGTATGTCAGGCTCTGTGCCAAGCAATGAAGATAAAAAGAAAGGCAAAAAATAGACCTTGCCATCAAGGAACATTCTAAGGGAAGAAAACAACAAGCATACAAATATGTACATACTATATAGTGGATCAATAGGAAACAAGTAAAAGAAGGAAGTATTAAGAATATGTAATTAACTATGTACAACAAGTTATATTCAGGGAAATAATCAAGAGGGAAGGCTCACAGTGTAAAAGAACTAAAAAAATTGAGAGATGAGGCCTAGATGGAATACCAGAACATTGGGCCACCTCAGCCAACAATTTCTATGCATGAGAAAACATAGTGTCCTTAGTCTTCTGAAGTCTTGGGGCTGCCCACCTTTCAACTGTAAAAAACTTGCTGTGGTGTGAGAAAGTTCAACTGAGATTATCAGCAAAGATACTGTAGACAAGATAAAGACATAGGCTTGGGAGCAGGAAGGGACTTTAAAGGTCATCTAGTTCAACCCCCTCCCCCCCCATTTTGTAGATTAAGGAATCCACAGAGATTGTTCCTGGGAAAGCAACATTCTAACCTAGTACTCATTCCAAAGCAAGCACCCTTTATACTTCTGTTGGGAAAGATGCTCCCTGAAGACTTAGTTCCCTTCAAAAGAGTAGACAAATGATTCCAAGGGAAGGAGGTTATGCTAAAGAAATAGGACAGAAAGGTAGCCAGTCCTCACCCTGGTCTCTTTCTCCTCTTATACCCTTAGCTCCTTTTTCTACAACACTGGACACTGTGCTCAATATGGTAGTTCTATTACCTGTCATTCCATGATTTGCTATATATTCATTAGTTTACTCATGTTGAATCCCTTACCTTAGCCTAGTTGAATCCAGCTGAGAATAAGATCAGGAAACAGGAAAAGGCACCTAGCAAGAATGATGGTTTGAGAAGGGAGCAAGCAGGACACCAGACACAGACATTGCCAATTTCACAATTTCCCTTTGTGCTCAGATCTCACTGCCTACAGTCACCCTACTTGCCGCTTTTGGTTGCTGAGTTCTGCCTCAAGAGCTTATCATTAATAAGATCATTTCATGAGAAGAGGTCATCTTGAAAGGATGCCCTTTCAAGACATCTCCTCACAACATTATTTCTAAGGTATAAAATGTCACTTTGGGAACATAGCAGTCTCTAAATTTCAAGGCGTCAGCCTTTTTTTTTTCCTTGGTTTCAGAAACAGAAGCAAGATTTCTAAATAGGATTTGACCATTGTGTGTGTGTGTGTGTGTGTGTGTGTGTGTGTGTGTGTGTGTGTGTGTCCCTGGCTCAGAGATGCTTCTGGCTAACAGATCTGATAACTCAGCAGTCATAGCAGGCACATCCAATCCTGCCTTTGAAAAGTGGGAAGTTAAGGCTTCTCTAAATGATTCATTGTGACATTGGGGTCAGTGGTTTCTTCCAGAGGGAGTGTTCCTTTAACATAAGACTGTAAAACTTTAAAACCAATCCATGTTTCTTTCTGACACAGAGAGGATACCCATTTCTCCTTTTAGCTCAGCTCTTTCTTCCAATTTAATCCTCCCTCAGACTTCTTTAGACAGAGTGCTATACCATATTTTGCTGTTAAAGGATGAAAAATGATAGCATCTCTACCCTTTTTCAAGAGGCATTGTCAAATTATACCCTCTGATGGGTAATATACAGCTTGGGTAGGTAATTTCAACTATTTGTATGCACTTCAGGTTTGCCAATTACCCTTCCAAGCTGTAAATTGCCTATTTTGAGAGCATAATTTGATTTTTAATGTTTGTCTTAACAGCCTGATTTGTTTTGTCTTTTGATTTGTTTCACATTTTAGTAATTAATTTTAAGCTGACAATGTCTCTCCAAAAAGGAAGGTGGGGATTTCAAGCCTTTTAGTAGTTTGCATTTTGATATTCTCTCCAATTCATGATGTGCCATACATTCAATTTCAGTGAAAGAATTGCCACTTTCTTCTTCTTTACTTTGGAAAGAATATATTGTTTCCTTACTGAAAATGAGAGGAAACAGTTTCATTCATGAGTAAAAAGTGAAAAGGGTTTTTTTGTTTGTTTGTTTTATTTTGCATTTGGATCAATATTATTAAACTAAATTGTCCTTTAGGTTAATACAGTATAATAGGGATAGGAGGAATAGAGGACCCTGAAATTGAAATACATGTGAACCTGAGTCTAGCCATGACTGTATCTTTAACTAGCTGTATGATACTGAGCAACTCATTTAAAGCAATGTAGTAAAGTGTCAGAAGTGAATCAGGAAGATCTGAGTTCAAATTTGACCTTAGACACTAGCTGTGTAACCCTGGGCAAGTTATTTAATTTCTTTTTACCTTGGAGGCAGCTAGGTTGCTCAGGGGACAGAGTACTGGGCCTGGAATCAAGAAGACCAGAGTTCAAAACTGGCCTCACATACTGACTGGTTATATGACTCTGGGCAAACACTTAACCACTATTGGCCTTAATTCACTGGAGAAGGAAACGGTAAATCATTCCATTATCTTTGCCTAGAAAACCCTATCCAAGAGCATGAAGTATAATATAAGACCAAACTAATGAACAACAGTGAAGTGTAAAAAGTCTTTATTGTGTTTTCAAATGTCTTTAATTCTAATCTTGACTCTGCTACTTAGTACCTGAATAACCTTAGTCCAGGGACTTCATCTCTCTGAGCTACAGTTTCCTTATCTTTATGATAGAAAAGTGGCCATCCCAAACACCCCCCAAATATTTCCCTGGGTTTAGGGAGACTCCATTCTACCAGGCCATTAAGGGCTTCTATAGTCTCCAACCTACAACCCAGGAATTGCAGAGAGGAAGCCCTAGAATCCTAGAGAAATCTTGAGACAAGTAACTGAACAAACCCCATTGTGGGAGCCCAGCACAGAAAAATCCCAGCCCCTGAGAGCTCCAACTACCAAGAGGAAATGCCAACTGAATAGGAAGAAGGTAGATTGAATATCCTTCCCTCTACCTCAAATGCTTCCACACAAGAATTGTTATAAAAATACACTGAAAGGGAAATAGTGGGGGGGGGGGGGGTTGGTAGGGTCACAAATGAGGGATAGAGAGAGATCTAAGTAGAAAGGGCAAGACATAGGCAAAGAAATAGTAATAAATAAAACAATATTGAATGTTGAAGGGAAAAACTTGAAGGAAGAATTAAAATGAAAGGAAAATAAGAGTAAAAACCTGGAATTAGGGGCAGGATAAAAAAAAAAGAGAAAGGAACTTTGAGAAAAACAAAACATGGTGTTTTACTTCTATGTATCAGTGATTCTGTGGCTCCCTCTTGCCTAAAGGCCAAACGTGTTGCAATTTGACCTTTCCCCTCAAGCCCCCCAACTCTCTCTGCTAGTGTTCTCTGGAACCCTATGGGGAAGGTATATTCCAATGTAATGCATAAAGCTTTCAAAATTACATCAATGGAACTGACATGTAAGGAAATATATCCCATAAAAATTGACTGCATAATTATAGTTTAAAAATGTTTCTGTCAATTTTTTTAGGATCTTATACACTAGAGCATTCAGATTTAAGAAGTATTGAGCAGACAATTCTTCAGGATGTTCTTCAGGAACATCCACTACTATGAAAGACTCAATTATATCACAGACAATGTTTTACTTATAACAGGAGATTTCTCTGTCCATCCCACCCACATGCCTGAGGATTAATTGTATTCTATTTGACTCCTTCCCTTAGGGCTCTCCAGGATCTTGAAGAGATTGGGAGGGTCTTTCCTCTCTGCCATTGTCTATAGACAGAATTAATTCTGTTCTCTAATTTTGGGGGTTCCAGCACCCTAATTCCATTTAACCATTTATATCTGATCAGTTTTTGTTTTTTGTTTTTTTTTTTTTTGTTTTGTTTTGTTTTGTTTTTGCTTTTTGTAGCTGGGGAAGGCAGGAGAATTGGGGTTAATTTTGATTTAATTTAATTGACTAGCCCAAGGTCACATTGCTAGTTTTTGTGTTAAGTGTCTGAGGCTGGATTTGAACTCAGATCGGGGCTGATACTCTATTCGTTGTGCCTCCTAGCCTTCCCGATATCAGCTTTTTAACAAAGAAATATTTATTTCAAAAGTATAGCAAATACAAATATTTCCACTAATACCACAAGGGCATCATCCCCCACCCCCTCTGTACTACCCCCCACACACTCCTTAATCATGAGAGGGTAGGCGAATTAGGTTCACAGCTTAAATCAGTTTCTGCATAGCATTAACCCCATGAAACTCAAGTCCAAATCCCCTCTTCTATTTCCTAGGCATTCATCCCAGGATCTGCCTTTTCATAACATCTCTGCTGGGCTAGTTATGTAATCCAGCCTATAATGCTATTTTCCAATATCCCCATGACTTGAGTTCATGACAAATAAGACAAAAACCCTAAGTTTATTTCTCAGGGCTACATGGCTTAGGGAAAAGATAAGGTGGTCTTAGCCGCCTCACCATCTTACTGCATGTTATGCCTGTTGTGAGTGAATATGTTTTCACTCTTAACTACCACAGAAAAGAGAAAAAAGATACAGAGACAGAGAGAGACTCAGTCAGGTACTTTCAAAGATTCGAGAAGTTCGAATTATGCAATTGATGGAAAGAAAATGCTCCCAAGCATATGAAGTTACTTACATATGCTAATCCTGCTTTCCCCCCAAATCAAATCATTTGTATCCCACTTAACTGTATCTATCTTGAGTGTAACTTACCATGAGTATATATTGACCGTAGTTAACATGTGTGAAACCCTCATTACACTTAAGATCACAAGTGTCAGGCAAATTCCCTCTCTTCTGCCACTTTCTTATGTTTTTCAAAGAGAGAGATAGTGATAAAAAGAGGGGATGGTAGAAAGGGAAAATGTGAAGGGAAATAAAAAATTAATGTTTATTTGAAATGCAATAGAAATTCATGAATGTGAATAGATTGAAGTCACCCATAAAATAGAAAATATAATAGACTGGATTACAAAACAGAACCTAAAATATATGGTTTATAAGAAACAACATGAAACACAAAGATCCACAAAAAGGTGAAATGAGAGGTTGGAGCAAAATCTATTAGCCTTTTGCTGAATTCATAAAAACTGGGGGTAGTAATCATAATTTCAGATAAAACTACAGTAAATATGCAAAAGATAAGAACAGAAACAACATTATACTAAATGGTACACCACAAAAACACAATCATTGTTAGCAAATCAACATCATACACACAAATATATATGCACACATGTATGTATGTATGCATGTATTTATGTGTGTATACACACACACCCTTAATGATATGGTGTTTAAATACTTTTTAAAAGTTTATTTAATTGGAAGGAGATTAGATAATACATTTGTAATAGTGGTGAATCTTAATGTATTTCTTTTTTTTTTCTCTTTGAAGGACAATTGGGTTTAAGTAACTTGCCCAAGGTCACATGGCTGGGTTTTTTTGTTTGTGTGTGTTAAGTGTCTGAGGCCAGATCCAAACTCAGGTCCTTCTGACTCCAGGGCCGGCGCTCTACTCACTTCGCCACCTAGCCACCCCTTAATGTATTTCTTTCACACATAGAAAAAATTTACAAAAAGAGAGATGAGAAGGAAGTAAAAGACATGAATAGAGCTGAAGAAAAATAGAGGTTGGGGCAGCTAGGTGGTACAGTGAATAGAGCACTGGCCCTGGAGTCAGGAGGACCTGAGTTCAAATGCGGCCCCAGACATGTAACACAAAAACTGGCTGTGTGACCTTGGGCAAGTCACTTAACCACAATTGCCTTCCAAAAAAAAAAAATAGAGGTTATTTTTTAGGCTGTAAGCAGTACTTTTATAAAAAAGAACCATATATTGGGGAATTAATACTTCACCAAAAGATGTGAAGAAAGCATAAATTCTAAGTATGATTTTGGGGGGAGAAGGGAATTTATATCTATAATCACTTTTTTTTTTAAGCAATTGGGGTTAAGTAACTTGCTCAAGGTTACACAGCTAGTCATTATTTGTGCATGGGTGCTCATTTTCTGAGGCCGGATTTGATCTCGGGTCATCCCAACTCCGAGGCCAGCCCTCTTACTCACTGTGCCACCTAGCCACCCCTTTTAGGGCAATTGGGGTTAAGTAACTTGCGAAAGGTCACACGGCTAGGTTTTTGTTTGTGTGGGTTAAGTGTCTAAGGCCGGATCCGAACTCAGGTCCTTCTGACTCCAGGGCCGGTGCTCTACTCACTGCGCCACCTAGCCGCGACCAATATAATCACTTTAATAAGAAAAAGAAAAAATCAATTAATTGGGCATGAATGTCTTTTTTTTAATTAAACAAGTCAAAAATTCCTTATAAAAATGAGGAAGTTCTAAAAATTAAAATAAACTGATAAAATTAAAAGCAAAAGATCATTAAATTTGCAAATGAAATTGGGAGAAATTTTTATACAAATAAAATTGACTAAAAGATAGACAACAAAAGATAGAAAAATCTTAATTTTTATATCAGAAATAAAAAAGGAGAACTTACATCTTAAAAGGAAATTTTTAGAAACTATTTCCCAGTTGTATGATAATAAAACTGATAACCTAGAGGAAATTGGTGAATATTTGAAATATAAAATATGCGGATCAATAAATTAGACAGCAAAATTGAACAAGGGTCCTCAATGGCCACTAGGAAAAAAAAAAAACAGAACTAAATTGAATAACAGGTGAATATATAAAACATTGAAAAACTAATTAATTCCAAATTATTTTACATAATACTAAGCCTAATTAATACTACAGAAATCATCTGGAAAAAAAAGAGGTATCCTTCCAGTCTCTTTCCATGATACAAATAGGGTCTTGATACTGAAACCAGGGCAAGAAACGAAGAGAAAGAAAATTCCTTAAACACAATTGATATTAATACAATAATTTTAAACAAAAGTATTGGCAAGTAGTGGAAAAACAACATATCAGAATAAATGTACATTATAAATAATTTGAGGAGTAGTAAGAACACAGGATAATTTTACATAAGGAAGTCTATAAATATTTTTTAAAAAGGCTAATGATATAAATAATAAAAAGCTATAATTATAACAATAAATGTTAAAAACCCTTACTGAAAAAATTAAAAATCCATTTCCTTTAAACTCTAGAAATAGGAGTCACAGTCAGGACCATACAAGGTTTAGCACCTACCATGTTAAAACAGCAAACGGCATGGAATGTGATATTCCAAAAAACAAAAGAACTAGTATTTCCACGAAGAATAACTGCCCAGCAAAATTTAGCATAATCCTTCAATAGAATATATATATATATATATATATATATATATATATATATATTTAATGAAATAAGAAGACTTTCTAGCATCTAAATGAAAAGGATAGAATTGATTTAACTTTCAAACACATGACAAAAATGCACCATGCATTAAGGCATAAACACCTATCAAATGCAGAAAGATAGAGATATTAAAAGTATCCTTTTCATGTCATGATACAATAAAAATAACTTGTAATAAACGTCCAACAAAAGATAGGATAAAAATTAATTGGAAAGTAAATAATCTAATCCTAAAGAATGAGTGGGTCAAATAACAAATCATAGAAACAATCAATAATTTCATTAAAGGGATTGACAATAATGAGATAATATACCCAAACTTATGGGATGTAGCCAAAGAACTTCTTAGAAAAATTTTATATCTCTAACTGTTGATTTAAATAGAGAAAGAATAGGCCAATGAAATGGACATAGAACTAAGAAAGCTAGAAAAAGAAAAATTAAAAATCCCAAATTAAATATCTAATTAGAAATTCTGAACATAAAAGGAGAGATTAATAAAAATAAAAGAAAACATTGAACTAATAAATGAAACTAATAACTGGTTTTATGAAAAATCAATAAAATAGATATACCATGGGTTAATTTGATTTTTAAAATGAAATGATTTTGAAATGAAAAAGAAAATCAAATTCCTACACTACCAGTGAAAAGGAAATTAAAGCAATGACAATCCAAGTGAATGGATAAATATTTACAACAAAAATATAAAGTTCCCAGATTAACAGATATGGAAATAAAATATTTAAATAGTCTTATTTTAGAAAAAGAAATTGAGAGGGCAGAGCCAAGATGGCGGTGTAGAAACAGTGCGTCCAAGCCACTCTGCCCCCAGATCACCTCCAAACTATGTAAAAGGGGACTCTGAACAACTTCTGGAGCCCCAGAACCCACAGAACTACACAGAGAAGCTAACCTCCCACTGACGACAGCCCAGCAGCCCTGCAGGAAGGACCAGCACAGTGCTCTGGGAGCCTGCAGCCCAGCACACAGTGCACTGGGAGCCGAGCAGAGGTCTGCCTGAGTCTCGGTTTTAGCCCCAGGGCGGTCAGGCCAGCAGCTGGCTGGAGGGACCCCAGAACACCAGCAGCTGTGGCAATTCCAGAATTATCAACATAGACAGGCTTAGAACAATATAAGTGGTTAGTGCCCTATGGACTTTGGCACCAGTATTTGGGGAATGTGTCGGCTCCCTCCCCTGGGGGCTAGAAGCTGCTGAGGAGACACGCCGTTTTGTAGTTTTCAGAGGCAGCTCCAGCTCCTGGCCTGTGAACTGTAGAGAGATCTAGTGATCAGTTTTGGGGGGTAATTGTTTTTGCTTTAACCTCCCTGGTTATGATCTGGGGTGGAGGTTGTGGGTGGGTTTCCAGCTTGCCAGAAATGGACGTTGCCCCCCCCCCCCACCCCGCCATGTTCAGGATGAAAGTTCCCGTCTGGGGCCAGAGCCATACTGTGGCAACAAGCCCAAAAGTCAAGTAATTAAGTGGCAACATGCCAAGGCAAAGGAAGCAAATTAAACAGAAAAATGCAACCTTAGACTCATACCTTAGAGACAAAGAAGATTGAAGCATAGAACAGGAGGATGGCTGTGAGGACAGAAATCCTGCTCCAAAAGCCCCAAAGGAAAACATGAGCAGGTAACAGGCCATAGAGGACCTTAAGAAGGACTTTAAAAATCAAATAAGAGAAGTGGAGGAAAAATTGGAAAGAGAAATGAGAAGGATGTAGGAAAAGTATGAAATGAGGGTCAACAGTCTGACTGAGGAAAACAACACCTTAAAAAATAGACTAACTCAAATGGCAAAGGAGGCTGAAAAGGGAAATGAGGAGAAGAATGCCTTAAAAAGTCGAATTTGCCAGATGGAAAAAGAATCTCAAAAGCTCACTGAGGAGATTCATTCCTTCAGAGTTAGACTGGAGCAAATGGAAGCTAATGACCTTATGAGAAATCAAGATGCTGTTTAAGCAGATCCAAACAAATGAACGAATAGAAGGCAATGTGAAATATATCATGGGAAAAACCACTGAGCTGGAAAATAGATACAGGAGAGACAATTTAAAAATTATTGGGCTACCTGAAAGCCATGATCAAAGAAAGAACCTAGAAATCACCCTTCAAGTAATTCTCAAGGAAAATTCCCATGATGTTTTAGATCCAGAGGGGGAAATAGAGGTTGAAAGAATTCACAGATCACCTCCTGAAACAGATCCCAAAAAGAAAACTCCCAGGAATATTATAGCCAGGTTCCAGAATCCCCAGATCAAGGAGAAAATACTACAAGCAGCCAGGAAGAAACAATTTCAATATTGTGGAAACACAATCAGAGTAGCACAGGACCTGGCAGCTTCTACACTGAGGGAATAGAAGGGCATGGAATATGATATTTCAGAGGGCAAAAGAGATGGGACTGAACCCAAGGGTCACCTACCCAGCAAAACTGAATATTTTGTTTCAGGGGAAAACATGGTCATTCAGTGGAATAGAGGACTTTCAAGCATTCTTGAGGAAAAAACCAGACCTGAATAGAAAATTTGACATGCAGACACAAGAAGCAAAAGAGGCTTGAGAAGGTAACCAGGGAAAAGAAATCAAAAGGAACTTATCAAAGCTGACCTATTTATACTCCTACATGGAAAAACAATAACAGTGACTGATGAAACTTTTCTCAGTGTGAAAATAATGGAATAAGGGTATATGGGCATATGAATACCTATGTGAATGTGTGTATACATGTTTACAGCTATACATGGATAGAGGGTATAGGTTGAATTTGTTGGGAAGGTATGATATGTAAGGGGTGAAGTTATGAGGTGAGAGAGGAAAGTGGCAAGAGGAGATTGGGAGATACAGGGTGGGGTAAACTATCTCATGTAGAAGAAACAAGGGGAAGTGGTTGCAGGGGTGGGGAAGAACAGAAAGGCAAAAAGGCAAAACTATATTCTCATTGAATTTGGCTCAGGGAGAGAATGACATACATACAAAATGGGATATCTCACCCTGCAGCAGAATAGGGGGGAGGGGGATGAGAGGGGGCATGATGGAGGGGAGGGAATTCTGGGGGTGAGGGGAGGTTGGAAGTACCCAGTATCGAAGAGGGACAGGATCAAAGTAGGGAAGGGACCAGGTTGGGGAAGGGATGGGTGGGAGGGAAATATAGTCAGTCTTTTACAATATATCTACCATGGTAATGTTTTGCATAGCTGTACATGTACAACACATACTGAATTGCTTATCTTCCCAGAGGGAGTGGGTGACAAAGGAGGAAGGGAATGGATCGGAAATTCGAAGTTTTAAAATTAAATGTTTCAAACATATATAAATATTATTATTAATACTATTTTGCATGTAATTGGTAGATAAGATGTGCCGGCATTGGGGCACAGAGATTCACCTTGCCCTAATGGTAAAGTCCAAGGCGATATAGGGGATGACATGGGAGAGAGCAGATTGGATAAGGGGATATCTTGTGGGACTGCTATTCTGGGGTGGTGGGTATGGGAAATGGGGAAAAATTGTAACTCAAAATCACGCTGAAATGAATGATGTAAACCAAAAGTTAATAAAGCATTTTTTAATTAAAAAGGTTTTGCACAAATAAAACCAATGTTACCCAAGATTAGAAGGAAACCAGAGAGTTAGGAAATATTTTTAATAACAACCGTTTCTGATAAAGTCCTAATTTCTAAAATATATAGGAGATTGAGTCAAATGTACAGAATGCAAACCTTTCCCCAATTGATAAATGGTCAAAGCATATGAATAGCCAGTTTACAGAAGAAGAAATGAAAGCTATCTCTAATCATATGTATGTATGTATGTATGTATGTATTAAATTAAAATTAAAACCACTCTGAGTTACCACCTCACACCTATCAGATTGGCTAATATGACCAAAAAGAAAAATGATAAATGTTTGAAATGGAAAAATTGGAACACTAATTCATTGTAGGTGGAATTGTGAACTGATTCTTTCATTCTGGAGAACAATGTGGAATCATATCCAAAACTCAATGAAATTATGAATACTCTTTGATCCATCAATAGCACTACTAGGACTGTCTTCCAAAGAGTTTATTAAAAAATGGAAAAGGGACCCACATGTATAAAAATATGTATGCAGTTATTTTTATGATGGCAAATAATTGGATATTGAGGGGTTGCCCATCAATTGGGAAACAGCTGAACAAGTTGTGGCATATATGTAGTGGAATACTATTGTGCTGTAAGAAATGATGAGCAGGCAGATCTCAGAAAGACATGGAAACTTTTACATGAACTAATGGTGAGTGAAGTGAGCAGAACCAGAAGAACATTGTGCACAGTAATAGTAGCATTGTGCAATGATCAACTATGAGAGACTTAGCTCTTCTCAGCAACATCAATGATTTGAGACAATTCCAAAAGATTCAGAGGGAAAATACTATCCATATCCAGAGAAAGATCTATACAGTCTGAATGAAAGGGGAAGCATACTATTTCCACTTTTTGTGTCTGCTTTCTTGTGTTTTTTCCATTTGTTTAGATTCTTCTTTTACAATATGATTGGTGTGGAATATGTTTAACATGATTTTACATGTATAGCCTAGATTGGATTACTTTCTGTTTAGGGAAGGGGAAGAAGGGGGAAGGAAAAGAGGGAGGGAGAAAAATTTGAATTTGAAAATTTTACAAAAATGAATGTTGAAAACTATCTTTACATTTAATTGGAAAAAATAAAATGCTACTATGGGGAAAAGAGAAATGATGAGCTCAATAGAAAAACATGGAAAGTCTTGCCTGAAATAATGAAGATCAAAATGAACAGAACCAAGAGAACTTTGTATGTAGTACTAGGAATATTGTTTTAAGAAAGACTTTGAGCCAGTAAATTATTTTGTCTACTATAAATATCTAAATTAACTATAAAGGATGTATGAAAAAAAGACACTATCTGCATCCACAGAAAGAACTGATAACTAGGAGTACATATAGAATAATTTGTGTGTGTGTGTGTGTGTGTGTGTGTGTGTGTGTGTGTGTGTGTGTGTGTGTGTAATGGAAGCTATCTCTAGGATGAGCTGGGTAGGAAAAAGAAATTTACATGATAATTTTGTTGTATATTTGAAAGGATAGAAAGTTGTGCATAGGAGATTTGTAGTTTTATGTGAAATCATCTTTTTTATTGTACTATGTTATGGGAATGCTTGTTTCATTCTATACACTATAAATAAAATTTTTAAAAATGAAAGTTAGATGACCATTTCCTGACGATACTGTCAAGGAGTTTTTATCAAAAATAGGGTTGGTGAAGAAGCCTCTGACATGGTTTCCAATATAGAAATCTTAACCAATATATACAATTTTAAAGAAAAAACAATTTAAAGCTATTTGACTTGAAAAGGTTTCATTGCATTGAGATGAATGCAGATCTAAAATGAGCTAAATGGTGGCTTTATCTAGAAATCTTTCATTGTGATTCTTTGTCAATATGAATTCACTAGGTCCATTAAATGCAATAGAACTTCCAAATTTAGGAAAGCTAATTTAAAATCCCGACTCATTTCAGTCAGATGCAATAACACTGATTTATGCCAAACCAGGACTATATGATTCCTCAAGTCCTTTCTACTTTTACTAACCTACCCATGTTTGAGAAAAAGGGGGAGATAACTGTAGACAAATGAGAAGATGGTTATTTTAATTGAAATATATTTTTCCCATTATTTATCCCATGGGAATTTCCAGGATCTCTGATTACATGGGTGTGTTTACCCCCAAAACCAATTAAAATTTCACTTCATCTGCATCTTAGTATAGTTTCTTGAGTAGTTGCTGTGATCAAAAAAACACAATTCATTACCTGGTAGTAAAACTTAGAGGGACATAAAATTTACGGATTCAGCAGGTTTATTGTTATTTTCAAACAAATAAAGACTTATTAACCCCAAATCCCTCACACTACCTCAAAAGTTATGTTTCCCATACAATCAGATATAAAATAAATAAAAATATTAATTTTTAAAAGTACAAATAAACCACTGGTCACTGTATCAACATTATCAGTCTAGTAGATCAGTATCTTTTTACAAAGTTTGTTTTTTTTCCCTTTCTTTTCAATAGTGTGGTATATAGTGGAATAAGATGCTGTCAATGGTGAACCATAATGATGAGATTAAATGCATACAAAAAGGTCAAACAATTTTATTCTTTATAAAACCATGTTCTCTAGAAATTATGCTTCATGGAGCTTGCTAATTGGTGTCTTTGAACAGACTGTTTCTAATCTGTAGTAAAATTAAATCTGAATGAAGCTGTGACTACTAAATGCTAGAAACTGACATGAACTGAGGCCTGCAGAGATTGAGTAATTCACATAAGGCCACATACCAGTTAGAGGTAGACTTTCATTTAGAGTTTTCTTTTTTAACATTTTTTATTATGAACTAAGTGAGCCTCAATAAAGATGGTATTTAATAATCCAAGAGGAACAGAAGAGGACCACATAGGAATCTGTGAACTATGATGTAAACTTTTAAGCGTATATTAAATTTAGCACTACAACACCAACACTGACCTGTTTGTCTGTGGCCTCTTATCAACTTTCTTCTGCTCTCTCCTGTGTATTTGTAAAAGCATTTTTGTCGATATTTTTTTGGTTTTGCACTCCCAAAATTTCTTTCAGCTTTTTTCCTCCCCCTCCTAGAGAGCCATCCATTACAACTTATGTATGTATGGATATGTATATGTTTATATATATGTGTGTGTGTATATATATATATATATATATATATATATTGCTTTTGGGAGGAGGGAAGGCAGGGAAATAGGGGTTAAATGACTTGCTCAAAGTCACTAGACTAGTAAGCGTTAAGCGTCTGAGGCTGGATTTGAATTCAGGCCCTCTTGACTCCAGGGCTGGTGCTTTATTCACTATACCACCTAGCACCCCTAACAAACAATATTTTCAAAGAAAGAGAAGAAAATATCAGCAAAAATTGTCAATAAATTAATAAATTTTGAAAATTTGCATTCTGTCCCATACATTGGCTACACTTCTGAAAAGAAGTGGAATGTGGGTGTCTTTTCATATCTCTTCATTGGATCCATGTGGGGACTTTATAATTTTACAATATTCATTTTTTATTTTTTTTGGTGGTTATTGTCCTTTCTATTTACATTATTGTAGCCATTGCATATATTGTTTCCTTGGCTCTGCTTACTTTATTCTGTATCAGTTAATGTAAATCTTCATTTGTCGTTTCTTACATCACAGAAATAATTCCATTATATTTATGTAAAATAGTCCCCAGTTGATGAATATCTACTTGGTTTATAATTGTTTACTTCTTCAAAAAGTGGTTCTATAAATTTGTGTGTTTGTGTGTTGTGTGTGTGTGTGAGAGAGAGAGAGAGAGAGACAGAGACAGAGACAGAGAGAGAGACAGAGAGAGAGACAGAGAGACAGAGAGAGAGACAGAGAAAAGAAAGAGAGAGAGAGACAGAGACAGAGAGAGAGAGAGACAGAGAGAGAGAGAGAGAGAGAGAGAGAGAGAGAGAGAGAGAGTTAGCTAGTTAGTTATTTAGTTAGTTAGTTAGTTTATTTAGTTAATTGAGGGTGAAGTATTCCTATCAATGACCTTCTTGGGGTAAGTACCTAGCAGTGAAATCTCTAGATTTTAGGTACTTTATTTGCGAAAATTTAAATCTTGCTTTCCACAATGGTTGATGCACAGATCCACCAGCAACATACTTCTGTGCCTATCTTTCTACAACACTGCCAACATTGACTTATTTCCTCATTTCTGGCAGTTTCCTGGATGCCAGGTGAAATATTAAGATTGTTTTGATTTGTATTTCTCTCTTTTATTATAAGTGATTTGGAACTTTATCTCAAATGGTTATTAATACTTAACAATTCACTTTTGTTGTTGAGAATTTCCTGTGTTTTTTAATATATTTTATTGATGATATTTTTTGTAGCACTTCCCCTATCTGCCAACTGCCATCTCTATCCTATGTCCCTCACTTAACTCTCCTTATTCTCTCTTTTCTTCTTTTGAATTTAATGTATTTTCATCTGCGACTCTATGTGTTGTCAACCTGTGTTGTGTGATTCCAATAAAACTGTTATTCATGAGAAGTCACCACCTATGTCCATGTTTGTATGGTCCTCTACTATACCCCAATTATGAAAAATAATAGGCTGCTCCCTCTTCTTCATTTCTCTTTCCTTTCTCTCTTCTTTTTGCCTTGAAAATAATAACCATATCCAGGTCTTATGTCTGTCTTTTTTATTCCCTCTGTGACCTTTGAAGATTGTCCAGTTCTAAAGAGATAAATATTTGTCACTTCTTTATTATAATGTAAGTAATTAATCATCATTAAGCCTCCTCCAATTATTTAAATGTATTTAATTTCCTTTTTTTTAACAAATGCTTTATTAACTTCTAGTTTACATCATTCATTTCCGCCAGATTTTGAGTTACAATTTTTCCCCATTTTTCCCCTACCCACCATCCCAGAATTGCAGTCCCACAAGATATCCCCTCATCCAATCTGCTCTCTCCCATATCTTCTCCCATACCCCCATTGACTTTTCCATTAGAGCAAGGTGAATCATTCAACTCTATTTGCTTCAGTTTCCTCATCTGTAAAATGAGGTGGAGAGGGAAACGACAAACCACTACAGTATCTTTACCAAGAAAACCCCAAGAGGGATCACAAAGAGTCAGATATTACTGGAAACAACTAAACTAGAACACACACATATGTATGTGTGTATATATGTGTCTCTGTGTGTGTGTGTATAGTGTATATATTATCTGTCTTTTATGTTCTCCTATACCCTTAAGGGAGTTCATGGGTATCTAGGCTCAAGTCTCTGTGGATTGTGGTTCCTCAATTTTAAAGCAGCAGCCTGTTCCCATCCTCATTCCTATAGGGGAATGCAGAATGTTTTCTCTCAGAAGCAGGTCCCTGATGTCTCCCACATGAACATTTCCATCTTAGATGATTTAGGAATGTGAAAGTTTCCATGATATGTAAATTTACCATATTTTAAGGATTAATAAAAAATTAAACAAAATGCCATAGTGTAAAGAGTACACATAAGAGTCAGAAGGTCAAGTTCCAATTTTCCCAGTGAGGTCTGTGACCTTGGGCAAGTACCAATCTCATTTAGCTTTAAGTTTCTTCATTTCAAAAGGGGTAATAATAATAACTGCAGTACCTACCTCACAGGGTTATTGTGAAGATCAAAAGAGATAATGTTTATAACACATTCTTTACCTTTAAAGTACTGTATAAATGTATATTGGTTTTAATATACCACTGCTACATTTAGACCATTGCTACAATTACATGAGATACTTCATACTTAATACTCACTGGTTATCCTATGTGTGCACTGCAGCTTGAGTTTAATGTCTTGTTTCTGCACAAAGGATAAAACTTCTAGGTCAGTTTCAATGTTAGATATTATTTCCATACTATTTGTATATTTCATTATACTGCATATAAAGGATGAAGAGTGAAGCATCTTTTTGCTCAAGCCAATACTTCCTTTTCCTTACTAGAATTCCTATTTTGCACTTCTTTAATTCTTCCTTCCTCTTCTCCTTCCTTCTTTCACTAATCCCTCCATTCCTTCCTTCTTTCCTATCTTCTTCCCTTATTTCCTTCCTTTCTTCTTCCTTTCTTTGCTTCCTTCCCTACCTCCTTCCTTCCTTCCTTCCCTCCTTCCTTCCCTCCCTCCTTCCTTCCTTCCTTCCCTCCTTCCTTCCTTCCTTCCTTCCTTCCTTCCTTCCTTCCTTCCTTCCTTCCTTCCTTCCTTCCTTCCTTCCTTCCTTCTTCCAGTAGAACTGAATAGGGAATGTCTATCATTGACATTACACCTAGCTGATCACTTCTCCAGAACAAGATAAATTGCATACCCAATTATGTTAAAACAATCATTCTTATTGCATCGTGTGTGTCATTTTACCATGAATTATAACCTGTCAACCCCAGCTCATGCTTCCTTTCAGAAAGTACTAGCATGTATATTTCTAGATGGAAACAGGTTTCCAAGCACTCCATGCCCCACACCCCCAACCCAGCTGCCTAAGCCCCATAACATGCATGGCACAAGCGCCCTAATCCTTAGTCTTTTCCCACCTCATTCACCTGACAGCCTCCTCCACAACAGACATCTTATCAGACGTGACTGATTGCTGTAATCTGTACTCTGGGCAGCCATTAAGCAAATTACCTGAATCATTGCAAGGATTAGTCTCATTAACACATGATTAGCATCAAATTAAAATAATGAGTGTTTAACTTCTGATGTCTTCCAGTTGTTTGAACAGCTTGATCAGCCACACCAGGCTGGCAGGGATACGGGAGGTGTCAAGGAGTCATGGAAAATGGTAGGCTGCACCATATAAGACAGAGTGTGGCTCCCTGGAAAAATGAAGCCTGAGCAAACTCAGATGGACTGGAGGAAAGGTTTCTCCCAAACAGCAGAGACACTAGGTTCAAACAGGAACCTCCCTTCCAAAGGCACACATTAACCATCACCATTTACCTGGAGCAAGGCTTTACATATTAACGGCCCTCCAAATACATTCTTCTATTAGCCTTCACTTCCATCTTGCTCAGGTTTATCAGCCACAGAAAATATGGTCTGCAGTGAGGAGAGGTGGTCTGCAGTGAGGAGAGGTTTTTTTTTCTTTCAAAAAATTTACCAATATTTTAAAATAAATAACAATAATTATGAAAAAATAATGATGTATTCATATTTGAAAAGTTGTTTATATACATAACCAAGTTGGTTAAAAGTTGGGAATTTGTCAACTATACAATCATTTTTTTTATCCTTTGTTATTCTTTTTTGTCATTGTTTCCCACTTGGTCAAGTATTTTCTTACTTTAAATGTCTTTATTCTTTTATAGAGTCAGTGGCCTTGAATATTAAGGCACCATATCATAGCACCAAGGACACACTGAGCCTAGAATTGGAATTCCAGCTCCACCATTCAATAGTAGTTGGGCATACCCTCTCTGAGTCCCTGTACATGGAATAATAGAACTACATGTTTTATAGGATTATTGAGATAATCAACTGAGCGAATGTGATATGTGGGCAATAAATATAAAAAAAATGAAAGATATTATTTTTGGCACAGATATCTCATTTTACTCATATTTTAATGGAGTTCAAAAAGTCATAAAACAATTAGCTGCATTTCAAAATTCTTATATACTTATCATAATAATAAATATATAAGAATAATATATTTATTATAATTTATAAAAATAATACATTTATCATAATAATATATAAAAATAATATAATTAATTTATATAATATGATTATACATTATAATAATTATAATTAATACAATAATATAATTGCTATGATAAATAAATGTATAAGAAAAATAGAAAGGCAGCTAATACCAAGGGCTCCACCACTTTCCCTGTCACCAAAGCTCACACCTTGTGTGCCATCCTTGCTTCCTTTCTCTTGACCTCCTCACTTACCTCCCATGTTGAATCCATCAGCAAATCTCATTTCTCCCTTCATAAAATCTCTCTTCTACATCTTGACTTTTACACTTGTACAACCACAACCCTAATTTAGGGAGTGAATCCCAACTTATTGCTTATGGTACCCTGCTGTCATTTTGAAAAGGCTAGAATTAGCTACAATAAATGCTGACACTTTGTTGAGTATTGGAGGGTCTGAACGTATTAGACACAGTGCACAATTCTCTGCTGACACCAGTAGTAACAGCAGAGTAGCCTACATTCTAAAGTTTCACCATCCATTCTGTGAAGCCCTAGAAGTTCATGGGATCTGTAAGAAGTTGATGATGAGGTCAGTGTGCCTGTCTTCTGATGATGTCTTGTTATTCTGGTGAACACCTGAGAGAGGTGTATTGTACTTGGATAAGGCCTTCACAGCTCTACCCCCTTCATTCTTCTATACTCTAAAGAGAATAGTTTGAGGCAATATTCCTTCTCCCACCAGATTGTCTCTGAGGTCTTTGCCCCTAGTTCTAGTCATCCTGTTTTCTGATCTTGCTTTTGTGGCCCATACTAGAAAAGAAGGTCCCTAGTTAGCTGAGGCCCTAGATATAAATGCTTTGTGTGTCTTATCAAGGGAAAATCATTCTGTGCTCATAAGCAGCTATCACTCATTTAACTTTGGTTATATCTTTGGTTGTTTGTAAAGTAGAGATGACTTTGGGAAGGGCAGGCCTTTATGCCACACCTCTGCATACTCATTGCAGGCTAAATAAATCTGCTTTCTCTGATTCCGCTGCACTTTTTTTCTTTTTCTTTTTGATGGAGGGAAGGCAAAGCAATTGGTGTTAAGTGGCTTGCCCAAGGTCACACAGCTAGTAAGTATTAATTGTTTTCGACTGGATTTGAAGCCAGGTCCTCCAGATTCTAGGGCTGGTCTTCCATTCACTATATCACCTAGCTGCCCCCTACTTCACTTTTCTATCACGATATATTGCAAGAAGATGTTTATTCTACATATGAAGTCAGCAGGCCCTTCTACTTTATAGCACGTGTGAATTTATACTACAGTGAAGTTAGGATGTATTTCTTGTGACATCTTGATGGCGCCATACTGAATCCCTAATTCTAAACAAGTCTGCTAAATGACTCCAGGCTTTCTGTCCCTAAGAATGTGTGTTATGTCAGATGCTATTCTTCAGAGACTTTCAGTCAGTCTCGTTACCTTTTCTGAGTCACTTGCTGTCTACCATTTTAGTGCCTATAGGAGGCCTGCCCAGTTCAAACCTCCCACTGCTGTTCTTCTGAGACCCTTTTTGCAATGAAAATATCCACTCTGAGTCTATTGTATCTATCTGACACAACAGGTAACATCCAAATCTGACTTACAGGGGCAGTGGTACCTCTAGATTTAGTTCAGAAATTCAGTGTCTCTGAAGGAATGACTTCTTTAATTAGTATACCTCCTTCCTTCCTTTTAGAGCAATGCTTCTTCTTTAGAAGACAGAATAAAACAAAATTCAATGGGGCAGCTAGGTGGCACAGTGAGTAGAGGGCTGGCCCTGGAGTCAGAAGGACCTGAGTTCAGATCCGGCCCCAGACACTTAACCCAAACAAAAACCTAGCCGTGTGACCTTGGGCAAGTTACTTAACCCCAATTGCCCTCCAAAAGGCAAAAAAAATTCCATATTTTAAATGTTTAGGTATATTTCTATGGCCAAAATTCTCAGGTAGGACTAGAATGGTTTTCTGAGTCTACTCACTTACATTCAAGTTATCATCTGTCAGTACACTGTCTTCCTAATCTTTTACTTTGCTGCCCTGTATCCTAAAAACAACCTTGGTAAGCACTGCGTCTACTATAAATATTAGCAATATTGATATATGTGTTTTTGAATTGCAAATATATAGCAGTGTCTTTTAACTGCCCCAGTTCTCTTCTTAATTTTGTAACCCCCCCTCACTGCTAGCTCATAGTTCATTTTCCTCTTAGATTGCTAAATGTGTGTGTGTGTGTGTGTGTGTACTTACATATGTATATATCACATCTATACATATGGTGGAAAAGTTCACAAAAGTTCTAAAGCTGGGAAGCTGGAGGACATATGTTTTGAGTAATGAGTGTGATCCCATGGATAGGTTCTTAAATTTTCCTGAGTTCTATCTTTTTACTTCAAAACATTATGCAAGGGGGCGGAGCCAAGATGGCGGAAAGGAAGCAGTAACCTCGCTGAGCTCCTCTGTCACTAAGTCCAAAAGGGTAAATCTGAGCAGATTCCGGAGTGACGAAGCCCAGTGGAAGACAGAGTGTGGCAGAGTCCAGCCCAGGAGGTTGCCCAGTGTGTCCGCACAGGTCAAGCGCAGAGCGCGTGGGGTCTGCACAGCTCAGACCTAAGAGCAGGCAAGCAGACTACACCAGAGAGAGAAAAAGCCCCAGCCTGCAGACTTACCAAGGACGAATCGCAATCATCTGGCAGAGGGAACGGATCATTGGAGCCAGGTAGGAGAGTCGGGCACCCAGTTGAGAGAGTGGCTTCTCAGGCTGCATTCAGCCCCCAGCCTGGAAATTTAGAAACTGCCTGCCTGTATGATACAGGGGCTGGAATGGCAAAGTAAATTCTAGCTGCTCCGATCCTCCCATCCCTCCTTCATGAAGCAGAAAACCCAAAGATAAGTCTCCCACCCAGATTGAAATCCCAAGTTAATGGAAATAGCCTCAGGCTTGAGAATCTCCAAGAAAGGGTGTAACTGAGACAGCCAGGAATCTGAAGAGAAGAGAGGGAGGGGACCCAACTAGCCCCACCTCACCTCACCAACAAAAGCCTACTTATAGCCCAGGGGTATAGAAGCAGAAATCTGAAGTGGTCAGACTCATCCCCACCTACACATCTACATTCCTCACTGACTTCCCTGACTTAGCCATAAACTAGCCACCCAGAGGTATTCAAAGTCAAGGATCAGGCCCCAAACTCATAGCCTGAGACACTAAGAAACAGGAAGTCACAATGGGAAGGAAGGAAGCTGAAAAGGAGAAGGGGAAGGCAAGAAAGTCTATTCGAGCATACTATGCAGGGCAAGAACAACAAAACACACAGGACAATATAGACTCTCTGCCCACACCAGAGACCACAGAAGGAAACATGATCTGGTCTCAAGCCCAAATAGCATTCCTGGAGGAGCTTAAGAAAAATTTTAAAGACCAAATCAGGGAGGCAATGACCAACTTGGAAAAAGAAAATACCTCCCTAAAAAAGGAACTTCAAAAACTTACTGAAGACCATAATTCACTAAAAATTAGATACAACCAAACTGAAACTCAGAACTCTATGATGCAGCAGGAGTCAATCGAAAAAAGCAAGATGATCGAAAAATTGCAAGAAAATGTAAAATATCTCACTGGAAAAATAACTGACCTAGAGAACAGATCCAGGAGAGACAACCTAAGAATTATTGGTCTACCAGAAAGCCATGATGAGAAAAGCAGTCTAGACAACATCCTCCAAGAGATTGTCAAAGAAAACTGTCCTGAGGTCCTGGAATCAGAAGATAAAATAGCTATTGATAGAATTCACCGGACTCCTCCTGAAAGAGATCCCAAACTGAAAACTCCAAGAAATATAGTAGCCAAATTCCAGAATTATAAGATTAAAGAAAAAATTCTACAAGCAGCCAAAAAGAAACAATTCAAATATCGAGGAACTACAGTTAGGATCACACAGGACCTAGCAGCTTCTACATTAAAAGAGCGGAGGGACTGGAATTTGATATTTCGTAGGGCAAGAGAGCTAGGACTACAACCAAGGATTAACTACCCGGCAAAACTGAGCATAATCTTTCAGGCAAGGAGATGGACATTTAATGAAGTAAGGGACTTCCAGACTTTCCTAATGAAAAAGCCAGAGCTCAATGGAAAATTTGATCTCCAATTACAAGACTCCAGAAGAACATAAAAAGGTAAACAAGGGTAACATAGACTCACACATGCAGAAGTGCACATACCCACACCCACAAACACAAGCTCATTACCTGGGATGCAACAAGAGCAAAATGTTCACATCCCTATATGTGGAGCTGATAACTGTCAATATTTGAAATCTCTATGATTATCATGACCTGCAAAAGGGTTATACTTAGAGGGTGTGGGTATGAATGCACTAACATGGAGTCTAAAAAAAAAAAAGACTATTAAGGGGATCAATGGTACTGTAATGGGAAAAAGGAAAGGATGAGCTAGGAAAAGGTAAAATATGCCATCTGAAGAGGCATCAAAACACACTATAGAAGAAGGGAAAGTAAGAGGGAGAGGAACATCATTTAAACACTATTCTCACTGGTTCTGGTTCAAAGAAGGATCAAATTAATCAGTGAAGTTTAAGAATCTAACGTGAATAGACACATAAATTCATTAAATAGAGGAATTGGAGGGAGGGAGAGGAGCATTGTTTGAAATTTACTCTCATTGGTTTGGAATCAAACGGGGAGTAATTTACTCTGATAAGTATAAAAATTTGTTGTGTCCTATAGATAGTGGGAGGGTAAGGGGGGGGGGTGAAAAGGAGGAGACTAAAGGGAGGGATTATAAGGGAGGGAAATAGTAGTAAGGAGAGAGGGTAGGTTAAGAAGGGGAGGTCACTGGGTGGGAACACTGAGGGAGGGGGCAGTCAAAAGGGAAAACTTCAAGGAGGGGAAGGGAGAAGGAAGAAACAAAAACATAAACAGGGGAGGGAATAGGATGGAAGGGAAGAGACAGATAGTCATCATTACTGTGAATGTGAATGGGATGAACTCTCCCATAAAACAGAGGGATAGCAGAATGGATTAAAAACCATAATCCTACAATATGCTGTCTTCAAGAAACACATTTGAAACAAAGGGATACCCACAGGGTAAAGGTAAAAGGTTGGAGTAAAATTTATTATGCCTCAGCTAAAGTAAAAAAAGCAGGGGTAGCAATACTTATCTCAGATAAAGCAAAAGCAAAAATAGATCTAATTAAAAGAGATAAGGAAGGAAACTATATCCTACTAAAAGGCACCATCGAGAATGAAGCAATATCACTACTTAATATATATGCACCAAGTGGTATAGCATCCAAATTCCTAGAGGAGAAGTTAAAGGAATTAGAGGAAGAAATAGATAGCAAAACTATACTAGTGGGGGACCTTAATCTCCCCCTCTCTGAACTCGATAAATCTAACCTCAAAATAAACAAGAAAGAAGTTAAGGAGGTGAATAGAATCTTAGAGAGACTAGATATGATGGATCTCTGGAGAAAACTGAATGGGGATAAAAAGGAATTTACTTTCTTCTCAGCAGTGCATGGTACATACTCAAAAATAGACCATGTACTAGGGCATAAAAACCTCACAATCCAGTGCAGAAAGGCAGAAATAGTAAGCGCACATTCTCAGATCATGATGCAATAAAAATTATATGCAATAAAGGGCCATGGAAAGATAGACTAAAAACTAATTGGAAACTAAACAATTTAATCCTAAAAAATTGGTGGGTCAAAGAAGAAATTATAGAAACAATCAATAATTTCATTCAAGAGAATGATAATAATGAAACAACATACCAAAATTTGTGGGATGCACTAAAGGCAGTTCTCAGGGGAAGTTTTATATCCCTGAGTGCATACTTAATTAAAGCAGAGAGAAGGGAGGTCAGTGAATTGGACATGCAATTGAAAAAGCTAGAAAAAGAACAAATTGAAAATCCCCAATTTAGTACTAAATTAGAAATACTGAAAACCAAAGGTGAGATTAATAAAATTGAAATTAAGAAAACCATTGAATTAATAAATAAAACCAAGAGCTGGTTTTATGAAAAAATCAACAAAATTGATAGACCCTTAGTCAATATGATAAAAAAAAAGAAAGAAGAAAACCAAATTATGAGTATCAAAAATAAAAAGGGTGAATCTACCTCCAATGAAGAGGAAATCAAAAAAATAATGAGGAATTATTTTTCCCAATTGTATGCACATAAATATGACAATCTTAGTGAAATGGATGAATATTTACAAAATCACAAGTTGCCCAGATTAACTGAAGAGGAAGTGAATTACCTAAATAACCCCATCTCAGAAAAAGAAATCAAACAAGCCATCAATGAACTCCCTAGGAAAAAATCTCCAGGGCCAGATGGGTTCACTAGTGAATTCTATCAAACATTTAAAGAACAATTGATTCCAATACTCTACAAACTATTTGGGAAAATTAGTGAAGAAGGAGTCCTACCAAACTCTTTCTATGACACAAATATGGTACTGATTCCTAAATCAGGAAGAGATAAAACAGAGAAAGAAAATTATAGACCAATCTCCCTCATGAATTTAGACGCAAAAATTCTAAATAAAATATTAGCCAAAAGACTCCAACAACTTATCACAAAAATAATACACCCTGATCAGGTAGGATTCATTCCAGGAATGCAAGGATGGTTTAATATTAGGAAAACCATCAATATAATTGAGCATATCAACAACAAAACTAGCAAAAACCACATGATCATCTCAATAGATGCAGAAAAGGCTTTTGACAAAGTACAACATCCATTCCTATTAAAAACACTAGAAAGTATAGGAATAAATGGAGCCTTCCTTAAAATAGTTGCTAGCATCTATCTAAAACCATCAGCAAGTATTATATGCAATGGGGATAAACTAGAAGCCTTTCCAATAAGATCAGGAGTGAAACAAGGGTGTCCACTATCACCCCTCTTATTCAATCTGGTACTAGAAACGTTAGCAGTAGCAATTAGAGAAGAAAAAGAAATCAAAGAATCAAATTAGGCAAAGAAGAGACCAAGCTATCACTCTTTACAGATGATATGATGATATACTTAGAGAATCCTAGAGAATCAAGTAAAAAACTACTTGAGACAATAAATAAATTTGGCAAAGTTGCAGGATATAAAATAAACCCACATAAATCCTCAGCATTCCTGTACATCTCTAATAAAACTCAACAGAGAGATAGAAAGAGAAATCCCATTTAAAGTCACTGTAGACATTATAAAATATTTGGGAATCTACTTGCCAAAACAAACCCAGAATCTATATGATCACAACTACAAAACACTTCTCACACAAATAAAATCAGATCTAAATAGTTGGAAAAATATCAATTGCTCGTGGCTGGGTCGAGCTAATATAATAAAAATGACAATTTTACCCAAACTAAATTATATATTTAGTGCCATTCCAATCAATTTACCAAAAAACTACTTTGTAGAGTTAGACAAAATAATAACAAAATTTATTTGGAAAAACAAACGGTCTAGAATATCAAGGGAATTAATGAAAAGAAATGCTAGGGAAGGTGGACTAGCTGTGCCAGATCTTAATCTGTATTATACAGCAGCAGTCATCAAAACTGCTTGGTACTGGCAGAGGTGTAGAGTAGTGGATCAATGGAATAGATTAGGCGCAGGAGACCCAGCAGTTAATGAATATAGTAATCTATTGTTCAATAAACCCAAAGACCCCAGTTTTGGGGATAAGAATGCACTATTTGACAAAAACTGCTGGGAAAACTGGAATACAGTATGGCAGAAACTGGGCATAGATCACTATCTAACACCATATACCAAAATCAAGTCTAAATGGGTGCATGATCTAGGTGTAAAGGATGATACTGTAAGCAATTTGGGAAAGCAAGGAATAGTTTACCTGACAGATTTGTGGAGAGGGGAAGATTTTAGGACCAAACAAGAATTAGAGAGCATTATAAAATGCAAAATGGATAATTTTGATTACATTAAATTGAAAAGCTTCTGTACAAACAAAGCCAATGTAACCAAGATCAAGAGGGAGGTGGGAAATTGGGAAAGAATTTTTACAACTTGTGTCTCTGATAAAGGACTCATTTCTAAAATTTATAGAGAATTGAGCCAAATCTATATGAATACAAGTCATTCCCAATTGATAATTGGTCAAAGGATATGAATAGGAAGTTTTCAGAGAAAGAAATTAAAGATATCTATAAGCATATGAAGAAATGCTCTAAATCACTATTAATTAGAGAAATGCAAATCAAAACAACTCTGAGATACCACATCTCTCCAGTCAGATTGGCTAAGATGACAAAACAAGAAAGTGACAAATGCTGGAGAGGATGTGGGCAAATTGGAACGCTAATACATTGCTGGTGGAGTTGTGAACTTATCCAACCATTCTGGAGAGCAATCTGGAATTATGCCCAAAGGATTATAAATAATTTCATACACTTTGACCCAGCCATACCACTTCTAGGGTTATATCCCAAAGAGATCATAGAAGTGGGAGGAAGAACCATATGTACAAAAATATTTTTAGCAGCCCTTTTTGTGGTTGCAAAGAATTGGAAACTAAAGGGGTGCCATCAATTGGGGAATGGCTAAACAAGTTGTGGTATATGAATGTAATGGAATTTTATTGTGCTATAAGAAACGAGGAGGTGACGGATTTCATAATTACCTGGAGAGACTTATACAAACTGATGCTAAGCGAGAAGAGTAGAATCAGAAGAAATTTGTATACAATCAGAGACATACCATATCTGTGACGACCAACTATGACAGACTGGACTCTTTTCAGCAATGCAGTGATATAAGTTAATCCTGAATGACTCAACAAAGTGAGAAATGCGCCATCCAGAGATATAACTA